>CM040122.1:250295615-250755280 GCA_022559845.1 Amorphophallus konjac
TTTGAGCTACATCCGGTGCTTCATCCATCACTATTCGGTTTCTTCCCTTTACTGTCGCCAGGGACAGCAGGGTTCTCATCTTTTCTTCTATTTTGTTTTTGTTTTTATTCATACCATCATCCCTCTGTCCTTTATATCTCTATTCCTTGTTCACGTTTTGTTGCAATTTTTTATCATCAAACTCCCCTTCCCTTAAGTCTTCTTAAGGGGTTTTAAAAGAAAACAAAAAAAGAAGGTGCGCATGTTGAGGTCTTTTCATTATTTTTATGTTAGTTTTTGACTGATACTACTGCACTTTGGCTGATCCCTTTTCTTTTACTTGTCTTTATTGTTTTTTTTTTTTACAAGGTAATCAATCAAGAAAACCCACTTCGTCGGCCGGCCGATTGGAGTTGGAGGAAGAGATCCACATTTATCCCGCATCACATCTTTCACCAGGTACATGCGATCTTATTTTTTATATTGAGGTAAACCCTCTGGTGATCACAAACTCCTCCTTTTAGCACCTCGTGCTATTTTATTGCTTTCACCATCTCTATTACTTTTTTTTTTATATTTAAAAGTGGATTTTAAATAGATCTACACCCGTCCCTTGGTTCAGTGGCACTCCGCCCTCACCGAGCTACCTTCCCCTTGGTTTGGCGGCATTCCGCCCTAATCAAGCTACACCTTGGTTAGCGGCATTCCGCCCTAACCGAGCTACCCTTTCCTTGGTCTGGTGGCACTCCGCCCTAACCAAGCTACCCCTCCCTTGGTTCAGTGGCACTCCGCCCTAACCAAGCTACCCCTCCCTTGGTTCAGTGGCACTCCGCCCTAACCGAGCTACCTTCTCCTTGATCAGCGGCATTCTGCCCTAATCAAGCTACCTTTCGTGGGTTAGCAGCATTCCGCCCTGATCAAACTACTTTTCCTTGGTCTAATGGCATTCCGCCCTAACCGAGCTACTTTTCCTTGTTTAGCGGCATTCCGCCCTACTCGAGCTATTTTTCCTTGGTTAGCGGCATTCCGCCCTAATCAAGCTATACCTTCTCCTTGATTAGTGGCACTCCGCCCTACTCGAGCTATTTTTCCTTGGTTAGCGGCATTCCGCCCTAATCGAGCTACTTCTCCGTGATCAAGCGGCTTTCCGCCCTAATCAAGCTACTTCTCCTTGGTTAGCGGCATTTCGCCCTGATCAAGCTACCCTCTCTCGGCTCGAATTCCGAATAAAAAAAAGAGAGAAAGGAAAGAAGTCAAAATAAAAATGGGGTTAAAAATAGAGATACCCCACCAGACTTGCTCCCACATCGGGACAAGTGCAAAAATGGCTATAACCCGGCTGTGGTGAAAACCCGAAAGGGCGTCGCAGGCAAAATCGGGCACCCCGTCACGTGAAAACCCGAAAGGGCGCGTGGGCAAAAGCAAGAGGGGGCTGGCTTCGGTGAAAACCCGAAAGGGCGCCTGAGTCGGTAAAGTGGTAATTTCCAAATGCCTCTCCTATTCTCCACCCAATTAGACTCCGAAAGGGACAATCATCAAAGTCCCGCCGGAAAACCTTTAACACAGCCTTTTCGACCCTCGTCATTATTGGCGAGATCGGTCGATCTCTACCCTCAACTCGGACCTTACGTCCCTGTTGACAACCCCATCCTTGTTTCGGTAGTAACATATGCCGACGAATAAACCCTTTTCGACCCTCGTCATCCTCGACGAGAGCGGCGATCTCTACCCTTCACTTGGACCTTACGTCCCTATTGATAATCCCATCTTTGCTTCGGCATGTGACCCATGATGATGAATAAACCCATGGTCGACCGTCGTCATCATCGGCGAGATCGATCAATCCCTACCCCTAAGCTTGGACCTTCCGTCCTTGCTAATAAACCCACCTTTGTTTCGACGATAACCTATGCTGGTCAATAAACATGTGTTTGACCCTCGTCATCATCGGTGAGATCGGTCAAGCTTTACCCCTAACTCGAATCTTATATCCTTGCTAATAGACCATATCCTTTGCTTCAACATCTAGCTGGTGTCAACGAACCGAAGCAGGGTTCAATCCTTGTCATCATCGACAAGGTCTGTCAACATTTTCATGGTCCAGTTCTTCTGTATCCTATACAAAACAAAGAAAAAGAAAAGAAAATGGGGTTAAAAATAGAGATACCCCGCCAGACTTGTTCTTATATCAGGACAGGTGCAAAAATGGCTATAACCCAACTGTGGCGAAAACCCGAAAGGGCGTCGCAGGTAAAATCGGGTACCCCGCTGCGTGAAAACCCGAAAGGGCACGCGGGCAAAAGGAAAAGGGGGCTGGCTTCGGCGAAAACCCGAAAGGGCGCTTAGGTCAGTAACGTGAATAAAAAAAAATTGAATGATGAATAGTGATGATTCATTCTCTGTCCGGAAGACCCATTTCGAGGTCGTGGCGGAGTCTTCATCTGATATCCCGGCAATATACATCTATTGTCATACCCTTTTTGACCCTTGTCACCATCGGCAAGATCGGTCGCTACCCCTTCCGGTTCTTGTCACCATCGGCAAGATCGGTCGCTACCCCTTCCGGTTCTTGTCACCATCGGCAAGACCGTCTACCCCTTTTCGACCCTTGTCACCATCGGCAAGATCGGTCGCTACCTATCCGGTTTTTATAATCATCGGCAAGACCGTCTACCCTTTCGACCCTTGTCACCATCGGCAAGATCGGTCGGTACCCCTTCCGGTTCTTGTCACCATTGCTAAGACCGTCTACCCCTTTTCGACCCTTGTCACCATCGGCAAGATCGGTCGCTACCCCATCCGGTTCTTGTCACCATCGGCAAGACCGTCTACCCCTTTTTGACCCTTGTCACCATCGGCAAGATCAGTCGCTACCCCTTCCGGTTCTTGTCACCATTGCCAAGACCGTCTACCCCTTTTCGACCCTTGTCACCATCGGCAAGATCGGTCGCTACCCCTTCCGGTTCTTGTCACCATCGGCAAGACCGTCTACCCCTTTTTGACCCTTGTCACCATCGGCAAGATCGGTCGCTACCTATCCGGTTTTTGTCATCATCGACAAGACCGTCTACCCTTTCGACCCTTGTGACCATCCGCAAGATCGGTCGCTACCCCTTCCGGTTCTTGTCACCATCGGCAAGACCGTCTACCCCTTTTCGACCCTTGTCACCATCGGCAAGATCGGTCGCTACCTATCCGGTTTTTGTCATCATCGGCAAGACCGTCTACCCTTTCGACCCTTGTCACCATCGGCAAGATCGGTCGCTACCCCTTCCGGTTCTTGTCACCATTGCCAAGACCATCTACCCCTTTTCGACCCTTGTCACCATCGGCAAGATCGGTCGCTACCCCATCCGGTTCTTGTCACCATCGGTAAGACCGTCTACCCCTTTTCGACCTTGTCACCATCGGCAAGATCGGTCGCTACCCCTTCCGGTTCTTGTCACCATTGCCAAGACCGTCTACCCCTTTTCGACCCTTGTCACCATCGGCAAGATCGGTCGCTACCCCTTCCGGTTCTTGTCACCATCGGCAAGATCGGTCGCTACCTATCCGGTTTTTGTCATCATCGGCAAGACCGTCTACCCTTTCGACCCTTGTCACCATCGGTAAGATCGGTCGCTACCCCTTCCGGTTCTTGTCACCATTGCCAAGACCGTCTACCCCTTTTCGACCCTTGTCACCATCGGCAAGATCGGTCGCTACCCCATCCGGTTTTTGTCACCATCGGCAAGACCATCTACCCTTTCGACCCTTGTCACCATCGGCAAGATCGATCGCTACCCCATCCGATTTTTGTCACCATCGGCAAGACCGTCTACCCCTTTTCGACCCTTGTCACCATCGGCAAGATCGGTAGCTACCCCTTCCGGTTCTTGTCACCATCGGCAAGACAGTCTACCCCTTTTCGGTTCTTGTCACCATCGGCAAGACAGTCTACCCCTTTTCGACCCTTGTCACCATCGGCAAGATCGGTCGCTACCCCATCCGGTTTTTGTCAGCATCGGCAAGACCGTCTACCCTTTCGACCTGTGTCACCATCTACAAGGTCGGCCAATATCTCCCCAATCAGGGTCAATAATAGAATTACCACAAGCAACCGGCAGTCACGGTTTCGACGCCTCTTGTCAGTGAGACCTATGTCGGCGCCAACCTGACAACTTCTGGAACCCCGTCCCGTGGTGGAGCGAGGCCCCCATCCTTTCCTTGAGAGGGTGGATGCTCTCCTGCTACACGGACATGGAGGTACTTCCAAGAAGGTCGCCAGAATTGCCGCAAGACACAACAAATGCAAGTGTGGATGTGAACACAAAAAAATATATATATAGTGAAGGAAACTTCTATCTTCATTACAAAAGGGGAAGTGAATACAAAAGGAGCCCTTCTGAGGGGACATATTACAAAGGCGGATCAGCTAAGACCGCCTGAAGATATCAGCAAAGTCAATAAGCCCAACATGAGGAGCCGCCCTGATGTGACACGAAGATCCCCAAAGTTATGAGGCAAAATAACTCCAGATTGAAGTCTCTCTTTCTTTTGATACCTAATGTTTCAACTATTTTATTGATGTTCTCGACGTGTTCCACAACCCAACATCTGTCTGAACATACGATGATCTTTCCAACATTATTTGCTACCAGTTCGAAGAACCTTTCTGCTGCAGCCTTGACAAGCTCATATACCTTATCCAACTTTCCACACCACCCAATAAATTCACCGTTGTTGTATCATGCTCCCTTCTTGGTCTAATATGGTAGTCTTTTGACATAGAACTGAAATGCTTCCAACCTTCGTCAACAAGTCCTCTTCGGCAGAAAGAACTCCATGGGCTGTTGGGTTAGCTGGTACAAGCATCCGAGCTTCCTATTTCTGCTAGTTGCTAGAATCTCCAAGGTTAGACAATGCATTAACAATGGCATCTTGCACCCTCAGAAGAGCATCCTCCGTGACTACATGGGGAGCGTGCAACGGACGACTAAGGTGACGGGGTGGAGCTCGGAGGTTGCGCGGCCACCCAGCAGGTTGCAGAGAGAGAAAATGGGTAGAGAGAGAGAAGGCGTGGCCGTTGGCGACACCAGCGGAGCAGCCAGCTCGGGAAGGAAACCTTGCTCGGAGGGGAGGCGGGCACACGCCCATGCATGCTCGGTAGGGCCGACGTGCTCAACGGGACAGCCGGTGCCGTGCTTGTGCGTGCCGCCTTGCTCGAGAGGGAAGACCATGGTCGGAGGGGAGGCCTGAACTCGACCGTGCTTGTTCAGGATATAGGTGGTGTTGTCGGCCAGCCCGATCTTCACCATCGAAGTGTAGCACATGCAACGCTTGTGAGGTGACGACGTGGCTGCATGGGCCATGGTGAGGGACGAAGGAATAGGCCTCGAACGGTGGCAGACGGCCAGTGAGAGCCGGGACGGAGGGGTCGCGGCGGTCTGGCGGATGACGACTTCTGGAGGCAACGGGGCTGCAGTGGTGGCCTTGTTGCTGCCATCGTGATGGGCAACGAGGTGGGCTTGAGCGGCCTGCGCAGCACGCATGCACGGGACGTCGCCAACTTCACAGGGGTACTGTTTACGTGCATGGGTGTTCTGTAGAGGGTGACCGCCGGCTCTGTTTTGCGGCAGAGAGGGTGGGGCTGGGACTGTAGCAGCGAAAGTGGGCGAGGGAGGGGTGCAGTTTGCGTGACATGCATGCAGGGGACGTCACAGGCATGCTTGCATGCAGGGGAGTTGGGTAATGCGGCGACGTGGTTGGCAGGGCGGTGGCCGCGGCGATGTTGCATGCTGTGGAGAGTACAGGTAGTGGTGTTGATGTGGGGTGTCTGGAGTGGGAGTGCAGAGAATATAAGGGGGAGGGGAGATGAGTATAGGGGGGAGAGAGAGTGAGGGGAGATGGGGGGCTGGCGATGCTACAAAGGAGAGAGTGGAGAGGGGAATGGGGCACATGCGATGCCCTGTTCCAAAAAGGGGATCGGCCGTGATTTTAGAGAGGGTAAGGGGGAGGGAGAAAGGGCCCGGGGGGGGCGGGGTTGCGTGAGTGGGCCTACGTGAGGAGATGCATGGGAGAGGGGGGGCTGGCTCGCGACTGTAGAGAGAGAGAGAAGAGGAGAGGAGTGCCGCGGTGGTGTTAGAGAGAGAAAGGGGCTGAGGGTGAGGCTCCCGATGGTGTGAAGGCAAGTTAGAGGGAGGGCTGAGAAAAGGAGTGGGTGAAGGGAGGATAGGTAGAGGGAGAGACACAGGGGGGGAAGGGAGCACCGTCTGGGAGGCCAAAAGGAGTGGGGAAAGGAAGATGGCAGAGAGAGGGAGTAGTGCTGGTGTGTGATCAGAGAAAGGGGTAGTAGAGAGGGGTGGGAGGTCATCGTGGTGAAGAGGAAGGGAAGGTGGGGGAAGGGAGAGTGAGGTAGACCGCAGGGGAAAATGAGGAGAGAGCCGGGCTGAGGGATGAGAAGAAGGAGGGCAGGTGCATGGCCTTACAGAAGAAGTTTAGAGGAAGAGGAGGGGGGAGATAGACTGCAATTGCAGGGGAAGTGGGGAGGAAGGAGAGCTAGTGGAAGGGGGGGGGGACGGGTAGTGGCCATGCAGATAGATGTAAAGGATGGGAAATGGAGAAGCATGGGGTAGAGAGAGAGGGACGCAGGTGGGAGAGGGAAGGCCACCTGGGGAGAGGTTAAGAGGATGAGGGAGAGGTGGCAGCGTGGGAGGGAAAGGAGGGGAGAGAGGTAGAGAGAGTGGGGGTTTCCCCATCTTTCCAAAAATTCTAAAACACTTCTATTTTTATTCCAACGTGAGTTACATGGTGCTTAAATAAGGAAAGGGTTGGGAAGGGGAAGAGACACCTTGAGAACCCATGGGACATGGGGAAGGGAAAGGACACAATGGAATCCCATGGGTCATGGGTTCCTACCGTGGGAAGTCATTACATTAAGGTGGTGGATATATATATATATATATATATATATATATATATATATATATATATATATATATACCTAATTTCTTAATTAAAAAAAAGTACACATATTAGGCCCATTTATAAGTTCATGTGGCCCATTAACATAAAACACTTAGATATAGTTAATATAGTTTGATGTTGCCGGTGCCGCCTCGCCGATCGTCCGTTATCACTTGTCGATCCCGTGACGATCCCGTCACGCCCGCAGTTCATGGAGCTGCGCTTCCTCTTCCTGAACCCGAGTCACCTCAATCTCCAGAGACGCGACTCGGCCCTCCAGCAAAGAAGTTCTTTCGATGCCTTGGACTTCCGCAGCCTCTAGACGCGGTATCTCGGCTTCTATAGTAGCCAATTCAGCGCGGAGTTCTTCCCGTCGGCTACGTAGAATGTGCGCCTGGGTTACGGAAGCTTCAACCTGAGCCCTGCTCTCCTGAAGATCAGAGATCAGAGACATCAACTCCGCCTGACAGTCAACTCTCTGCAGTTTGAGGGCCGCCAGTCGGTCGCCCATCATCTTCTCGAGAAAGTCCCGGCGATTCACAAACTTCAACAAGAAAAGCACCCGCTGGGTCCAGATATCTAGAGGGCAGCCCAGTGCCTGTAGCCCGATCGTCAGTCACGCAGCCACTTCCTTCAACTGGGAGTAAGACAGCGCTGGCTGAGATTCCACAACCTGACGCAACATCTCTAGATGCTGCCAGACAAATTCCTCTGATGAGGTAATGCCCAGGGAAGCCGCCGGAGACGCCTCGAAGGTCACTTCCCTGTCTATGGAGGCCCATAAGCCGGTGTCCGGCTCGGAAGAGGAAGATGGAACGGCCGTCAAAGCCGAAGAAGCAGATACCACGGCAGCATGTTCCTGCTCCGTCAGACTCCTGTTAGGGCTTCCTTCAACGGAGCCTAGGAGGGACAGAGGTTCTAACTCTGGCTCCGGCACAAATGGAGTTGCAGAATCAGGTACGATCGTCATTATGGCCGCCGGTACAAAAGCAGACCCCCTTTGCGGGTCAGCCTCAGCCCTCAACTCTGTCGTCGACGCCAGGGCGAGACTCTCCCCCGACTGGCTCGGCTCCGAGGGTAATCCCCCAGTAGCCGCATTTATCCTCACCGGCACAGGGCGGAGTAGGGTGATTGTCCCTGAAGGAGATGCGGTGGCCAGCGGTAGCAGATCCGAGGCCTCTGATGAAACCACAGCAGTACCAGAAGTCGATGCCGAGGAATGAATAGCGGCTTCGGGTTCCTGGAATGAAAATTCATGTAAACACCAAGGTGGCAAAAAAAAAGAGAGGGGGATATGCGGCTCTGTAAAGGGGCGAACAGAGTTTACTATGATGACGTCATCCATCTCTTCAAGCCTCTGAATAGAAGATTCCAACCCTGCAGACGAGGCAGCAAAAGGAGGGGTTATCTCCACCTCCACTTCCAATCCAGCAAATTCCTCTTGCAACACTCCCTCGGACGGTACCCTCGGTAGCCTCGGAGGACTGAAAATCAAAGCATCACTTGGTAGTATGAAGGGAGCTGCTGCCCCTTTGCTGCCTGTTGCAGACTCCGGTTCATCACCTTCTGAAGAATGATGGTCAGTCTCTTCGTCAGAAGGGGTGGTAGAGCTGCTCGAACAAATATCTATGCCGATCTCAGGTTGGCCCGCCTCCTCCGTCGCCTGACGGGACGCTGAGCGGGTAAGCACACGCCGCAATGGGATAGCACCCTTCTTCAGCGCAGTCTTATGTCCCGCGGGCTGTAAAGGAGCTTCCATGACAGGCGCCTCAGCCGCCGCGCTGACCACCCCTGCCATCACAACAAAACAAGTGTATAAGGCAAGATGTAAAGCCCAATGAAAGGGACAACCTAAAGAACCACAATTGTGCAACTCACCATCGGCCTCACTGGCAGGCGTAGGAGAAGGAAGTCTGACATCCTCCTCAACAGCGGGGAGACTCCCCTCTACAGCTCCAACTGTCTTAGTCACCCCTACCGGGGCTATGACGGAGGGCCCTATCTCTCCGGCTTCCAGGGCAGTTTCCTCAGCAGATGTGGTGTCAACCACTCCTTGAGCTTAAGCCATACAAAGAAGACATCAAAAAATGATGAAATGAATGAAAATGAAAATGAAAGTGCCGTGAAAAGAGCATCCCCTTTATACCATACAAGGAAAATAATGTCACCTTCAGCTGCTTGCTGAGTAGCTTCTCTCCGAGCGGCGAACTGTTCAAATGATGGCACCTCGGGCAGGGGAGTCTCAGGCGCATCAGTCGAAGGCCGCTTGGAAGAAGTTTTCCGAGCCTTCCTCGCTCGGCCTATTGCAACTTTCATTGCAGAGGCCACTCTCTTTTTGCCAGGCGGTAGTGGAGTAGTAGTCGGCGCTGGTGCAGGGACCTCAAAATATTCCGGCTTCTGTGCCTGGGAGATGATTTTTCTATAAAGCCCCTCCTGCTTGATATCCGGACGGTCTGTCAAGTGAAGCGCACGCCGTTATGAAGGAGCAAGGCAACAAACTAATCTACATGTCAACAGAGGAGCGCTTACCTACCCGGCCGTTGTAAAAAGATGAGAGTGGCCAATACTGGTAAGCCACCTCCTTGCTTCAGGATGCAGCCTCCCGAACAAGCCAGCAGACGTCGCCGATCTTCTTACACTTGTCAACTAGATCGGCCAGGTCCGCATGTCCGTGCGAAGCTATACAATGATACAAGCCGAGGTGGTCAAAGCCCCAGACATCGGCATAATGAAAAGATACAAATAGAGGCTTGTCCAGAACACCAGCTGCGGGACTCTCAAGGGTCAGTCCGTGGATGCTCATCAGGACAAACAGCCAGGATGTATGCTGATAGTATGTCGGGGTTCTGTCCTCTCTATTAACAAACGCCCGACACAGGTAAAAGTGATCCACCTCGCACTTCCATGAAACTGCTTTGGAGAGCGGCTCCTCGATAGGGAACAGATACTGCTGAAGCTCCAGGCGGGAACCACCAATCTGGCACAAGTGTTCTAGATTCTGCGTGAAAGCATCTTCACTTATATCAGCAAGAACGGGTGTCAGTGGGTCGGCTACTCCCTCCTTGATGGCTTTCCTGCCCGCTATATATGCCTCTGCCTCCTTCGGGTGGTGAGAAAATAATCTCTTCAAATGAGCTTCGTCAATGTCAAAGACGGGCCCAGGCTACTGGCTCAGAAAAGCACGCTCGGCCACGTCCCAGCATGTCATCCGGGCATTGCGGTAGAAGCTCGTGCGAGCATTCCACCATTTTATGTACTCTGGAGTGACTCGGGGGACTCGGTTCGGCATCGGCACTGTGAAGGTGTTGGCGTCCCGGCGGTGAAAATAGTCCCACCAGGAGCGACCTTCGTCCACGACGGTCGAGCCATGCTTTGACCTGCTGTCTAAAGGAAACAGGGCAACCGAAGGCGAAATGTGCTGATCGTAGCCGAAATTCCAGCCAAACCTGAAAGGATAGTAGGGTTCCAAATAAACTGCGCCCCCCTTTCTGAATACTAAAACACTGGGGCGGATTGATAACACCCAGTCAACGAGTTCAGGCTCCAAGACTGGTCGGGTCACGGTGTTGCCCGAAATGAAGTGTGTGAAGGTCTCCACCGCCTCGAGCTTACACTCACGCTGACGATTCACCAATGGAGATGAATGTGCGGCCAGATTCCAAAAGTGGATAGTCCCCGCCGAATCCGTCGGAACCCTTGCCAGTCGGCCGCGAATGGAGAAAAGTTGCTGGGACACCGGACCCGGCTCAGCACTTGCAAACTCCAGCATTCTGGGATACAATGTCACTGTCTGCAAAGTCCGGGGAGCTAGCTCTGGGAATAAATTGCACACCCATGCATTAAAGAAATGAAACGGTCCCACCGTTCGGAAAGAGCGGGGGATCCGATGCCTATGAATATCCCCAAGGGATTTGTAAATCAGGCACAGTGCAACGGGACATATTGCAAGCCGTATGCCCCAAGCCATCTGACAAGCCGGGTATATTGCCTCCGGCCTAATGACTGTCTCATCCCCCTGCGGGAGAGCGAAAGTACATAGCCAGAAGGTGAGATATGCAGCACAATGGGTGAGGGGATCCGCCCCCATCGGATTCGGCCCCCCGCGGCTTATCCCCCGAAGAGAAGCAGGCAACTCCGATTTAAACATGGGCGGCCTACTAGGCTTGCCCGCAACAGGAGCTACATGAGGGAACTCACTGTACTTCAAAGGGCGCCCGAAGAAATACTGAATCCAATGTCCTGCTCGGACTCTCAGTTTGCTGCTCTTCTCCCGGGGCCGGTATCCCTTTGAGGATCCCCTATTCAGCGTCAGGCAGAGGGAGCGGTATGCCTTCATCAAGTACCGGTACGAATAGCCGAAGTAATATTCACCTTCGCCGCCTGTTTCATCCTTGATGAAGTCATGAATGCAGACCTCCTCATAGGGCTCTCCGTTAATCGGCAGGCCCGATAGCTGTGATAGGCTCCATAGATCCAGAGAGGTTTCACCTTCTGCCGTATAGAAAGTATTGAACTGCGGGCAAAATACTTCGAACATGCCACAGCACAGCCCCTTTGAAATGGGATACCTGAAGCGGGATGCATACACACTGTGGTACACCTCGGCCCTGACCAGCAGCGGTGCATATTCTTTCAGAACATACTCTGTAAATTCCACCGCCCCTACACGGAAGAGGTGAGCATCTGTCACCTTCGTGTCTGCAAACCACCCAGCTGCCAGTTGAAATTTGAATTGAACAGCCAAGCAGTTCAGCACAAACGGTTCCTCTCTGTAGCCCCACTTGATGGGCGCCAAGAATAAACCGTAGCCGGGTTTCTCCCTGTTAACCTGACCTATGGTGTTGTCCCACCTGGCTGCTGTGAATTCTGGAGCCCGTGTCAACATCTTCTGCTCTGCCTCCAGCTCTGTTACCCTTAAGACGGCGTTCCATTTGCGCCACTCCCCCAGAAGATATATGGTATCGCCACGGTACACAGAACCTTTCAAGCTGTCCCAGTCCAGCAGCATGGCCTGCTCCACCATCCGAGCCAGCATGACGTCCCTCTTCCCAGAGACGTTGAAGGTACAAATGTAAGGCGCGAGGCATCGCGGTTGAAGTCCAGTCCTCCCTCGACAGTTACAATGTGAGAGGCGGATACTGTATCTGTTTCGGAGCCAGAGGATTCATCAACTATGGCAATCCTCCCAAGTCCCCGGTCCAGCTGTCCAACATTCCTCCAAGTCACAACGGGACCAGAAGCCCTGCCTTGAGGAGAAGATTCAACATCAGCACTGCTAGAGGCAACGTGGCTAGAAGAAGAAGCCATCTCCAGCGAGCTGCAAATATAAAACCAAGGAAGAAAGAATAAGAAGGTGATATAAAGAAAATATATATGGAAAAGAAATTTTTAGAAAATTTCGACAGCATCTCCCCTTTATTGAGAGCATGCCCAGAAGTTAAATGGGAGAACACCCACCAAGAGGGGGTGACTCCGAAATAAACAGGGACGGAGTCCCAAAACAAAATTCCCCGGAGGGAGACTTCCACGCCGACCGATTCCCGGGCGACGGAGGGAGAAGGGGAGGAGGAGAGAGAAGGCTCAGGAGAAAATGAGCCCTTCTCTCCCCCTCTCGGCGCTTATAGCGCCCCGGCCAGAAGGCGCGCCGAGAAGGCGGCCGCGCCGACCGGCCGAACGCGTCAAAAGGCGCGCCGAATGGCCCCCGAGCCAAGGAGATCACCGCGCCGAGGGGAGTACCGCACCGAGAATTCCTACGCCGAGGCCACCACCGCGCCGAGAAGGTAATGCCGGGAGCGTCTATGGCACCGATTAGCCCTCCGGGGATAATGCAATCATCAGGCCGAGCCAAAAATGCTGGTGTTCATCCAAATTTGCTTATAAAGCATGGAAGTCACGCAAAGCAGAATGAAGACTCAGAGTCAAAAGAATAGCCAATGCACAGGAGCAGACCTGAAGAGACCACGAAGCACAGTGTGTGACGTGATGTACACCCGCATGTCCCGTGTCACTCATGCTTCACTCACGCCACCAACGGGTGGGGGGCATTTGTTGACACCCAAAATATACCAGAAGAAACTATAGCATATTCATAGCTTTGAAGATCAGTAGTGATGGGGACATCACCCAGCGTTCCCTCTGGCTAGACACCCCTCTCCCTTTTGGAGACGGGTAGGCTGTGACTGCACGACTTGATGGGTCCTCGACGACATTAGATTTTATTACTATGGACATCTTGATGTATTTTCCCTTTTCTTGAGTCTTTTTGATGTATTTTGAGTCATGTCCTAGGTGCTCATATTAGTGGATCAGCATATTGGGCTTGTTTGGCTTTGTGGCCCATCTAGAGGAGCTAGGCCCATGAGCACCCCTTCTTGCACCTTGGTTATCTGTCTTTTGTTCTTTTCTCAGGGGCTTTTGTACAAAGTTGGGATCCCTATATATAGGACCCCAACTCCCACTTGAGAAGGTTAATGAATTATTGAGTATTGTGAGCATAAGTGCATCTCCCCCCTCTCTCTCTAGCTTTCTCACTCTCTCTCTCTCTCTCTTCAGGGGGCGGACCCCTTCTCTCTCCTCCTCTCTCTCTCCCCTGGGCGCACCTGCCCCTTCACCTTCCCCACTTGCCACATCAGCAGCCACATCAGCCCCCACCCTTTCACATCCCCTAGGTCCATAACTCCCATTAACACTTCCACATCCCCCAAGTGACTCTTCCAATCCCCCACACACCTTCCCCACCTCCAAGGCAACCATCCCTCTTCCCCAAGCAACCCGTCCACTTCCCCACATACCCATTCATATCCCCAAGCAATCAAACCCTTCCCCCCACTTCAAACTTGCGCACCCCTCTCCACCCACTCACCTCCCCATTTGCCTTGGCCGACCCCCCCCCCATTCCCCTCTCACCTAGCCGCGGCCTCCTCTCCCCTCCACCCCCTTGGACCTCCATCTCCCCAGCTCCACTCCTCTCCACACCCCTACACTCCCTCTCCCATCGACCCTCCACTCCACCATCTCCACTATTGCCAAACCCCATCCTTTTCCCTAGTTCCACCACCATCCCTTCTCTTCATCCTGATCAGTCTGCAGGTGGCAGAAGAGGGTTGCGACTAGCAGAAGTGACCCCGGAGTCATAAAGATACATCCAGAGGCGTGGCCTACATCAACGGAAAGGTCTGCGAGTCCCCTTCGCAAGCGAGGTGGAATCATCCCGTTCCGAGTTCGTGGCCAACCTGGAGAGCTGTTCTACCACGACTGCACCAGACATCTTCTGCAGAGAGCCTGAGCCCGATTGGAAGCAGCCTCACGACCAACAGCGAAGGAACCCGACAGAAATCTCTTCATCAAAGTTCTTCCTTCCCCTGTCCCCGATCAGGAGCAAGAAACGGGACCTCGTTCGGCATCCAGGAACCAGAGTTCTGAATTTTCTCCCTCAGTCGCGCGGGTCTGCCTCCTGCTGTCTGCAGCGACCAGTGACTGATCATCGGCGTCCCCCAGTCCAGCCCGACCTCAGAAAGAGTTGCCGTCAGTTTTTCTGTGTAGAGGCTTCTTCCATGATTCCGGAAACTCTGACGGTTCATAATTCGGCATCCGGGAGCGTCCGTGGCAACCTCTGCATCCTACTGCATCAGGCCTGAAGCCGTCAGTATCAGAATCCCTCGTCCTGTCCGAGCCTCCGCCGCGGCCAGCGACGATGCCAGAAGAATTCGTTAAAATTCAGAGGTGTTCCCGTCCCTGTTATGAAGAATTCCCCCTTGGTCTCGTCACCGGAAAATTTCCTGAGGACGAACTATGACTGCGGCAGTGGCGACCTGTTCCCTCTCATAGCAAGTGAGCAGAACCTTCGACGGCTTCCACTCCCTCATCGTTGGCAAGTTTTCCCCTTCCGCCTGGCCGGCTTAGCGCCCCTCCCTGCGTGGAGGTAGTGTTTGATGTAAGTTTATTTTTCCCACCCCTAATCTAACCCTCCTGCGTGAGGAGTAGTTCATGTACTAAGCAGCTCAAGCGACATCGGCGCAGTGTGCGGGATCCACACTTCCCCACTCGCCCACGTCTCCGAACGGGGTTGGTTTCTTCAAACCAACCAGGTGAGCTCTAAATTTTGCTCCATTATTCTTAGTGCTTGTTTGTTTAATATCCGTAGATATAGCCCCGTTGTGCATGCGAGCGAGTGCCCGATCCCGGTTCCACCATCATAGTGTGGTCACCGTGGTTAAAGTAAGCGAGTGGGACCTAGTGCCCCAATTGGCACCGGCCAGCCCCATAAGCGTGGGCTACGTACCCTCGGGAGGGCAACCCTAGCCCTGCTGGCACTCTACCAGCAAGGGTCTTGATCCATCACCTCCCCCTAGCATCCTTTAGTCACCCCGGGCTCACGTGTGTGCGACGGCGTTTTGGCCCCGATTTATCAACTTAATTGTTATGTGATTGTGAATGCGGAGTAGGTCCTAAGATTCCTTTTGCTTGCTGCATACCCCGTAGTGGTGTCACATCAAATTGGTATCAGAGCAAGTTTTAGACTTGTCTCTACAAGCCTAGGTCCAAGGGCAAGTGCATTTCTATCCCGTTTGTCATCATTGTGCATGTCCACCCGTAGGGGCACCATATATCGGGTTGATCCTTCTAATTCCAATCCACCAATGGATCCCAATGCTCATGACAACCAAAACAACCCAAGGGAAGCTCCCCAAACTCCCATGGATCGAATTGAGGCTGCCATTCAAGTCCTCACGGAGCAAATGAATGGAATTTCCACCAGATTAGAAAGACTAGAAGAAGCTAGGGCCCCACCTAGGAACCATGCCCAAAGAGTTCCTCCTCCGCGGGTTGAACATGAGAGGGAAGACCTAGATGATGAGTGGAATCGTGAGCAAGAGAGAGCCCCACAACCTCGATACCATGATAGGCGACCACGTGAGGATCATGATGAATTCCTACTAAGAATGATCAAAGTGGAAGCTCCTAATTTTGATGGGTCTCATAACCCTAGTGTCTATAAAGAATGGGAGCATGGCATGGACCAATACTTCGAATGGTACCCCATGTCAGAGGAGAGAAAGGTTAGGTTGGCCAAGATGCACCTCCTTAAACTAGCCAAAACCTATTGGCTAAAGGTTGAAAACCAAAGGAGGATCAGGCGTGAGGAACCCATCAACACTTGGCTAGACATGAAAGATCAACTTAGGAACAAATATCTTCCCATCTCCTATAGCCAACTTCTTCTTGATGAATGGCAAAGCCTTACCCAAGAGGGAAAAACCGTGGAAGAGTATATTGAAAAATTTGATTCATATCTCCTAAGGTGTGGTGTGGTTGAAGATCCAGCCGTCACGTTATCCCGGTTTAGGAATGGTCTCCTTCCCCACATCAAACGGGAGCTTTTTATGAGGGAAGTGCATAGCTTGGAAATTGGCTATCAAATAGCCCGGGATGTAGAGAGATTTGCTAGGAATCCTAGGTTTGCCCCCCCCAAGGGCCCGGGACCCCGTCCCAACCTACCTCCTCTGCTAAGAACACCTCCTCCTCCCAATGGGGGAACCCCCACTCGGCCCTACCACCAACCAACCACTCCCACCCCCACAAAGACCACTCCACTCAACCCCCCTTCTCAAAGGGAAGACAACTCCAAAGGGAAGACCCCAATGAGCAATACGGTCAAGTGTTTTCGATGCCATGGCTATGGCCACATAGCCACCCAATGTCCCTCCAAGGGGATGTCAAGCCTAGTCATTGAGAGTGAACCTTCTACTACCCAGGAAACACATGAGAGTACTATTGAGGAATACGAGGCTGCTTTAGGATGGGAAGAGGAATACAATGAGCAATTCTTTGAGGAAGGGATAGAAGAGGACCCACACTCCAGCCACCTAGGGGTGATAAGATGCACCCTCACCCAACCACAAGAGGATGACTGGCGGAGGACTTCCATTTTTCACACATTTGTCAAGATCGGGGATCATGTTAGGAAGGTCATCCTAGACAACGGGAGTTGTATCAACGCCGTGTCTCCGGACACCGTCAAACTCCTAGGGCTTACCCCTACACCCCACCCCAAACCCTATCGTGTGTCCTGGATAAACAACCACTCCCTACCCGTCGACACATGTTGTCTTATCCCCATCACCTTCTCATCCTACCAAGGGCAAATATGGTGTGATATCATACCGATGGCTGTAGGAAGCATCCTATTGGGTAGACCTTGGATATATGATGTCAATGCTACCATCCATGGGAAAACAAACACATGCACCTTTGACCACGAGGGGAAGAGTATCCGCCTCAACCCCTCCCCTCCCCAAAAAGAACCACCCACCAAGGGAATCCTTCCTACACCACCAAAACCCAGGGCCTCGTCCACACCAACCCAACCAAAAACCCAAAACCCCACCCCTGAAAATCCCACCGGGCCAGTCAAAGGCCTCCACCTCATCACTAGGAAAGAGCTCGAGGAAGAAATAACCCGAGGGACACCCCTTTGTGCTATTGTCATATGTCTTGGAGAGGCAACCCCCTCCAATCCTCACCCCGTGGAAATCCACCCTCTCCTGGAAGAATTTAAGGACGTATTCCCCGAGGAGCTCCCCGACCAACTGCCACCCATGAGGGATGTCCAACATGCCATTGATCTTGTCCCCGGGGCCACCCTCCCAAACCTTCCCCACTACCGCCTCAACCCCACTGAGCATGCTGAACTAAGGAGGCAAGTGGAGGAACTCATAAGAAAAGGCTTCCTCCGTCTTAGCAAGAGTCCTTGTGCTGTCCCAGCCCTCCTCACACCTAAGAAAGATGGGACATGGCGGATGTGTGTCGACAGTAGGGCCATCAACAAGATCACGGTCAAGTACAGGTTTCCCATACCTAGGCTTGACGACATGCTTGACATGCTAGCCGGGGCCACCATTTTCTCCAAAATAGATCTCAAAAGTGGCTACCATCAGGTTAGGATAAGGCTAGGAGATGAATGGAAAACAGCCTTTAAAACCAAGGATGGGCTCTATGAATGGCTGGTGATGCCTTTTGGGCTCTCTAATGCCCCAAGCACCTTTATGCGCCTTATGACCGAGGTCCTTAGGCCCTACATTGGAGTCTTCCTGGTAGTCTACTTTGATGACATCCTCATCTACAGCCAGTCCAAAGAAGCCCATCTCAGTCACCTTAGGCAAGTCTGCACCACTCTTAGGAAGGAGAGCCTCTTTGCCAATTTTGGAAAATGTCAATTCATGACAAAGTCCATTACCTTCCTTGGGTATGTTGTCTCCACCGAAGGAGTATCCATGGACCCTGAAAAGGTCCAAGCCATCCTCGATTGGCCGGAACCCCGCACTCTCCATGAAGTCCGGAGCTTTCATGGGCTAGCCACCTTTTACCGAAGGTTCATCCGTGGGTTTAGCACAGTCACAGCCCCTATCACCGACTGCCTCAAAAAGGGGACCTTTGTGTGGACCAAGTCCGCAACTAGAGCCTTCCAAGAACTCAAGGAGAGGATGACCCAAGCCCCTGTACTATGCCTCCCTGACTTCTCCAAAGTCTTTGAGGTGACTTGTGATGCCTCCGGGGTAGGAATTGGCGGGATCCTTAGCCAGGAAGGACATCCAGTGGCCTATTTTAGTGAGAAGTTGTGTGATGCCAGGATGAGATACTCCACCTACGACAAGGAATTTTATGCCGTGGTTCAATCCCTCCGGCACTGGAGACACTATCTCTTGCCGAAAGAATTTGTCATATTCTCTGACCATGAGGCCCTGAAATACCTCAATTCCCAGCAGAAACTGAATGCTCGGCATGCCCGATGGGTTGAATACATCCAGGCCTACACATTTGTAATCAAACATAAGGCCGGAAGTGAAAACCGTGCTGCCGATGCCCTCAGTAGGAGAATTTCCTTGCTAGCTACCATTAGGGTGGAAGTCATAGGATTTGAAAGACTCAAGGAAGAGTATTCTGATTGCCCGGACTTTGGTCCAATCCATACCACTCTGTCCACCCTCTCACCTAGGGAACATCAAGGATTCATCTTAGAGGACGGGTTCATTTTCAAAGGCCATAGACTTTGCATACCTAGAACCTCTCTACGGGACTTCCTGATCTGGGAGTTACATGCAGGAGGCCTTGCTGGGCATTTTGGGGTGCATAAGACCATTGCTTTGGTTGAGGGTCAGTTCTACTGGCCAAGTCTCAAAAGGGACGTAGCCAAAATTGTAGGACAGTGCCGGATATGTGCCTCAGCCAAACAAACAAGGCAGAACACTGGCCTCTACACACCACTCCCTGTCCCTGACCGTCCTTGGCAAGACTTGAGCATGGACTTCGTCTTAGGCCTACCTAGGACTCAAAAAAGGCATGATTCAATCTTTGTAGTAGTGGATAGGTTTTCTAAGATGGCCCATTTCATCCCCTGCTCCAAAACCTCTGACGCCTCTCATGTGGCCCGCCTATTCTTCGATGAGGTAGTTCGCCTCCATGGTCTACCCAAGACCATCATTTCTGATAGGGATGTCAAATTCACCAGCTATTTCTGGAAGACCCTCTGGCACCTAATGGGGACCCTTCTCAAATTTTCCACGGCCTATCACCCTCAAACTGACGGCCAGACCGAAGTCATTAATAGGAGCCTTGGGAATCTACTCCGGTGTCTTGTTGAGGATCGCCCCGGGAATTGGGATCTCATATTACCCCAGGCAGAGTTTGCATACAACAATTCAGTGAATAGGTCGATAGGGATGAGCCCATTTGAAGCTGTGCATGGGTACAAACCTAGAAAGCCTACAGATCTCATTCCTTTGCCACCACATGCTAGAGTGTCTATTAGTGCTGAGTCGTTTGCCCAACACATGAAAGAATTGCATGAAGAAATCCGCAAACACATTAACAAAAGCAATGAGGTGTATAAAAAGTCGGCCGATTCCCACCGTCGCCACCAGGAGTTTCACGTAGGTGATTATGTGATGGTAAGAACTGAGAGGCTTTCCCCTGGGAATGTCTCCAAATTGAGGTCGCGTGGATCAGGCCCCTTCCAGGTTTTAAAGAGGATTGGCACAAACGCTTACGTGTTGGACCTCCCCGAGGAGTACGCAGTAAGCCCCACATTCAATGTGGCTGACTTGGTGCCATATAGGGGACCCACGGTGACACCCAGTGAGGAAATTGAGCCTGTTCCACCTTCTGAGAGAGCCACCACACATGAGAGAGTTCAACCAATCCAGAGAGGCCAACGGGAGCAAATAGAGCGGATATTGGATGAACAGGTCACTGTCACCCGGAGCAAAGCGTACGAGCGATACTTGGTCAGGTGGAAGGGCCGGCCCCCTTCAGATGATTCATGGGTGAGCAGGGAGGATCTTCAGCAGCTGGACCCCGACCTCCTGGAGCATTACCGCAGCCGAGAGGACCCTTTCTCGACAGAGTCGAGTTCTTCACAGCCCGGGGGAGTTGATGGGGACATCACCCAGCGTTCCCTCTGGCTAGACACCCCTCTCCCTTCTGGAGACGGGTAGGCTGCGACTGCACGACTTGATGGGTCCTCGACGACATTAGAGTTTATTACTATGGACATCTTGATGTATTTTCCCTTTTCTTGAGTCTTTTTGATGTATTTTGAGTCATGTCCTAGGTGCTCATATTAGTGGATCAGCATATTGGGCTTGTTTGGCTTTGTGGCCCATCTAGAGGAGCTAGGCCCATGAGCACCCCTTCTTGCACCTTGGTTATCTGTCTTTTGTTCTTTTCTCAGGGGCTTTTGTACAAAGTTGGGATCCCTATATATAGGACCCCAACTCCCACTTGAGAAGGTTAATGAATTATTGAGTATTTTGAGCATAAGTGCATCTCCCCCCCTCTCTCTCTAGCTTTCTCACTCTCTCTCTCTCTCTCTTCAGGGGGCGGACCCCTTCTCTCTCCTCCTCTCTCTCTCCCCTGGGCGCACCTGCCCCTTCACCTTCCCCACTTGCCACATCAGCAGCCACATCAGCCCCCACCCTTTCACATCCCCTAGGTCCATAACTCCCATTAACACTTCCACATCCCCAAGTGACTCTTCCAATCCCCCACACACCTTCCCCACCTCCAAGGCAACCATCCCTCTTCCCCAAGCAACCCCTCCACTTCCCCACATACCCATTCATATCCCCAAGCAATCAAACCCTCCCCCCACTTCAAACTTGCGCACCCCTCTCCACCCACTCACCTCCCCATTTGCCTTGGCCGACCCCCTCATTCCCCTCTCACCTAGCCGCGGCCTCCTCTCCCCTCCACCCCCTTGGACCTCCATCTCCCCAGCTCCACTCCTCTCCACACCCCTACACTCCCTCTCCCATCGACCCTCCACTCCACCATCTCCACTATTGCCAAACCCCATCCTATCCCTAGTTCCACCACCATCCCTTCTCTTCATCCTGATCAGTCTGCAGGTGGCAGAAGAGGGTTGCGACTAGCAGAAGTGACCCCGGAGTCATAAAGATACATCCAGAGGCGTGGCCTACATCAACGGAAAGGTCTGTGAGTCCCCTTCGCAAGCGAGGTGGAATCATCCCGTTCCGAGTTCGTGGCCAACCTGGAGAGCTGTTCTACCACGACTGCGCCAGACATCTTCTGCAGAGAGCCTGAGCCCGATTGGAAGCAGCCTCACGACCAACAGCGAAGGAACCCGACAGAAAGCTCTTCATCAAAGTTCTTCCTTCCCCTGTCCCCGATCAGGAGCAAGAAACAGGACCTCGTTCGGCATCCAGGAACCAGAGTTCCGAATTTTCTCCCTCAGTCGCGCGGGTCTGCCTCCTGCTGTCTGCAGCGACCAGTGACTGATCATCGGCGTCCCCCAGTCCAGCCCGACCTCAGAAAGAGTTGCCGTCAGTTTTTCTGTGCAGAGGCTTCTTCCACGATTCCGGAAACTCTGACGGTTCGTAATTCGGCATCCGGGAGCGTCCGTGGCAACCTCTGCATCCTACTGCATCAGACCTGAAGCCGTCAGCATCAGAATCCCTCGTCCTGTTCGAGCCTCCGCCGCGGCCAGCGACGACGCCAGAAGAATTCGCTAAAATTCAGAGGTGTTCCCGTCCCTGTTACGAAGAATTCCCCCTTGGTCTCGTCGCCGGAAAATTTCCTGAGGACGAACTACGACTGCGGCAGTGGCGACCTGTTCCCTCTCACAGCAAGTGAGCAGAACCTTCGACGGCTTCCACTCCTCATCGTTGGCAAGTTTTCCCCTTCCGCCTGGCCGGCTTAGCGCCCCTCCCTGCGTGGAGGTAGTGTTTGATGTAAGTTTGTTTTCCCCACCCCTAATCCAACCCTCCTGCGTGAGGAGTAGTTCATGTACTAAGCAGCTCAAGCGACATCGGCGCAGTGTGCGGGATCCACACTTCCCCGCTCGCCCACGTCTCCGAACGGGGTTGGTTTCTTCAAACCAACCAGGTGAGCTCTAAACTTTGCTCCATTATTCTTAGTGCTTGTTTGTTTAATATCCGTAGATATAGCCCCGTTGTGCATGCGAGCGAGTGCCCGATCCCGGTTCCACCATCATAGTGTGGTCACCGTGGTTAAAGTAAGCGAGTGGGACCTAGTGCCCCAATTGGCACCGGCCAGCCCCATAAGCGTGGGCTACGTACCCTCGGGAGGGCAACCCTAGCCCTGCTGACACTCTACCAGGAAGGGTCTTGATCCATCACCTCCCCCTAGCATCCTTTAGTCACCCCGGGCTCACGTGTGTGCGACGGCGTTTTGGCCCCGATTTATCAACTTAATTGTTATGTGATTGTGAATGCGGAGTAGGTCCTAAGATTCCTTTTGCTTGCTGCATACCCCGTAGTGGTGTCACATCAAGTAGAGGGCACAGTTCACGTGCTACCCCTGGGAGATCTGAGAGTCTGAATAGAAGAAACCCACTACCCCTATCATTCTGTTCGACTAAAGCCATCTCTGGCTAGGTCGCTGTTTAGTGCTGCTATCTTTCAGATAGTCAGGCTGATTAAACTACACCAACACTTAGGCAATCATCTGCCTGCTAAAACAGATGTTCAGACATCTCTGATACTCCTGGGCCAAGACGCACAGTGCCCCGTATGCATGTGTGAATCCAAGGTGTAAATGGGCTCAGTGGAGTCGCAATATGTATGGGTCAAGAACCCCACTATCGAGAGGAGCTCACTAAGTGTATCCTGGATGACCGGGCCGAATGACAAGTAGAGGGGCCAAGCCGAAGCAAGACAGGACGCGCCGACGGATGTCACGCCGGGAGAAGCGATCCTGGCACGCCGGGAAGCTCGTGCCGAATTCATGAAGAGCCTCACCTCTATAAGAGGCCTGCCCTTCGAACGAAAGAGACAGAGAGAGGATAGAAGAAAGAAAAGAAAGAAAAGGAAAAAGAGGAAGAGAAGCAGACTGCTTAGCCACCGAAGAGAAAGGGGGAGTTCGAGAGCCCTTGAAAGAAAAGAAAGAGAAGAAAAGAAGAGGGAAGAGTCAGAGGTTCGAAGAAAGATCCAGGTGGGAACGGCGGGCAGCGACAGCTTCCTCGGCTTCTCCTCCCTATCTATCTCAACTTCTCCCTCTGTATTTTCGATTTCTGGCATCTTTGCTTCAATAGCATCGGATGCCGATGTAACCCTGTCTGTAGGGATAAGGTCTTGGATTTCTTTCTCTTGAATCGCATGCGTGTAAGCCATTTGGCTGATATAGTTAATAGAAGAATGGGTTGAGCTCTGTCCTTTCATTACCCTCTTCTTTCTGTCTCTGCATCCGAGGTTCGCCATACGCTAAGGATACTGATAACTAGGCGTGTTTCATCGTCGGGTTTTCTGATTTTGTTGAAGGTTCTTCTGCCGCGCGCTCTTTCAACCTCGTATCCACAACGAGAGCCTGAGACAGCCTATCTCATGGCTCCTCGTCTGTGAAATGAAGAGGGTTGAATACGGGCCAGAGTCCTGAGTTTCTGTGGGTGGTTCCGCTCCTAGTGAAGTCCCAGAGGAAAGGCCACCTTCACACCAAATTATCCTCCCTATGATTGCCCGTAATGGTGGTCAAATTATTGAATAAACTTTCTTTCTGAATGCCCAAAACCCTCTGAAGCCCTTGCCACAGAAGGAATCCCTATCGGAAAGCCTCCCGGCGCGAACTCCCCCTAGGCGTAGGTCTCGCGCCGGGGACTTGTCGCGCCGGTTAGGCTTCCCCTACCACGCCGAACCTATCTGGCCTTCGTGCCGACAACCAACCCTTCTTCTCTGCATTGACGCCTATGTGTTTGTTGGCCATCCTGATGCTTTCATGCCCGTGCCAATAACCCATACAGCCTCTGTCCGTCACGTCCTACCCCATGGGTGTGCATCGCCCTTCCCTCTGTCCTCACGGGAGCTATATCAAACAGGGGTAGCGCCCCTTACATTCTATAACCCATTAAGTCAAGGAGCTCTGCCTCTGCATGACCTCCGATCGACTGAGTTGGGAAGATTACAACAAAGGGGATGGGATCTCGTATGATCCGGCCCTCCTTGAATTACGGGCTACGCCCGGCACCTGTTTTGGTTTCTACTCTGGCATCCGTGAGTAGATATCCCATAATACCCCCTTGGCACACTCCCAAAATAAGGGGAGATGCTGTCAAAATTTGCCCAGGATTTTTTATTCCATTATACGGTACGATGTTTCATCGGAATTAAGTGCTTAATCTCCCGACATGGCAACAGCCTGAGCCATATTATCTTACGGCCTCTCGCCATCGCAGGGAACAGATCTTATAAGTGATGATCTCTTTGAACCCCCCCCAGGAGTGCATCCACCCTCATTTCCTATAACCCCCACCTGGCTTCATGAAATCTCCATTGAACGCCCATAAAACCCTCACAAACGCCCCTTCTGCAAACCTTAGAAAACGCCCCTCCCCCCGGCGCCATTGCCTCTCGGCGCCAAACCCGCGCCGGGTGGGTGGCGCGCCGGGACCAGGCCACGCCGAGGTCCAGGGCGCGCCGGGACCAGGCTGGGCCGAGACCCCACCTGAGCCCCTCCATCGCGCCGTTTTCCTTCGCGCCGGGACCAGACTGGGCCGATGCCCTTTTAAACCCCCTCCCCTCGCGCCATCTGCCCTTCGTGCCGGGATCTCCAGTGTCGACTAATATCTGTGTCATTTCACCTTACTAGTGGGTGCTCTTCTTCAAATCTTGACATCTCAACAATCCCATTAAACCCCAGAATAGTCGTCCCAAACCCAGAGGTCCTACTCCCATCAACCTTTTGAGCCAGCCTTCAGCATCTTGCGAGGGAATTATCGTCATTCACCCGGGGCCCGGAGATATATGAATGGGGGGGGTTCCACCCCTACATTATGCTGAACCCAACATTTCTTCGGCTACCCCACTGACCCTCGGAGTTCTGCCGTTGCATGTCCTCCGATGGTCTTTTAGGGGAATATTAACGAACGGCGTAGATGGTTCCGTCATATTTGAATCCTTTTGGACCCAGGCCTGTGCCTGATCTTCTTTTGGGTCTCCACTCTGGCTCTCCATGGATGGATGTCCTATCTCCCTTTCTTCGGTATAATCCGAAGGAAGAGGGCATGCTATCGGATTTACACTGTTGCATCGTCATCATCATCGTATCTGTTAGCATTCATGCTTTCGCTAGTGTGATGGTGGTCCTCGGACCTGCTTCCTCCGCCACGTACCGAGGATCCATTTTCCCATTAAACTACACATCTTTTGCATGATTAATGCTGCATCCTGCCTGTCATTGCTATAATCATCATGTAGTTCTCTTTACGTCGGCTTCGACAGCCCGCTATCTCGGCAATTAATCAAAGGTGTTCCCTCCTCGTGAGGGATGTAATTAACGCCATAGCCTTTATGGTATGGCGGACTACTGGTCCCGACCGAACCTCACATTCGTCCGATATGGGTCAGAATGAGCGCACAATAAAATCGTCACTCATGTGACTGGCATGCCCGCGTCGTCAATCAGTCAGTTGATTACCAGTTAGTCGATTGGCTGATCGATGCGCGAACGAAAGGAAAAAAAATACGCTGAAACAGAACCCTTACTAACAACTCGCCAGATTTCATGATCTTGGGCACGGATGAACACTTGCATGCGATTTTTCTAATATGGGTAGTTAGATCCAGTAAAGAAGGGTGGTTTGTTAACAGAATACCCTTGGGCATGTGACCTTTAGATGCCATTCCGCCATTTCTCTCAAGGTCGTTGGACCACATCATGAGAGATTGGATCTGATACCACATGTTGTGTAGGAATGGTTGATCAAGAGGGGAGGGGTGAATAGATCTGCCCCATTTTTCATGATTAAAATAGCGGAATATATAAGGCCCTCACACAAAGGAAGAACCTCACACAGTAGATGCAATCACGAATATGTAAACCAGCCTAAGCAAGCATCTAGTGAAGAACAGTCACACATGCAAACCACAGACCCAAAGGTTTTAAGGTGGTTCAGACTCTACCAAGAGTCCTACGTCCACCCCTCACTCAACTAAGTGAGGCTTCCCTAGTGCAACTGCACTAAACCGCTGAAACACAGCTTAAAGGCACAC
Organism: Amorphophallus konjac; assembly: GCA_022559845.1. Lineage (NCBI taxonomy): Eukaryota > Viridiplantae > Streptophyta > Magnoliopsida > Alismatales > Araceae > Amorphophallus > Amorphophallus konjac. The sequence continues at coordinate 250,322,060 of CM040122.1, forward strand.
AAAGCCAGACCACAGATCAGAGCACAACCTTTGTCTACCACAGATCAGAGCACAACCTCTGTTTGTCATCTTACTACAATCGGTAGGGACGGTTCACCATAGATCAGAGCACAACCTCTGTCTTGTTGTGCCCCTGGTTTTGATGATGACAACCATGAGATTTGGTATTGAGTTTAACAGGCATGATGATTTAGATAATCTGTGTTTGAATTTAATTTACATAATGAAATGGGTTCATTAACATATATACATATATGTGTTTATCTTGAATTGGAAGCAACACACGGCGTCCACGCAGGGTGCTCAAAGCATCCACGCCACATTTCAATCTGTTTAGAAGAATGAGTAACTGACATAGCTCAGTGCGTTAACGCTACGATGGCATAGCACCAACGCATCAGTTCATGATCAGAGGAAAGACGGCTCTGGGTTGGTTTAGTGAGTTGACGTAGGGTCTTCATGCGTCAACGCTTCCAACCACCACAGTCTTATATGTTATGCAAATGCGTTAACCTCTTAGTCACACAAGGTTGATGCCATCTGGGCTTCGTCACATGTATATTGGTGGACCCCAGCAAATGGATAAATGAAATGCCACGTCAGCAAAAAGGGCACGCGCCTCTTCTCCTTCATGATTCCAGAAGCATTTTGGAGAGAACAATGATTGGGGCCAACCAGAAAATCTGATTGGGGAGCACAAGGGAATATTCACATGTATAGGGGCGAGAGCCCCGGGAAAATAGATACAGGTTGCAGTCGAAGGCAGAAGTGAAAAGGGTTCTGCAGCCGAACATTGGGGATCATCATCTTCCTTTTGGTGCTGCTTGGTCCATGAACAAGAAGTAGAAGAGCTTCAGAATTCAACCACTAAGGATAGAAGGGACACAAAGAGTGCAGCATCGCGAGCCCTTCTACATCCTATTATCAAGGAAGAGGAAGCCTACTGTGGACGCGCTTTTTTCGTTTACATTCTTTATTCTTCTGTTTCTATGGTTTATTTATTGGCGTGCCAGTCACATATGTGACGATTTCATTGTGCGCTCGATCTGACTTCTAATCAGTCGATTGTGAGTGATCGTGTCTGGACCAAAAGTCCGTCATACCATAAAGGTTATGACGTTAATTACGTCCTCCCTTAGGAAGATAACCCTTGATTAAACGCCAAAGACAGGAGGAAGGTAGCGGCAAAAGAAGACTTAAGCGAGTGCGCTAGTTTACTTGCAGAACATTAAATAGACTGAATAAAGCAAGAATACATCTAGTGCGGGGCAAATCCGGCAGCATATCCCCAGTATCTTGGACTATGCCAAGTGGGAATAGGAAACCATCCATGCAGTGGCAGGATGGGATCCATCAAAGATCGGGTATATTCGACCTAGAATCCGAAGTGGAACCGACATACCATGGTACACCGTATGTCGATGCGATGTCTTATTGATATTTCCCTTCGAGGGATCCTCGGAGAACCCATAATGGCAGAGATCCATGGATCGGCAGGGTCTGAAGAAGGTACCATAGTTACCTGATGTATTATGTATGAATTTCGACAGCATGTCCCCTTAGCTTGGATTATGCCAAGAAAGGATAGGCCATCATCCACGGGATGCCGGAATGACGACCAAAGGAGAAAGGCGCCAGGCCCGGGGACACTGTTTGCATTCATAGCATCGATGGATGTTCCCTCGGAACCCACCAGGGCACATGTAGTGACATAGCTCTTTGGGTCCATAAGGCTATAGAGAAATCCGGATCGGAACTGAACAATGTAGGGGAGGTCCTCCCCATTACTGTATCTCCTCAGGGTATATGCAATGATCTCTAAACATCCCCCAGACAGATGTATGGAGAGACCAAAGGGTTGGAGGATGATGGTACCGAGGTGGATCTCGGTCTGGGTTTATTGGCCAAAGACAGAGGGTTTAGCGTAGGAGGCAAAGTGGCCTAAAGGGGGTTCTCGGCGTGGAGACAAAGTGGCCAAAGGGGGTTCTCGGCATGGGTTTTATTGGCCAATAGAGGGGTCTCGGCGCAGGAGACAAAATGGCCTAAAAGGGGGGGGGGGTTCTCGGCGTGGCTAAAGAAAAGGAAAGGGGAGCTCTCGGCCGTGAGGTTCCCGGCACGCTGGAGGCAGCGCCGAGAACTATTCACCGCGCCGAGGGATGTTGGCGCCAGGAAGGCGATGGGTTTAGGTGTCAAGAGGATTTGTAGGGTTTTACGGTGCTCTGTTCTGGGGATTCTTTTTGGGATTCAGACAACGGCTGGGGGATTTAGGATGCAAATGAGGGGGGAGCCAAGGGCTTTGCTGGGGCAGTGCCAGGGAATCACCGGAAGGCAAAGTTTATGGAGGGATCGAGATCATCACCCATTTAAAACCCTCTGGAGATATGTTTTTCTTGTCGCCGGCCGTCCAGGGAAATCAAGGGATAACTGTCCCTGATTCCTGGGGCAACCTTGATGGCTTAAAAAAAAAAAATGAAATGAAAGATAGGAAGACTTCGTGGCGTAGGTATCACTGAAGGGGTGAGGGGACAGAGTCCAATAATCCATGGGAGTGAGGATTGGGACTCTTCCTTCATCATTCCTCCAGGAAAGATAATCGGAGCGTAGAAACCCGAAGCATCCAAACGACCATTCAATACATTGGACATCATTCATCCGAGCGAGACAAAGAAAGGAAGACTTCATCATTTCACATTCAACCGAGCCATCATAGCACTATATCTCATCATCTCATTTCATCGCTTACATCATTTACAAGAAAAGCGGGAAGAAAGAAAGGAAAGCGCAGAAGCTATAGTATCTTCCCAGTAACAGAAGGACTTGAATGCCTTAAACGTAAACACGAATACATATAAAGAAGAAGAAAAGAAACGGGGGAGGGTGGAGCATTGACTCCTCTCCCTCCCCCTTTAGCAGACCTTCTCCTTCTTCTTCTGATCTCTCAGCAGCCGCCGGTTTTCTGGAGCTGGGTGTGGACTTCTCTCTTCCTTTCTTTCTTTCTTGTGGCTATCTTCTCCTCTGTTCTCTCAGTCACTTTTTTTTGTGTGTCTATCTATCTCCCCCCTGTGCTCGAGAGAAAAGGGGGTTTTATAGGGATAGTGCTCCCCCCCATCTCGGCAGGGTCACCCCAGCGTGCATATAGCAGGTTCCCGGCGCGCCCCTTGCGAAGGCTTCCCAGCGCAAAGGCTTCTCGGCGCCACTGCTTTGGGCGGTGGTGAAGAGCCCTCGGCGCCATGGCCCATTTAAGGCCCTTTCTTAATGTTTTAATATTCCTCATCACTAGGCTCCCAGGACGCCTAATCTGTCTTTTCATTTGCCAGTCCTTCGAATTCGTCAGGACAGGTGAAGGTCCCTTAGTTGATGGGTTAACATAGTCTTATCAGAATGTTTCTGGGGATTTTCATCAGTCAATAGACTGCAATTCTTCATCAGTACTGCCATCTGAGCGATGATAATACCGGACATCAGCTTGGCCGGGAAGGGCCTCAGCTAGGTGATAACTTCAGTGACGACTCTTCTGTAATTCTGGCTTTGTAGGAATTCCTGAGAGCTTCATGTCTGGTTCAATCTTATCTTTGGTCTCATCTTTGTTCTCAGCTATATTTCAGGTGTCAACAAATGCCCCCCACTTGCAGGTAGCGGGAGTGCAGAATAAATGACACGGTACTTGCAGGTGTACATATCCTTCAGCATCTGAACCCCTTTCTCAGGTGGACATTATTAGTCACCTTTCATTTTCAATTTGGAAGCTTCTTCCCATTGACATTTCTTGTAATTCCTTTCAATTTCTTTGAATTTCTTCCAGTTTCTTTGGCTTGGATGCTCCTGGCGCGAGGACAACCGGTTCCCGGCGCGGGGGCTTCTCGGCGCCTGACTTCTCGGCGTGCCCGGCCACGGGGGCTCTCGGCGCGCCTTTTGGCCTAAGGGGGGTTCTCGGCCTGTCCATTTCGACGGGGTATTTTGAATTAGCGGGGGTTCTCGGCGCGCGTTTCATCGCGCTGAGAACCTGTTCGCTCGGGCTCCTATTTAGGGCCCCGAGTCTCTCTTCTCTTCTCATTCTTCACCATCTCTTTTCTCTCTTCAATTTCTTCTCATCGGCGCGAGCCTCTCCTCCTCTCGGCCGTTCCGTTTTCCTTCCCGACGTGTACTTCGCTCGGTAGGGCATTGTTTTGGGATTAAATCCCTTTTGTTCCCGGGATCACTCCCTCTTGGTGGGTGACTCCCTATCTTCTTTGGGCAGACCCTGAATAAGGGGAGGTGCTGCCGAAATTTTCATAGGGTTTCATATTACAATCTTTATAAGACTGCCTCTTATTTTGGGACTTTCATTCACATCTTTTCTTCGGCTGCAGGTACTACAATGGCTTCAAGTTCTGCTGCTACATCCTCTGGAGTCGTTGGAACGAGCTCATCAGCCCAGCCAAACATATCACGGGCTGTAGTAAACTGGCTGAATGTGCATAGTTTAGACTTCGGATATGACAAAATTGTCGCCGTTGATGAATCTTCTGATTCTGAGACGGATACAGTATCAACGTCCAGGGTATATTCCACTGCAACTGAGACATGCTTCAGACGGGGTGACAACTATCGGCCGGATCTTCCGAAGGACCGCCACTTAATGCCGTTCATCCGAACCTTCATAGTGGGTGGCATGTGGGACTATCGGATAGCCCGTGCAGTCGAAGCTGCCATCCTTGCCGAACGAGATAGCCTGAAGGAGTCGGTGTACCGCAGCAAGGCCATCTATCTTCCCGGGGAGAAGCGTGACTGGGACGCAATCCTCGGTATATCAGAGCTGGAGCCAGAGAAGAAAATGTTGACCCGGGCCCCGGAATTCACACCTACCCGGTGGGATAATGCTAGTGGCCGAGTTCATAGGGAAAAGCCTAGCTATGGTCTGTTCCTGGCACCGATAAAATGGGGATACCACGAAGAACCTTTTGTGCTGAATTGTTATGCCGTCCAATTCAAGTATCATCTAGCTGCTGGTTGGTTTAGAGATACCAAGATCACCGACGCCCACCTATTCCGGGTGGGAGCGGTGGAGTTCACCGAGTTTTTTTTAAAGGAATACGCCCCTCTGTTGATCAGAGCTGGGGTATATCACAGTGTGTTTGCTTCTAGGTTCCGCTATCCCATATCCCGAGGATTATGCTGTGGAATGTTCGAAGTATTCTGCCCTTTGTTCAACATATTTTATACAGCAGAGAGTGAAACATCTCTTGACCTCTAGAGTTTATCACAGCTTTCTGGTCGTCCTATTGACGGCGAGCCATATGAAGAGGTCTGCCTGGCAGATTCCGAGAAGGATAGCTCCGATGGCGAAGGCAAGTATTCACTTGACTACTCATACCGGTATTTAATGAAGGCCTATCGCTCCATCTGTCTGGCTTATAATAGAGGATCCTCTAAGGGTTACCATCCTCGAGAGAAAGGCAGCAAGCTGAGGGTCCGGATAGGGCAGTGGATTCAGTATTTCTTTGACGGTCCCCTAAAATATGCAGACTTCCCTTCTCTGGGTCCGACCGCCAGCAAGCAGACAAGGGCTCCTCGCTACAAGTCAGCGATGCCGTCGTCATTGCGCCGTGTAAGCAAAGGTGGTCCAAACCCAGCAGGGGTGGACCCTATCACACATTGTGCGACTTATTTCACATTCTGGTTGTGCACTTTCGCTCTCCCTCAAGGGGATGAGACAATCATTCGGCCCGAAGCCATATACCCGGCATGCCAGATGGCCTGGGGAATGAGGCTGTCACTTTGCCCAGTGGCCTTGTGTTTAATCTACAAATCTTTGGGGGATCTGTACAAGCATCGGACTCCCCACACTTTGAGGACCGTGGGCCCTTTTCACTTCTTCAATGCCTGGGTCTGCAGTCTGTTTCCTGAATTGGCTCCTAGAATTTTACAGGCAAATACAGTATTACCCAGAATGATTGAATTTGCCAGTGCTGAACCTGGTTCTTTCTCTGATCAGCTGTTCAAAATAAGGGGCCGACTGATAAGGGTACCAGTGGATGCCCCTGGCAGCATTCATTTCTGGAGCTTGGCAGCAGGTTCAGCTCCTTTGGTTCACCCTCAAAGAGAATGCAAGATGGAAGAGGTAGAGACCTATGTTCACCCCGTTTCAGGGGCTAATGCTGTTCGGTCTATTCTGGAGCCAGAGCTGGTCAGATGGGCCATGGCCATTCGGCCTAGTGTTTTAGTTTTCAGAAAGGGTGGCCTGCTTCTTTTGGAACAATACTACCCATTCCGCTTTGGGCGGAATTTTGGCTATGACCAGCACATCCCTACATCAATTGCTCAGTTTCCCCTGGATAGCCGGGCCAAGCATGGGTCCACCATTGTCGGTGATGGCCGGTTGTGGTGGGATTTCTATCATCGCCAGGATGGCGCAGTTTTCAGAGTTCCCACTATTTCCAACCGTGTTCCCCGTGTCACATCAGAGTATATCAAATGGTGGAACATTCGAACCAGTTTTTACAAGGATGGTAGGGGTGCATTCTGGGATGTGGCCGAGCGTTCCTTTTTGAAACAACAGCCCGGCCCAGTATTTGATATCCCTGAGGCCCACCTGAAAAGGATTTATTCATAGCACCTGAGGGAGGCGGAGAACTATCTGGCCGAGCGTCGGGCTTTGAAGGAAAAAAGCTCCGAGCCGCTCGCTCCTGTCTTTGCTGCCATCAACGAAGACACTTTTATGAAGAACTTGAAACATCTGTGCCATGTAGGAGGCGCTCGTCTGGAGGCGCAACAGTACCCTTTCTCTGTTGAAGAGCCGCTCCTGACAGTAGTCCCTTGGAAGGGCCCGATAGATAGATTTCATCCCTATAGGACGTTTGTGCGCAGGGAAGATAGGACTCAGACGTACTACAAGCACACGTCTTGGCTGTTTGTTCTGCTGAATGTACATGGGTTATCTGCAGAGAGTCCGATAGCCGGCATATTGAATAAGCCATTGTTCATTTATTTTCATTATGTCGCCGGCTGGGGCATGGACCACCTCGACTTATTTCGATGTCTTGATTTTCATGGTCATAGTGATCAGGCATCTTTAGTGGAGAAGTGCCAGACATTTGGTGATGTCTGCTGGCTTGTCAAGGAGGTTGCTTTCCGCTCCAAGGAGGTAGCTTATCTGTACTGGCCGCTTTCTGTCTTTTATGATGGCCCAGCAGGTATGATCTTTTCTTTCTGACTGTAGTGCTTTCTGTTTAGTATTTAAACTCTGCATCTACTGATCCCATTACTTCTTTGATGTCTTCAACAGACAGGCCAGATATAAAGCGACAGGGGCTTTACAGAAAAATCATTGCGCAAGCTGAGAAGCCTGCTCATTTCGAAGTCCCAGCAGCAGCACCGACGACCACTCCCCTGCCTCCGGGCAAGAAGAGAAAGATTTCTGCAGTAAAGACTGTAGTTGGGAAGGCCAGGAAGGCTAAGAAGGCCCATGCTCGGCAGTCGGCATCGACAGTGACGGACCCTGGGACCCCTCTTCCTGATATCCCCTCATTTGATGACTTTGAATCTCAAAGGGAGGGCGCCCAGACGTCAGTCAAGGGTAACATCAATAGCCTACAGTTGTATCTTTCATCATCTTTTTGCTGAATTTCAAAGAAATCCTTGAATCTGACCCCCCCTTTTTCACACAGCCCAAGAGCCAGTTGTGACACCTTCTATGGTGGAGACCAGATTGCCCTCTCCCACGCCGGCTAGTGAGGCGGAGGGTTGTTGTGCCCCTTGTGCTTTATTGATGATGTGGTGTTTTAATGATAGCAACATGAATGAGTCACCACATTGTCTTGAATATGTCTGACCTTTTCTGTGGGAGATTGCATAAGTGTGCCATGTCTGAATTGTGAAGAATGCATGTGTATGCTTGAGTCATGCTGTGATATATTGGCTTGTGCTTGATTTCTATTCTGTGCATTGCTTCTCTGCTGATATGTTCATGCATTATATTAGGCTAAGTCTGTACAGCCTACGTCTCTTGCAGCGTCAACGCTGTGAGCATTCTCAAGTCTGCAGCGTCAACGCTGTGAGTATGCACTTTGTTTCAGGTTCTTCAAGTCTATACAGACTTTAGCGTCTCATTTAGAAGTCTACACATTGGCTAAGTGTGTACATCGCTTACATTTTTTTTTGAGACCAAGTCCATACATCGTGAAAGTCTATACACTCCTCTTGGCCTTAGCATCTGTTTTGAAGTCCATACATTGGTCTTCAGTTCAAGTCTGTACAGCGTTACGTTCTCTTTGGAAAGTCTGTACAGCGTCAAGTCTGCACATTGGGGTTTCACGAGAAGTCTACACATTGGTCTCCTCCTGAAGTCTATACATTGGCTAAGGGTCTTCAAGTCCATACACAGTTGTCTGATGCATATTGTTTGAAGTCTGTACAACATGCCTTGTTATTCACAACTTTCTTGTTTGTGACTTCCCTAGTGTTTTGATGATGAGCATCACTATGTTAAGTATTCTCATTTTAATCAGATATCTTGCGTAATGTTATGCATTTGAAATTTCCATGATTAATAGGAAAACTGCTATGAGGTAGTACTTTGTGTGTCCGTATTGTTTCTTTCATACTTCGTGTTGATTTCCTGTAACATCGAGTCGCTTCACCTTCTGTCATCGTGATGTTTACTGAAGCAACTCGAATTGTTCTGACGAACTTCGAGTCGTTTCCCTGTGAACCTCGTGTCGTTTCCTCAGTATTTAGTTGCTCATCTCGAGTCATCCTTTATGTTTGCTCTTGTGTTTTCGTGTCACTTACTGTTGTTCCTCGAGTCGTTCTTTCCTGGTTTCACTGTTTCATCACGTGTCGTGATAGCCGTGTCTGTCTTCTGTCTTCGTGTTGATTTTACTTCATGCATTCTTCTCTAAATTCAAGCTTTAAGTGTCTCAAGTCGAGTTTGACTGTGTCGTCTCCATGTCGTCCTTAGTTTGAGTCATTTCTTTGTTATTTCTGTCTTCGTGTTGCTTTTCCTAGACCTCGTGTCTTTCTTGTTTTGTAACCACACTTCGTGTCGGTTTCTATTTTCGTCTTCGAGTTGTTGTCAGCCTGTGTCGTCCTCGTCTTCGAGTCGTTCGTACGTTCGAGCAACTTAGTACTCGAGTTGTTTTCGTGTGTATTCAAGTCTTTTTAGTAAAGTGTCGTTTCACCTCGTGCCATTTTCTTTGCTGTTTGTTATGTCGTGTTGTTTTTGTATTCGTGTCTTCGTGTTGCTTTTGTATTCGTGTCTTCGTGTTATTCTTGTGTTTATGTCCTCGTGTTGTTTCTTTCTATCTTCGTCCAAGGTTCCTTTGATCGCGTGTTTCTATCGTTTTTACTCCGTGTTATTTCCTTCTCCGTACCTCGTGTCGTTCTCAGTATAGTGCACCTATTGTTGTTCCTACACACCTCGTGCAGTTTTAGTTTTTGTGGCCCTGAGTTTTAATCGTTTTAATTCTTTGCAGGAGAAGAAGAAAAACAAAAAGAAGAAGGTGGTCCGAGAAGAATATTCCTCAGTGAATGGGAGGCACGTGATCCGAGGCTGGAAGGGCAGACAGGATTGTGACACGTGTGCTGAAGCTGGCTGAGAGACTGACACGTGGCCACAAGTTCTGGGCGGGAAATGAGGAAGCCACACGCGCCCAGTGCTGCCCTCCTGCTGGCTGCTGCTTATAAAAGGAAGCCTTCATCCAACAGATGAAGGGATCGAAGAAGAAGCCTGGAGAGCAAAAAGTCCTTCGATCCAGAAAAAGAAAAGAGGAAGAAAAAGAGAAGAAGAGAGAATAGCAGAGAGCGTGAGCCGAAGAGAATAGAGAAAAAGAGATCGAGAGAGTGAAAGAGCAGAAGAAGAAAAGAGCTGCAGTAGAAAGCAGAAGAAGAAGAGAAGAGAAGAGACAGAGAGAGCCTGCGAAAGAAGAAGAAAAGAAAGAGAAGAAGAGCAGAAGGAAAAGAAGAAAAAGAGAGAGTTAGAGAGCTCGTGAGGGTTAAGAGAAAAAGAAAGTGAGAGAGAAGAGAAGAGGAAGAGAAGCTTACCTGAAGATCTGTCTACTGGACCGTGGATCAGATCCAGGCCAGTCAGCTCCGTTGAGAGCCACATTGTGCATTTCATTTTTCAGCGTTCTGTTTGCTGAAGTTATTTTCATTTCGTGTTTCTGTTTTTCCCCTTTTTGTTTGGTTATCCTTGTTCTTCCGATTCTCAGTAGTGAGGTCGGGTTCCTCCTGTGGATCAGGAGAAGGGAGATCAGATCTCCGGTTGCAAGTAGCTGGGAGCTACTTGTGGGTTCCCTCCGGTTGGAGGAAGGGAGACTTGTCTCCGGTTCTGGGCTTGCGGGTTGCAAGTCCAGGGGTCCCTCCGGTTGGAGGAAGAGAGGTCTTCGACCTCTGGTTTGCTGGTGACTGGAAGTCACTGGTTGGTTCCCTCCTGGTCTGGAGGAAGAGAGACTTTGCGTCTCTGGTTTCCAAGTGACTGGGAGTCACTTGGGGTGTCCCTCCGGTTGGGAGGAAGAGGGGAGTTTGTTCCCCTGGTCAAGCTGTGTGTCAGCACCTGTTGCAGACTGAGTCTGCTTGGTTCTAGCTTTGGCTAGTGAAGCCTCACTCCGGTTGGGAGTGAGGGGTGGATGTAGGTCTGAAGGACCGAACCACCTTAAAACTATTTGTGCAGTGGTTTGCCTTGCGTTAGCTCCATATCTTCTACCTCCCATTCACAGGTTGCGCATGCTTGGCTAGTTGCATTATCTAGAGAGTTAATTTTTGAGCATTATATTCTGCTTAGTGTGTTTGCGTTGTTTAGCTCTGCCTTCGTTTCTGGTTGATCAGGTGGCTGCATTGTTGCAGTCCAACTGTTTGTCCATGTGTTGCCTTATCATTTCATCTTGGAAAGCTCATTAGTCTTATTCCGCTTATATGAGCTTTAATGTTTTAATTTGGGCTATATTTTCTAGAGGGTTACATTCACCCCCCCTCTGTATCCGGGCCTAGCACCCTAACATTTGGTATCAGAGCAGTGTCTGCATACAAGGTCCAGCGACCTGCAGATTCGATCTTACAGTCTTAGGTGCTAATTTGTTTTTAGTGCATCAATACTCCTGTTGCATTAATCTGATTTGTTTTCAATGGCTCATCCACCGATTTTCAGTGGTACGCATTTTAATGCATGGTTCACTAGTCTGAAGAATTATGTTAAATCTGTGAATCCAGACCTGTGGAAAGTAATTTCACACGGTCCTCATGAACTACCAAAGAAAAAGTCCAAATGGACTGACAGTCACAAGTCTAAGCATGAAGAAAATCAGATAGCTATAAATCTGATGAAGGCAGCTACTGATAGAGCTTTCCACTCATGTTTCTTTGATTGCAGTTCGGCTAAAGATATTTTGGATACACTGAAGCGAATTCAGGAGATAGATGTGGACAGCTGCATGATGGTCAACAGAAGCAATCAAAGTGGCAGCGATCAAGGCAGCAATCAAAATGAAGAAGATGATGATGATGAGGTAAATGTCTTCGAGAATTTTTCTCTAGAAGATTGGGAGAATGCATATGCTGAATTATTTGAATCTCATGAACTGTTAAGAAAACAATACAAAAAATTGAAGAAAAGTAGTAGGTCAGACAATTTAAATGTTGATTGTAGAAATTGTGTTGAATTAAAAAATGCTCTTGATGCTAATATGTCTGATACTCAAATGCTGAAAGAAGTTGAATGTGTTAAATCTGATCTAAACAAGCTGAAATCAGAAAATGATTCTCTTAGAGGGTTCTCCAAAGAAAATGAAGAAAAATCAGAGAAACTTAAACAGGAGAACAAATTGCTGATTGAAAAACTTAATGCCATAAAGTCTGTAAACATAGAATTACAGAAAGATCTTGATAAACAGCAAAAAGATATGAAGGAAATTGAAAATGGAAGAAAGTATGAAGTCAATTCAGAAGATCAGCTTCTAATAAAAGAATTGGTTCAAAATGATAAGCTTAAAGAAGAAATTGAAAAATTGAAGCTGTTAAACAGTGGCATGTCGGAAAGACTTCTTACTTTGGAAAGAGGAAAAACTGTTTGCATTGAAGATTCTGATAAACTGAGCAATCTGGAAAATGAAATTGAAAAATATAAAACTGCTAACAAGGTGTTAACTGAATGTGTGAATTGTAGTGAACAAGAGATTGCCAGTTATGAGCTACATATTTCCTCTTTGGAAGATGAAATTCAGGATTTGAAAGTCTCTTTGTCTAAATTTGTTGATGGGCAGAAAAACCTAGACAAGCTACTAGGTATAAAAATCAACTCTAGGAAGGAAGGGCTGGGCTACAATAAGATAAACAAGAAGGAACTTCAGAACAAAGTTATGACATCTTTTGTAAGTGGTTCAGATGTAGCCACCACCTCTAAAGACAAACAGCCCATTGCTCAGAAACTGGTGGGAGCAAAGGATAATTTTAAGAAAGAGGGACTGGGCTATAGTCCAGTCATAAGGAAGGTCGATGGATCCAATTTGAAAACTATTTTTGTTAAATCTTCTGAACAGGAAAAGCCTTCTACTTCATCTTCACCTCATTATAAGGCTAAGAAAACAGAAAAACATGATAAAAATCAGAAAATGATTGGAAAACAGAAAATAAATAAAAAGGGTCCATCAGCGTTTGCTGATCACAGTCCTCACACACACTCACATGCATCTAAAAAGAAGATTATCTGTCATTACTGTCATAAAGTTGGACATCTGATGCATGAGTGTAAGTTGATGGAGAAGGATGATAAGAATGCTAGGAGATCTCATGATAAAAATCCTTCACCTCAGAAAAGGAGTATCACATGTTCTAATTGTGGCAAATTAGGACACTCAATTGCTCATTGCTGGTTTGCTAGTGGTAAGAAAACCTTTTATTCATATCATGCTAAATTCCCTGCAAACCAACATGTTTTTAATAAAAACAAATCTGTTTCAATGAACCAGCATATCATCTGTTTTAACTGCAACAAAATGGGTCACAGGGCCTCTGAATGCTGGTCAGGCTCTTTTAAAAGAAATTCTATTTCATGCTTTGAATGTGGAAAGGATGGCCACAGGGCCATTGATTGTTGGCATGCCCAAGGAGGCTATGGCAATAATGAACTCAATTTTAAAAAGAATGCCTCTTATTGCTCTCACTGTAGAAAGCATGGCCATACAGTCAAGGACTGTTGGCATATTCAGGGTAGAAATGTGAATCTCAAACATGCTAAATTCCCTGTAAGACAATTTGCAAAACCTTCATGTTATAACTGTGGAAAGCCAGGCCACAGAGCTGGAAATTGTTGGCATGTTCAAAATAACCCTGCTAAACTCCATGTTGCGAAATTTACATGTCATCATTGTGGGAAGCCAGGTCACAGGGCTGCAACCTGTTGGCTGGCAGGATATCAAAACCAAACTGGTTTTGGTAAACAGAATTTTTATTCTGTGAACAGAAAATCTCATGCATATACACATGGATTTCATGCTAACAAGAATGTGCATAGATTAAATCTGAAATCTGGTGCATCTTACTATCATTATAGTAAACAGAACTCTCTCTCTGTCAATAAACTTCATGACAACAGTAATGTGCATAAGAAGAATTTGAAATCTGATAATTCATGTCATTACTGTGGTCAAATTGGTCATTCAATGAATAATTGCTACTTGACGAAATCTGATGACCATGTTGCTAGAAATGTGCTGAGAAAACCTACTAGAAATAATACTGTCATGTCAAGACCCAAGATTTCTTGGGTGCCTGTTTGTGCAAAATAAACTTTGCCTTGCAGGTGTGCCTTGGAATGGAATAAAAATGGGTATTAATCCAAGGCACTCAAGAATGAAAAAACCCCTTCTGAACTGTTCAGGTAACTTCTCTGAATGTTCCATTTTTGAAACTCATTGCATATCTGGTTTGATGCATTCTTGCATATGATGTTCTTAGTTTCATCTAGTGCATGCATATTAAATCTGTTCTTGCATATTCATTCATCATCTGCCAGTTGCATTATGTTCTAATCATGCACTCTGAAATTTCTAAAAATCTGAACTGCATCTGAATGGTGTTTGAAATCTGTCCATTGCTTTCTGAAAAATCTGATAGGACAGTCTGATTGTGCACAAGTCACAATATCAATTGGTTTCATATGTTCAGTTTTCAGTGCAAACATTGCATGTTTTCAGGGGGAGTTAATTGCATGTCTTTGCATAGCATTCAGTTTTGAGTCTTTGCATGCATGTAGTTAATTGCATTGCATTTCATGAAAAATGCCAAAAAGATTATCTGAATGCATAGTGTTAGGGGGAGTCAATGCATCGCATATAGGTTGTCAAATGCATACTCATGTGAAAATTCATTGCATATCCTTTCATTGATTCTCTTTGACCAAACCTTGAGCATATTTTTGAAATCATTAAGCTTCAAAATCTCTCCTATCAATTGATAACAATTGGTATCATTTGGTATCAGAATTTCTATCAGTCATTCATGAAGATTTCAATGGGACTATCTCGATCATAAATCTGAAAATTCTTGAACTAGAAATCTTCTATTATACATTTTTATGAATGTCTAAATAACTCATGTGGTTTAAGCTTAATGTATTCATGGAGTTTAACTTTAAAATCTCTTAACATATCTGAAGCATGTTTAATAAACCTTAACCATCTGGTTCATGTTGAGTCTTGTGAAAACTTCTGAAATCTGCACTCTTGAATACATGACTTCAACTGATTAAGTACATGAAATTATTATTGACTTGAAGCAATGAATTTTTCTGAAAAGTCTAAAGGGTAATATCTGTCAGAGCAATGACCTTGGTCACTGAGAAACACATGTCCAAAGGACTGTGTCATGAGGTACCATAGTTAACTCTGATTAAGAATTCATTGAAATTCAGGCAGAGCAATGGCATGCACACTGAGAAATACAATTCACTCATCAAGAAATGATTTGCAGTGTGTCATGATGTGTATATGCTATCTCTGTTCATATAAAGCATGACAGTTAGTCACACTAAGTGCTTAGGGATATTGGCCTCTGATCAAGGTATATCCTCTAGTTACAAGGTGTGCACTGAACTAGAGTGCTCGTAAAATTTGTAGCATGAAAATTGTTGAACGAATTGAAATATCTGAATATTGATGTAAAAATCAAATTGCTACAACCCTAGACAAAATCATATGACTTCATAATTGCTTGATTTCAATACTGATGCATGTAATTCTGAAAGAAGTCAATAAATTTGATTGTGTAAGACAAAGGGAGGATAATCAAGATAAATATGAGGGCTTGGTTCATTTTTATTAAAACATGGTTTTAGATATCAATACAGAATTTTATTGATAAAATCTGCATACATCATGTTTAAACCATGCTGTTCAAAAAGCTCATTCATAAGCCCCTATAATGGAAGACTTTGAAAACTTATGTTTTGGATTTATGAGAATGACATTTCCTTGAAAATCTGACTGAAATTCTTGTAGTTGAAGCCTCTTTAGAAATCTGCTAATTGAACCTGTTCTTGGCTCATTGACCTGAACTTCTCCTTGTTTGCCCCTGTGGTCTCCTCTCATCTATCTCATAAGATTCCACTTATTGAGGGGGAGCCTCCATGTCATGCATCACTTGCATATCAATTGGCATCTATTCAGGGGGAGCATTCCT
Organism: Amorphophallus konjac; assembly: GCA_022559845.1. Taxonomy (NCBI): domain Eukaryota; kingdom Viridiplantae; phylum Streptophyta; class Magnoliopsida; order Alismatales; family Araceae; genus Amorphophallus; species Amorphophallus konjac. The sequence continues at coordinate 250,337,708 of CM040122.1, forward strand.
TGTCACACTGAATCATGTTCATATCATTTGTGACCTTGCATTCAAATCCCTCATGATCAGATTTATGCATGATCAACAAAAACTGTATAGTCAACTCCTTTCTTATCAGTTGACTGATTCTATCTGCATTTTTCTGACCATACAAATGTGAGGTGCCACTCCCATTATTACCTTGTTCACTTGCAGCCTTCTGAACCTCAGAATCTTTATAATGGTGGATTTCAGATTGATTTATTGGATAACCAGAGTCCATTCCTGTGCTTCAGGGGGAGTTATGGTTTATTATCATCTAAGGGGAGAGTAGTCAATCATGCATGTTGATAGGGGGAGAACTGTTTCACTGTCATAAGGGAGATCTTCATTTTAAAGAACCTTGACTCATTCTCTGCATTGTTGTGCTGCTTTTGACTATCAAACCATTTCCCTTCTTTTTGATTATGTCAAAGGGGGAGAATAGTTTGATGAGTCAGTGTGACTCATTATGTTGCCATCATCAAAAAGGGGGAGATTGTTGTGCCCCTTGTGCTTTGTTGATGATGTGGTGTTTTAATGATAGCAACATGAATGAGTCACCACATTGTCTTGAATATGTCTGACCTTTTCTGTGGGAGATTGCATAAGTGTGCCATGTCTGAATTGTGAAGAATGCATGTGTATGCTTGAGTCATGCTGTGATATATTGGCTTGTGCTTGATTTCTGTTCTGTGCATTGCTTCTCTGCTGATATGTTCATGCATTATATTAGGCTAAGTCTGTACAGCCTACGTCTCTTGCAGCGTCAACGCTGTGAGCATTCTCAAGTCTGCAGCGTCAACGCTGTGAGTATGCACTTTGTTTCAGGTTCTTCAAGTCTATACAGACTTTAGCGTCTCATTTAGCGTCTAAGGCAAAGTCTACACATTGGCTAAGTGTGTACATCGCTTACATTTTTTTTGAGACCAAGTCCATACATCGTGAAAGTCTATACACTCCTCTTGGCCTTAGCATCTGTTTTGAAGTCCATACATTGGTCTTCAGTTCAAGTCTGTACAGCGTTACGTTCTCTTTGGAAAGTCTGTACAGCGTCAAGTCTGCACATTGGGGTTTCACGAGAAGTCTACACATTGGTCTCCTCCTGAAGTCTATACATTGGCTAAGGGTCTTCAAGTCCATACACAGTTGTCTGATGCATATTGTTTGAAGTCTGTACAACATGCCTTGTTATTCACAACTTTCTTGTTTGTGACTTCCCTAGTGTTTTGATGATGAGCATCACTATGTTAAGTATTCTCATTTTAATCAGATATCTTGCGTAATGTTATGCATTTGAAATTTCCATGATTAACAGGAAAACTGCTATGAGGTAGTACTTTGTGTGTCCGTATTGTTTCTTTCATACTTCGTGTTGATTTCCTGTAACTTCGAGTCGCTTCACCTTCTGTCTTCGTGATGTTTACTGAAGCAGCTCGAATTGTTCTGACGAACTTCGAGTCGTTTCCCTGTGAACCTCGTGTCGTTTCCTCAGTATTTAGTTGCTCATCTCGAGTCATCCTTTATGTTTGCTCTTGTGTTTTCGTGTCACTTACTGTTGTTCCTCGAGTCGTTCTTTCCTGGTTTCACTGCTTCATCACGTGTCGTGATAGCCGTGTCTGTCTTCTGTCTTCGTGTTGATTTTACTTCGTGCATTCTTCTCTAAATTCAAGCTTTAAGTGTCTCAAGTCGAGTCTGACTGTGTTGTCTCCATGTCGTCCTTAGTTTGAGTCGTTTCTTTGTTATTTCTATCTTCGTGTTGCTTTTCCTAGACCTCGTGTCTTTCTTGTTTTGTAACCACACTTCGTGTCGGTTTCTGTTTTCGTCTTCGAGTTGTTGTCAGCCCGTGTCGTCCTCGTCTTCGAGTCGTTCGTACGTTCGAGCAACTTAGTACTCGAGTTGTTTTCGTGTGTATTCAAGTCTTTTTAGTAAAGTGTCGTTTCACCTCGTGCCGTTCTCTTTGCTGTTTGTTATGTCGTGTTGTTTTTGTATTCGTGTCTTCGTGTTGCTTTTGTATTCGTGTCTTCGTGTTATTCTTGTGTTTATGTCCTCGTGTTGTTTCTTTCTATCTTCGTCCAAGGTTCCTTTGATCGCGTGTTTCTATCATTTTTACTCCGTGTTATTTCCTTCTCCGTACCTCGTGTCGTTCTCAGTATAGTGCACCTATTGTTGTTCCTACACACCTCGTGCAGTTTTAGTTTTTGTGGCCCTGAGTTTTAATCGTTTTAATTCTTTGCAGGAGAAGAAGAAAAACAAAAAGAAGAAGGTGGTCCGAGGAAGAATATTCCTCAGTGAATGGGAGGCACGTGATCCGAGGCTGGAAGGGCAGACAGGATTGTGACACGTGTGCTGAAGCTGGCTGAGAGACTGACACGTGGCCACAAGTTCTGGGCGGGAAATGAGGAAGCCACACGCGCCCAGTGCTGCCCTCCTGCTGGCTGCTGCTTATAAAAGGAAGCCTTCATCCAACAGATGAAGGGCATCGAAGAAGAAGCCTGGAGAGCAAAAAGTCCTTCGATCCAGAAAAAGAAAAGAGGAAGAAAAAGAGAAGAAGAGAGAATAGAAGAGAGCGTGAGCCGAAGAGAATAGAGAAAAAGAGATCGAGAGAGTGAAAGAGCAGAAGAAGAAAAGAGCTGCAGTAGAAAGCAGAAGAAGAAGAGAAGAGAAGAGACAGAGAGAGCCTGCGAAAGAAGAAGAAAAGAAAGAGAAGAAGAGCAGAAGGAAAAGAAGAAAAAGAGAGAGTTAGAGAGCTCGTGAGGGTTAAGAGAAAAAGAAAGTGAGAGAGAAGAGAAGAGGAAGAGAAGCTTACCTGAAGATCTGTCTACTGGACCGTGGATCAGATCCAGGCCAGTCAGCTCCGTTGAGAGCCACATTGTGCATTTCGTTTTTCAGCGTTCTGTTTGCTGAAGTTATTTTCATTTCGTGTTTCTATTTTTCCCCTTTTTGTTTGGTTATCCTTGTTCTTCCGATTCTCAGTAGTGAGGTCGGGTTCCTCCTGTGGATCAGGAGAAGGGAGATCAGATCTCCGGTTGCAAGTAGCTGGGAGCTACTTGTGGGTTCCCTCCGGTTGGAGGAAGGGAGACTTGTCTCCGGTTCTGGGCTTGCGGGTTGCAAGTCCAGGGGTCCCTCCGGTTGGAGGAAGAGAGGTCTTCGACCTCTGGTTTGCTGGTGACTGGAAGTCACTGGTTGGTTCCCTCCTGGTCTGGAGGAAGAGAGACTTTGCGTCTCTGGTTTCCAAGTGACTGGGAGTCACTTGGGGTGTCCCTCCGGTTGGGAGGAAGAGGGGAGTTTGTTCCCCTGGTCAAGCTGTGTGTCAGCACCTGTTGCAGACTGAGTCTGCTTGGTTCTAGCTTTGGCTAGTGAAGCCTCACTCCGGTTGGGAGTGAGGGGTGGATGTAGGTCTGAAGGACCAAACCACCTTAAAATTATTTGTGCAGTGGTTTGCCTTGCGTTAGCTCCATATCTTCTACCTCCCATTCACAGGTTGCGCATGCTTGGCTAGTTGCATTATCTAGAGAGTTAATTTTTGAGCATTATATTCTGCTTAGTGTGTTTGCGTCGTTTAGCTCTGCCTTCGTTTCTGGTTGATCAGGTGGCTGCATTGTTGCAGTCCAACTGTTTGTCCATGTGTTGCCTTATCATTTCATCTTGGAAAGCTCATTAGTCTTATTCCGCTTATCTGAGCTTTAATGTTTTAATTTGGGCTATATTTTGTAGAGGGTTACATTCACCCCCCCTCTGTATCCGGGCCTAGCACCCTAACAATGGTAAGTGTGCTTTCCCATCTTTTCTTGCACATTTCAATTATTTTTCATTGTCTCGCTCACAAGCTTTTCCCTATAGTGACGGTTGGGGAGGAGGCTGAAGTCATGGGAGCAGCTGGCGATGTAACTCAGCCACAGGAGGGCCATAAGACCCAGACGAAACGGGGCCTTGTCCCTGTGAGGCGCATAGTTACCCAGTCTTCCTCCAGGTAGCCGTTAGGAACGCAAGTCCCGCCCGTGGATAGTGTGGAAATCTCTTCCAGTAGCTCCGCGACCGCTTCCGAGGCAGAGGGAGAAGAAGCAGGTTTCAGCGAGAGCGAGACAGAGGGTATCTCCAAATCAGAGGCCCCATCCATATGTACTGCCATTGTTCCACTATTCACCCCCTCCAAACTGCTGGTGCTATCTTCTGAGGAGAAACTACAGGAAGAATTTGCTGGCTTGGACACCGAGGCAGATATAACTCCTCCCTTTGCTGCTTCACCAGCGGGGCTTTCCTCTCCCCTGCACTCCTTTGAGGACATCGACATTACATTAGAAGTGAGTCTCTCTTCCTCTCCTCATTGTTTTCCCCTTTTATCTGCTGCTTGATGTTGTATTGATCTGTTCGCAGGAATCCCCTGTTGCTAGCCCGGTAGCGACTGCGGCCTTTGAAGCCACTCTATCTGACACCTTGGCCATTGTTCCTGCTTCGTCAGCCGCCTGTGCCGGCGTTTCTGAGATAATTCGCCCTGTGCCGGTGAGGATACAGTCCTCTACGGACCTAGCATTGTTGGACTTGAGGACCTCGGGGGAGAGTTCGGCCCTTATCCGGGTCTTGGATTTTAGAGCTGAGACGGACCCAGCTAGGGGTTCTGCCTTTATACCAGCCGCAGTGACGACCATTACGCCTGAGTCAGCAATTCCCATAACAGCAATTATGGAGACTGAACTTTTGCCTCTTCGGGCCGTGGCCCCTACCGCCCTGACGTTGAAGGAACTGGCCGTTGAAGCGGGGATGGAAGAAGGAGATGCAGCTGCTACAGAGACCGGAGTATTGTCTATAACTGACCCAGAACCGATCTCCATGCTTTCGGAATCCGAGGAGGAGGTGCCCCGAGAAGAGGTTGCTGAAGATGCGGATATCACATTGGGGACCCAAGAAGCAGCCGCTCCAGCACTTATTAAAGTTGTCTCTACGAGCATTCAAATAGCAACCCCCGAAGAGATGGAGGTGGAAGGCCTCTTGGTTCCGTCAAGGATTGCAGAGAGAGCTCGGTTGGCACCTTCAACAGACCTCCCGTCTTCTTCTTCTCAGCCAGATATCACACTATGGGCAGACATTGACAGTGAGGTGACTTTCGAAGTAGCTCCATTTCCTTCTCCTGGCTTTGCTTCATCCGAGAGTTTCGTCTGGCAAAATCTGGACGTGCTGCGCCAGCTGGTGGAGTCCCAGCCTGGACTGACTTCTCTGCAGCTGAAGGAGATAGCCGAGCGTGTCACCGCTGGTCTACAGGCGATGGGCTGTCCCATGGAAATATGGGCCCGGCGGGTTCTATTGTTGTTAAAGTTTATACATCGCCGGGACTTCTTGGCACATATTATGTCTGACAGACTGGCAGCTTTGAAGTTGCAAAGGATGGAGTGCAAATCTGAGCTGGAAAAAATGGACTCTGTTCTTCAGGAGCGCCAACGCCGACTGCAGTCTCTGGCGCAGCGGGAGCAGTTCGTGCGCAGCCGGATAATCATCCTGGAGGTTGAACTGTTTGATCTCCGAGCTGAACTGCCGCAGATAACAACTTCTCGGCCGCAGCTTGCGGAAGAAGTAGCTCTATTGGAGGGGCAGGTGGCATCCTTTCAGGACGAGTCTGCTCGGCTACAGGAGGAGGAGGCTCGACTTCATGAGCTAGGGGCTGCCCCGCATGTAGGGCTTCTGGCCTTCGAAGACATATTCCGGCGCCTGTGATCGTCTGTTCTCCCCTTTTTGTAATACAATTCCCCCTCAGGGGCCCTTCTTGTATTCCCTCTTTTATTCAATGGAAAGGAATCTTTACACCAGTTTCATATGTGGTTTATTCTTTACTTATCGCACCATCAATATTTCACGGCGATTTGGCAGCAGTTTCAGCGGTCCCCGTGCGAATAGCCCGTACCTAGTGGGAGAGCGTCTACCCTTTCAGAGAGAGGATGGGGGACTCGCTCCACCGCGCGACGGTATCCAGAGGGCGCTTAAACCGAATCTGGGGGTAGTTGAATGAAAGAGGTTTAGAACATTGTCTGGGAGAAACAGATGGCTCATCCGGAACAGGTTTCAAGGCTAGTCGGGGCAAAGTGCCAATCGACCAGTGACTGATTTTATCATCAATGTTGGGTTTATACAGACGCAAAGAAGTTTTATAGGTTTCGTCAGAATAGACATAAGGTCTAGACTGGGTAGACTTGATCACAGGTGGGACGTGAAAAGGGTATGTGGTTCCCATCAGAACGGACGTAAAGTCTGAACTGAACAGGTTTCATCATTGGCCGGGCAATGTACCGATCGACCAACGGTTGGCTTCATCATCGATATGGGGTTTATATCGATGCAAAGGAATTTCATAGGGTTCATCAGGATAGACATAAGGTCTAAACTGGATAGGGTTTTATCATTGATCGGGCAAGGTGCCGGTCGATCAATAGCTGGTTCCATCATCGATATTGGGTTCATATCGATGCAAAGGGATTTCATAAGGTTCATCAGGATAGACGTAAGGTCTAAACTGGATAGGGTTTTATCATTGATCGGGCAAGGTGCCGATCGACCAATGGTTGGCTTCATCATCGATATGGGTTCATATCGATGCAAAGGGATTTCATAAGTCTTATCGGAATAGACGTAAGGTCTAAACTGGATAGGGTTTTATCATTGATCGGGCGAGATGCCGGTCAATCAATGGTGGGACGTAGGTAGAGGTGTAGGTCTCGTTAAGATAGACATGAGGTCCATTCCAGCAGGTTTTATCACGGGTGGGACATGGAAGGATATGTAGGTTTCATCAGGATAGGCATAGGGTCTATCCAGATAGGTTTTTTTTGTTGACCGGGCAAGGAGCCGATCGATCAAGGGAAGGTTTAAGAGCTTCATCAGGACAGACGTAAGGTCTGAGCTGGGCGGGCTTTATCAGAATGGTGAGGGTTTCATTCTCGGTGGGACATTTGAAAAAGGCTATGTAGATTCTATCAGGACAGACGTAGGGTTTATCCTGTCAAGGTTTTATCGTTGACCGGGCAAGGAGCCAAACGGTTAATGGAAGGCCTTATCAAGGGAAGGAAGTATGGAATTTCTCAGAATTACCACATTACTAACCCAGGCGCCCTTTCGGGTTTTCACCGGAGCTAGCCCCCTCTTGCTTTTTCTCACGTGCCCTTTCGGGTTTTCACGTGGCGGGGTACCCGATTTTTCCTGCAGCGCCCTTTTGGGTTTTCACCACAGCTGGGTTTTAGCCATTTTTGCCCATATCCAGAATGCCTGAACAAGTCTGGTGGGGTATCTCAATTTTTAACCCCATTTTTTCATATTTTTTTTGTCATTTTCTTTCTCTTTTTCTTTGTCATCGTCTTTTCTAGAACTGGAACTTTCATTCTATGGACCATGGCGCCATAAGTTTATTGTGGATACACGATCATTGATGTGGATGTCGACATCAATGCAAAGGGAAATAGGGTTTCATGATCTATCCAGACGAAAGGTCCGAATTGATTTAGAGGATATAGATAGCAGCCCGGGCACAAAGCCATTCTTCAGAATGTGAGTTTCATCGTTAATGTGGGGTTTGACATTAACGCAAAGGAATAGAGTTTCATGATCTATCCAGACGAAGGGTCTGAATTGATTTAAAGAGCTGTGTCGTGTTTTGTCAGAGCGGACCGAGGGTCTACCTTGGATGGGTTTTAGCATCGATCAGGCAGCGTGCCGACCGATCAATAGCAGGTTTCATCATTGGTATTGGCTCATAACAATGCAAGGATTTCATATGTTTTATCGGGATAGACGTAAGGTCTGAACCGGGTAGGTTTCATCGTTGATCGGGCAGTGTGCCAATCGACCAGTAGCGGGTTTCATCATTGGTATTGGGCTCATACCAATGCAAGGACTTCATATGTTTCATCAGGATAGACGTAAGGTCTAAACTGGACTGGTTTCATCATTGATCGGTCAGTGTGCCAATCGACCAGCAGCAGGTTTCACCATCGGTGAGACGTATGGTAGGTTTCATCAGAATAGATGTAAGATCTAGACTGGATGGGATTCATTATGGTGGATCTTAGACAAAAACAAGTGGAAGTGTTTTATCAGAACATACGGAAGGTCTATCCCGAGGTGGGCCTTTTTTAGCATTGATTGAGGCAATATGCCTTGTGATCAACGGGGTTTCATCGTCAGGTGGGACTTTATGATGATCGTCCTTCTCGGAGTTTTATCAGGCAGGGTGAAAAAGGGCATTTTAAATTACCACATTACTGACCCAAGCGCCCTTTCGGGTTTTCGCCGGAGCCAGCCCGCTCTTACTTTTGCCCACGCGCCCTTTCAGGTTTTCACGTGGCGGGGTACCCGATTTTACCTGCAGTGCCCTTTCGGGTTTTCACCATAGCTGGGTTATAGCCATTTTTGCACTTGTCCTAATGTAGGAGCAAGTCTGGCGGGGTATCTCTATTTTAAACCCCATTTTTACTTTCTTTTCTCCTCTTTTTTTTTTTACATAAAGGGTGGCAGGTCACAGGGCATGATGACCGACCCTTGGTTGACGGTAGACGTCTGTTGACCGGAGCACCGAGCCTTGCGCCGAGCAGAATGGTTCGTTCGTTAGCGAGGGTTGAATGCTAACGCGAAGGTATGATCTTTCGCCGATTAGAGCGTAAGGCCCGTAACAGCAATACGGCGTATTCTTTTGAGAGCTCGGCCAGGGCGGAGTGCCACTAGACCGAGGTGAGGTAGCTTGATCAGGGCAGATTGCCACTAAACCAAGGAAAGGGTAGCTCAGCTAGGGCGGAGTGCCACTTAAGCCACGGCAAGAGTAGCTCTATCAGGGCGGAATGCCACTAGACCAAGATAAGGGTAGCTCGATCAGGGCGGAATGCCACTAGACCAAGATAAGGGTAGCTTGGCTAGGGCGGAATGCCACTAAGCTAAGGAGAGGGTAGTTTGGCTAGGGCGGAAGGCCACTAAGCCAAGAAAGGGGTAGCTCGGTTAGGGTGGAGTGCCACTAGACCGAGATAAGGGTAGCTCGATCAGGGCTGAATGTCACTAGACCAAGGAAAGGGTAGCTCGGCTAGGGCGGAATCCCACTAGACCAAGATAAGGGTAGCTTGGCTAGGGCGGAGTGTCACTAGACCAAGATAAGGTAGTTCGGCTAGGGAGGAGTGCCACTAGACCAAGAAAAGGGTAGCTCAGCTAGGGCGGAGTGCCACTAGACCAAGGAAAAGGTAGCTCGGCTAGGGCGGAGTGTCACTAGACCAAGAAAAGGGTAGCTCAGCTAGGGCGGAGTGCCACTAGACCAAGAAAGGGGTAGCTCGGTCAGGGCGGAATGCCACTAGACCAAGATAAGGGTAGCTTGGCTAGGGCGGAATGCCACTAAGCCAAGGAAAGGGTAGCTCGGCTAGGGCGGAGTGCCACTAGACCAAGATAAGGGTAGCTCGATCAGGGCGGAATGCCACTAGACCGAGAAAAAGAGTTTGCCCAATTACTCGGGGAATGTCAGTTGCGCTGCATGATACAGCTTTAGATGCCTTCCGTTGAGTGGTGAGAATTGAATCTCCTCTCGATGGTTGACAACCACGTAGGCTCCCCCCTCGTAGACCCTCTGGACTACGTACGGACCTAGCCAGTTAGCAGCAAGCTTGCCTTTTGGATTGGAAGCCATGACTTCCCTTTTCTTGACCATGACCAGGTCTCCCTTCTTGAATCCTCGCCCTTTGACGAGCTTATTGAAGGCATTTGCCATGCGGGCTTGGTACATCTAGATATTTTTATGGGCTTGCAGACGCTTACCCTCCAATTCAGCCAGTTCTTCAAGTCGTCTTTCAGCATTGGTTTGTTCATCGCGAACTAGGCCATGCTGGACTCCAATCCTGAGTGATGGTACCTCCAGCTCTATAGGGACTACTGCCTCGGAGCCGTACACCAGCGAATAGGGCGAACAACCCGTGGGGGTTTTATAGATAGTGCGATATGCCCATAGTGCTTCATACATCTTTTCACCCCAGTCCTTTTTATTAGAACTGACGACCTTGGCCAGCAGGGTGCACAGTGTCATATTGAAGGCTTCGGCCAGTCCATTTGCTTGTGGATTGTACGGAGTGGAGGTCCTCCATTCTATTCTGTACTTCTCGGCAAGCCGATATACCTTCTGGTTCTTGAATTGGCCTCCATTATCAGATATTATTCGACTGGGGACCCCAAATCGGAAGATGATATTGTGCTTGATGAATCTGGCAACCAACTCACCAGTCACTTCTCTGAGTGCTACTGCCTCCGCCCACCTGGAGAAGTAGTCTGTTATAGCCAAGATGTACTTGTGTCCAGCGGACGAAGTTGGTAGTGGCCCGACTACATCAGTTCCCCACTGAGCAAAAGGCCAGCTAGGAATCGTAGGGTGTAGGGCTACAGGAGGCTTCCTGGGTACAGTGGCATGCTCCTGGCATTTCTGGCATGACTTCGCAAACTGGCAACATTCTTCAAACATAGTGGGCCAATAATAACCCAGCTTCTTGATTTCAATTTTCATCTTAGGCCCAGCCTGGTGTGCCCCTGCTGTCCCAGCATGTATTTCTTTCATTGCTTGCCAGGCTTCTTCAGTAGATAGGCAGCGAAGCAAAATCTTCTTGCGGGCATCCGCCATAATTCGGAACAGAGTTCCATTTCTACATTCGTATGAATCTTTAACCCTTAGGAGTTTCATTCTCTCTTCTTTATTCTCGGGCAGCTGTTGGTGCAAGAACCACTACAGTAGGTGCTGTCTCTAATCAGATGTCTGGGCCTTGTCAACGGTATCATTTTCATATTCTTTAAGGACACGCTTCCAGCATGCTGGGGACCTGTCACCTGTTTATGACAATAATGTTTAGCGTCTCGTCCGGCGGGACTGATAGTGAGTTGGCCAGCTTTGCGAGTGCATCAGCTTGAACATTGTGTCCCCGGCCCACATGGTCAAGCTCAATGTGGTAGAAATTCGCCATGAGGCATATAGCCCTTTCATGATAGGGGTTCAATTCTGGCTTTCGCACTTCAAATTCTCCCTGTATTTGTTTTATCACTAACATTGAGTCACCGAATACCTGGAGCATTCTGATACCCATGCTGAGGGTGACCTGGAGCCCAATTATCAGGGCTTCATATTCAGCTTCATTGTTGGTGCAGGGCTTATTTATAGAACATGAGGTGTGCAACACTTCTCCCTCAGGCGATTTCAGCACAATGCCGGCCCCTACACGTATTCTGGTTTTACCACCGGAATCAGTTTCTGTTCTTGATGCCCCATCAAAATATAACTGCCACATTACTGGCTGGGTCTGACAAGCTTCAAGCACTTCATCATCAGGTAGCTCGGTCTCAAGCATAGCACTTTCTGGTACCGGGTGCTCTGCAAAAAACTCAGCCACAGCTTGACCCTTTATAGCCCTCTGAGGTATATAAGTGATGTCAAACTCCATCAGAATCACAGCCCACTTGCCTAGTCGACCTTTGAGTGCCGACTGAGTCAATATATATTTGAGCGGATCTGCTGCAGATATCAATCTGTTCTCATGTGACAGCATGTAGTGTCGGAGCTTCTTGACAGTGAAGACTAGCGCCAGACAGGTCTTCTCTATGTAAGTATAGCTTTCTTCAGTTCTGATCAACCTTCTACTAAGATAGTATAAGGCTTGCTCCTTTCCATCTCCATTTATTTGAGCTAACATTTCCCCCAGCGAGCAATGTGTGGCTGCTATATAGAGGATCAAAGGGCTGCCCTTCACTGGTGCCCCCAATACTGGAGGGGTTCTGAGATATTCTTTCAACTTTTCAAAAGCCTCTTGGCATCCATCGTCCCATAGGAACGGTACATCTTTCATCATGAGCCTATGAAAGGGGTGACACCGACCCGACAGATTTGATATAAATCGTCGGATGTAGGCCAGACACCCTTGCAGAGATCTTAACTCAGACAGATTCCTCGGTGGAGGGAGCTCTTGAATAGCCTTGATCTTGGACGGATCAATCTCAATGCCTCTGTGCCGGACAATAAATCCCAGGAATTTTCCACTGGTCACGCCAAAGGCGCATTTCATAGGGTTCATTTTCAGCTCGTATTTCCGCAGCCTTTGAAACACTATCCGCAAGTCTTGCAGATGATTTTCCTTCTTTCTGGTCTTCACCACCAGGTCATCAACGTAGCACTCCACTTTCTTGAAGAGTAAATCATCAAAAATCTTGGTCATAGCTCTTTGGTAAGTGGCACCGGCGTTCTTGAGGCCGAACGGCATTCTTTTGTAGTGGAATATTCCTTTCGGAGTGCGGAATGCAGTGTGTACTCTATCCTTTTCAGTAATCTAAATTTGGTTGTATCCGGATGAGCCGTCCATAAATGACAGGGCTTCATGACCAGTGGTTGCATCAATCATTACTTCAGTAATTGGTACTGGGAAATCATCCTTCGGACAAGCCTTATTAAGGTCTCGGAAATCAACACATATTCTGATCTGCCCATTTTTCTTCTTCACGGGGACTATATTTTCCAGCCACGTGGTGTACTGATTTTTTTCGACAAAGCCAACATCAATAAGCTTGTCGACTTCTTTATTGATTTGGTTGATCAGCTCATGTCGCATCCGCCTGGGTGGCTATTTTATGGGGTTGGCTTCTAGGTCAATTGCCAGCAGGTGTTGTGCTACATTGGGACTCAACCCTGGCATTTCATCATACGTCCAAGCGAAGCAGTCCTTAAACTCCCTCAGAAATTGTATGTACTGTTCTCGGATCTCTTGTTCCAGCAGAACACTGAGAAAGGTTGGCCTTGGTTCCTCCTCTGTCCCCAAGTTCACTTCTATGAGCCCATCAACGGTGGCCTGACCACCATCTTCGACTTCCGGAGGAGCCTCCTGCAAATCAACAAAGCCCCCTGGGATATAGTTTTCTTCAGTTTCAGAGTTCCCTGACTCTTCCCGCCCGACCTCAACTGATGATGACTCATCCTACAGGGCAGAGGCTATGTGACTTTGTTTAGTCTGCCCATGGGCTATGACCGGCTCCGTGTGCTACTTAAAGATTAGGTCTTCCACCTCCGAAGGCTTTGCTGGCATATCTTCCTCCGGGGGATCTATATCTTGCAGAGCTCGAACTTCTTCCAGAATACGTTCAAACTCCAAGCATTCTCTTGTATCATCAGAAATCCAGTCCTCATCCGGGGTTCCCGTGTCAAGCTCTACTTCGGCTTGGAACAGATCTTCTTTGCAAGACAGCTCCTCCCAACACCGGCGTACATTTGCTTCATCAGACTTTTCTGCTCCCGGTCGGCTATTGGGAGACCCACCATCCAGCATGGACTGATATATAATCTCTTCATCTTCTGAGGGGTAATCATCATAGCCCACCCCAAGAGGATCTTCATGTGAAAAGAAAGTGGAGATGACATTTACCTCGGCCTCATAATATTCTTGTAGAGTATAGCCCAATCCTGGGTGCTGGGTGATCTTCATCAATTCCCTGTTGTTCTGGGGTGGATCCCAAAGTTCTTGGAATGCTTTCTTCTAGGCAACGGGCTACAGTGAAGGCATATGCAGTTTGGAGAACATCTGCGAGACCCGTTGTGTGGTATGGTCCAAGCCTGTGATTGGCACCATTCGGCTTATGGATTCTTCTGGGATCATGCAGTCCTGATCATCCTCTGCAACAGGCTCCCCGGTATAGAATATGATGGGAGGCTCCCAGAAGCGAGGGACCTCCATAATCTTGAGTGGCAGCACTGTCTGGCATTCCAAACTGGTGACGGGCTTGACCAGTCCTTCCGGTACTGGGACTTGTGTATATTTTTCATTCATCTTTTCATCAGTATCATCGGGATGAATGCTTGGGGGTGTAATCCGTGCAAAATCCCCAACATGAGAGACATGGGATACTTCATGTTTCTTGACATAGCCCCGTGGTGGTGGTGGAGACCAGTCTTCTGTCTTTGCCGCCAACTTCTCCAGACCAGTCAGGACTTCTTTCTTTTTATCTTTCTGCTGGAGGTTCGCATAATAGGATGCATCGAGCATATGACACTCGAAGACTTCAAAGGGGTGTAAATCTGCAAACACCCTTTCCTCTTTGCCATCATGACAGTACTTAATGCACTGATGCAGTGTGGAAGGTACTATCTGGTACTCATGCAACCACGGCCGCCCTAACAAGGCTTTGTACGTGGTGTTGGAATCAATCACATAGAATCGCACTATAGTGGTGAGGTCCCCCAGTGTGAGGTTAAAATCTGCTACCCCCAGAGGTGTTTCACACTTCTGGTTAAAGCTGGCAATCTTCATGTCTTTGACCTTAGTGAGGTGCACATCAAAGTAGTACTTCTGATAGATGCGGTATGGCAGAATATTTACAGCAGCCCCTGGATCTACCAGTATCCGGCTTAATGGCTGGCAGTTGAGATGCCCTCTCATGTATAGTGGCCTGTTGTGGCTGGGATTTGGAATCAACATGTCATCTTCAGTGAAAGTGACTGTCGGCCCAGAATTGACTTCTGTCAGTAATGCTTCATACTGTGCTGGTGACTGTAGAGCATCAATAATTGCTTGGCGGGCATCTTCACTCAAAGAAAGAATCTCCCATATAGAGAATCTGGTAGGGAGCTTCTTTAGCATTTTCATAATCCGGCTGCCTACCCGGACATTGGAGAGTCGCATTTCTTCTGCCCAGCGGGGCTTTGGCAGCTCCTCAGGGGCTTGCGGCATTGCCTGCCTACTTCTTGTCTCAGCTCCATGGTTAGTTTCTTGAGGGACTTCTTCTGGAGAGACGGCCTTGGGTGTTGTCGGGGAATCTTTTTCTTCTTCTTTGCCTTGCTAGGCTTCAGGGCTGTTGATTGCTGATGCTTGTTACTTCTGGCTGGTGCAGTTTGTACTGGCTCTTCGCCCTCTAAACTGGATAAAAATTCAAGGAATGACGGAGCTCCATCCCCTTTCTTTTCTTCTTGGTATAGACTAGCAGGAGGAGGGATCTGGACACCTCGCACTTCGGGCTCTGGTATCTGATAAGGTTGTTCTCCCCTGAAAATGATATTGTGATTAGCTGGCGGGGGACGTCCCCATCTTCTCCCAGAGCGGGTAGCATGCACCGAGGTGGAAGCTTCAGCATGGTTGTCTTCCAATGGCGTGGCTGATGCCTCTGTGTCATCATCCTCCCCAGGTAAGGTGAATAACACCGAGAGTGTGTTGCATTGTACTGTCATGGTTTTTTTTCCTTGCTCGTCTTTGGCTGCTTTTCTTCTTCGGTGCTTTGGCTTTGCCGGCTCCTGCCCCCAGAAGGGTTCAGTCTCATCTTTTTCCTGCTTTTCCTCTGGTTTTTCTTCAATGGCCAACTTTTCCAGCTGCCCCCAGAGTATGCAATCTTTCACCAGCAGGGGCTTCGGCTCATTCTGTTCATATTCGTCGAGCCCGTTGATATACTGTTAGAGACGTTTTGCCTCAGGACTTATTTCTTTTTGTGTGGGAAGTGGAGTCTATCTCCTCTGATTATAGGTGGGGATTCGGATGACTGGCTGTGTCTTAGCTACATGCCGAATCAGCTTTACCGGGGGTGGCCCCGACTTCGGAGTGGCATTTCGAGTGGATGGTCCAGTTGCTCCTGCAATAGGTGCCCTCCTTCTGGTCTTCATCGGCTTTGTCTGCCATCCCTCCTGATCCCTTAACGGGGTAAGGAAGCATGCTTCATAAGTGTGCCTGGTGCATTCTTCAACAGCCCCTTCGGGCAACTGCTGATATACAGAAATCATATTTGCAGCCATCCTCATTGCTGGAGGTTCATGGGGGCGTGGAGGGTTCACCTGATAGTCTCCAACTGTAGCTCTCCCTTTTTGAACATACTTTCCATGACATCTTTGAAGACGTAGCAGTCTTCTATAGCATGCCCAATGCCCGGTGATATGGACAGAATAGTGGGTCATCTTTCTTTGTTGCATCTGCAGGGTCTTTTTGGTTCGGGCAGCGTTACTTTGTTGAACTTGTAGGCCCAACTGAACAGTGCACCCATCTTCTCTTTGGGGAATGAATATGCCTTCCTCATTTTATTTCTCAGGGAGATCTTTTCTTTCATTTCTACCGGGCCTGCCGGAGGAGCATCAGTTTTCTTCCCTTTTTCTTTCTTCTGTTCAAAGGTACCGAAGTCAACAGTGTTGGCCTCTGAATGCGATGGCCGTCGATCAACAACCTTCCCCTTTTGTATAGCAGGGACATTGGCAGTCGGACGCTTGGACAAGAACGTCTCGACCTCCGCTACTATATTATTCAACCGGTCAAATGTTCTGACATCTGCCCCGATCATCTTTTCCAGCACCTCCCTTCTGAGGTTCTGTTTGCATATCTGCACTGCATCTTCTTGATGGGGAGGTCGCCTGCACCTCATGGCCAAATTCCTCCATCTTTTTATATAATCCAGGGCGGTCTCATCTTGCTTCTGCCTGGATGCATACAGCTCAGCTATTGTGATTTCCCTTTCTGTGACATGAAATCTGTCTCGGAACTTCCGCTGCATATCGGGCCAGTCAGCTACTGACCCGGCGGGCAAGCTGGAGTACCATTCAAAGGCCAACCCTGTAAGGGACGAGCCGAAGAATTTCAATAGATATGCTTCATCAGCAGCCAGGTCACCCATAACTATGGTGTAATAAGCTATATGTTCCCTGGGGGAGCCTTGGCCGTTGAACTTTTTGAACTTCGGCGGCTTGCTGACGCTTGGTGGTAATCTCTTAGCAGCATAATGTGCATGGTATGGTACTTTGTAGATGTCATAAGTACCGGAATCGTCCCCGACTTTCTCAGACAGCTTCATCTCAACGATCTTTTCTATCATCAGTTTATTTGCCACAGCCGGATCCACTGGTTCTGGAAAGAAATATGCCTGCTGATGACTGAAGGGGGTTGTCATGGCCGTTGTGTGCAGCGTCGGCTGGGATGTTGGCACAGCAGGCTGTGTTTGAGATGTAGAGGGCTGTGCTGCCACCTGCGGTGGAAGAGGCTGATTCTGTGCCCTGCCTTCGCTATTCAGCTGAGGGACGGCTGGGACGACCACTTCGGTTGAGCTGGAAGTCTGTCCTGCCGACTCGGCCTGCTCAGAAACAGGCGTCTGCTCATTTCTCTCATTCAACCGTCTTCTGAGAGAATCAATTTCCCGTTGATACCTCATGACCATTATCCGGATCATGGGATCTATAGTTGTGGGAATTTGCATTTCCCCTGAAGTCCCTTTAGTGGGGTCCAAGAGAGAATTGTCTTCTTCTTCAGTAGTCACCACATTTACTGTCATCGTGGTGACTCTTCGGGCCTCGTTGACGGCCGAGAGGTCGTCTTGACTGGCAACTGCTAGCTTATCTTTTGTTGCCTTGATTCTTCTTGTGATGGCACCCGGTCTGTATGCCAGGTTAATCAACTCTTCTGGCTATTCTGGTAACATACCATATCTTCCGGCGACGCCGGCCATGTTGCAAGCGAGAATCTGCATTCTTCGTCTCTACCTGCGAACTCTTCGCTTGACCTGTCCGGGATATGTCAGACGGTCAAATACAGACATTGTCTTTTCTTCCCTTTCTTTCTGGTAGATGTCTTCTTCATATCTGGCCCTACGGCCATCTTCATAGTCATTGGAGTTAGAGGACAACGCCTCTATCATCACTTCTTCTCTTTCTTCTTCTTCCTCAGTGCCCAAGGACGAGACAGTCTTTGTTGCCCCAGGGAGGAATTCCCAAGGCAATGAAAGTAGTCTTGAACCACCCGGTTCATCTCTTCCTGGCTCTGCCCTTGTAGCTTCGAACGGGGCAGCAGCCTTTCCTGGGTCCTTGGCTGATAGGCCAACCTTGAGACTTGAGCAGCCAGGTACTCCGACATGGGGTATCTGAACACATCAGCCTGCCTGGCGCAGGCCTGGGATCTCTGCGGAGCAGCAACAACAGTAGCTTCCTCCATCATGCTTTCATCCTTCTTTCGAAGTTCTCTGCCCCCACTCCGGGGGTGGGTGACAGCAACATCTTTCCCTTCCTTCTCCCATCTTCTGCCCCCAGTCCTGGGATAGACGGCAGCAACATAGTCTTCTTTCTTCTCATTTCTTCTGCCCCTAGCCCTGGGGCGGATGGCAGCAACTTCTTTCTCCCGAGCTGGTGCCCAGCTCTGGATCTTCTTTGGCAGCCAAACTTGTTTGAACTTGGTCGGCCTAGGCGCCAATGGCTGTTTGCCTTTGTTCTCCCAGTCGACCCTCCTGGTGGCCAACACTTGGAATCTGTTGTTGGTATGAACTGATGGAATGACCCTGTCGGGTCGTGCATCTCTGGGGCGGCCATTGAGGTTCACCCTCATGCTTCCCACCATCATTGTCTTTCCCGAGGCCGAAGTGTGACCTCCAGTTGCAGCGGACCGGCTCCTCCGGTCGTTTCTTCTTCTCCTACCAGCAGTGGCGGAGACAGCAGTCTTCTTCTCCAGGTGATGGACCAGGCAAGAAACAGCAGTAGGGACAGCTACCATCTTCTCTCCCTCAGCTTTTGGTGCCGCCACGGCCTCTATTGTGGCGACGCTTTCAGCTTCATTGTTGACTTGTAGCAAGTCGACAAATACGAGGCCCAGGCAGTTGGGTAGACCCACCACCGGGGGCATGGATCCGAATCCCATCGGCACCGCCAGGTACCCTCCATGGACGTGGCCGTTGACCACTTGCTCGCCGAAGAGAACGCCAGCTAGTCCAGTCTCCATCTGTAGCTTCTGCGAGTAAGATTAACACACAGTTAGAATTTTGAGAGAGGCCACCGGGCCTCCCACTTTGGCGTAGAGAGGAAGGGAGACTCGGTCCCACCGGGCGTGCCAGACTTGTGGACGCACTTTTTTCGTTTACATTCTTTATTCTTCTGTTTCTATGGTTTATTTATTGGCGTGCCAGTCACATATGTGACGATTTCATTGTGCGCTCGATCTGACTTCTAATCAGTCAATTGTGAGTGATCGTGTCTGGACCAAAAGTCCGTCATACCATAAAGGTTATGACATTAATTACGTCCTCCCTAAGGAAGAAAACCCTTGATTAAATGCCAAAGACAGGAGGAAGGTAGCGGCAAAAGAAGACTTAAGCGAGTGCGCTAGTTTACTTGCAGAACAATAAATAGACTGAATAAAGCAAGAATACATTGAGTGCGGGGCAAATCCGGCAGCATAACCCCAGTATCTTGGACTATGCCAAGTGGGAATAGGAAACCATCCATGTAGTGGCAGGATGGGATCCGTCAAAGATCGAGTATATTCGACCCAGAATCCGAAGTGGGACCGACATACCATGGTACACCGTATGTCGATGCGATGTCTTATTGATATTTCCCTTCGAGGGACCGTCGGAGAACCCATAATGGCAGAGATCCATGGACCGGCAGGGTCTGAAGAAGGTACCATAGTTACCTGATGTATTATGTATGAATTTCGACAGCATGTCCCCTTAGCTTGGATTATGCCAAGAAAGGATAGGCCATCATCCACGGGATGCCGGGATGACGACCAAAGGAGAAAGGCGCCAGGCCCGGGGACACTGCTTGCATTCATAGCATCGATTGATGTTCCCTCGGAACCCACCAGAGCACATGTAGTGACATAGCTCTTTGGGTCCATAAGGCTATAGAGAAATCCGGATCAGAACTGAACAATGTAGGGGAGGTCCTCCCCATTACTGTATCTCCTCAGGGTATATGCAATGATCTCTAAACATCTCCCAGACAGATGTATGGAGAGACCAAAGGGTTGGAGGATGATGGTACCGAGGTGGATCTCGGTCTGGGTTTATTGGCCAAAGACAGAGGGTTTCGGCGTAGGAGGCAAAGTGGCCTAAAGGGGCTTCTCGGCGTGGAGACAAAGTGGCCAAAGGGGGTTCTCGGCATGGGTTTTATTGGCCAATAGAGGGGTCTCGGCGTAGGAGACAAAATGGCCTAAAAGGGGGGGGGTTCTCGGCGTGGCTAAAGAAAAGGATAGGGGAGCTCTCGGACGTGAGGTTCCCGGCGCGCTAGAGGCCGCGTCGAGAACTATTCACCGCGCCGAGGGATGTTGGCGCCGGGAAGGCGATGGGTTTAGGTGTCAAGAGGATTTGTAGGGTTTTACGGTGCTCTGTTCTGGGGATTCTTTCTGGGATTCAGACAACGGCTGGGGGATTTAGGATGCAAATGAGGGGGGAGCCAAGGGCTTTGCTGGGGCAGTGCCAGGGAATCACCGGAAGGCAAAGTTTATGGAGGGATCGAGATCATCACCCGTTTAAAACCCTCTGGAGATATGTTTTTCCTGTCGCCGGCCGTCCAGGGAAATCAAGGGATAACTATCCCTGATTCCTGGGGCAACCTTGATGGCTTAAAAAAAAAAAGAAAACAAAATGAAAGATAGAAAGACTTCGTGGCGTAGGTATCACTGAAGGGGTGAGGGGACAGAGTCCGATAATCCATGGGAGTGAGGATTGGGACTCTTCCTTCATCATTCCTCCAGGAAAGAATATCGGAGCGTAGAATCCCGAAGCATCCAAACGACCATTCAATACATTGGACAGCATTCATCCGAGAGGGACAGAGAAAGGAAGACTTCATCATTTCACATTCAACCGAGCCATCATAGCACTATATCTCATCATCTCATTTCATCGCTTACATCATTTACAAGAAAAGCGGGAAGAAAGAAAGGAAAGCACAGAAGCTATAGTATCTTCCCAGTAACAGAAGGACTTGAATGTCTTAAACGTAAACATGAATACATATAAAGAAGAAGAAAAGAAACGGGGGAGGGCGGAGCATTGACTCCTCTCCCTCCCCCATTAGCAGACCTTCTCCTTCTTCTTCCGATCTCTCAGCAGCCGCCGGTTTTCTGGAGCTGGGTGTGGACCTCTCTCTTCCTTTCTTTCTTTCTTGTGGCTATCTTCTCTTCTGTTCTCTCAGTCTCTTTTTTTTGTGTGTCTATCTATCTCCCCCCTGTGCTCGAGAGAAAAGGGGGTTTTATAGGGATAGTGCTCCCCCCTTCTCGGTAGGATCACCCCGGCGCGCATATAGCAGGTTCCCGGCGCGCCCCTTGCGAAGGCTTCCCAGCGCAAAGGCTTCTCGGCGCCACTGCTTTGGGCGGTGGTGAAGAGCCCTCGGCCCCATGGCCCATTTAAGGCCCTTTCTTAATGTTTTAATCTTCCTCATCACTAGGCTCCCAGGACGCCTAATCTGTCTTTTCATTTGCCAGTCCTTCGAATTCGTCAGGACAGGTGAAGGTCCCTTAGTTGATGGGTTAACATAGTCTTATCAGAATATTTCTGGGGATTTTCATCAGTCAATAGACTACAATTCTTCATCAGTACTGCCATCTGAGCGACGACAATACCAGACATCAGCTTGGCCGGGAAGGGCCTCAGATGGGTGATAACTTCAGTGACGACTCTTCTGTAATTCTGGCTTTGCAGGAATTCCTGAGAGCTTCATGTCTGGTCCAATCTTATCTTTGGTCTCATCTTTGTTCTCAGCTATATTTCAGGTGTCAACACCTACTGATTAAGAGTTTCATCCCTCAGATCTTTGAGTTCGAGATCTCTGATCTGTATCAGAAACTCTTTCAATTTTATGTTTTCTATTTTTTGTTTTGCAGTTTATTTTAAACTCTGTTACTGCTGTTCTCCCTCGTACTAGTGATTGTAGAGGGAGGTTTCTTGATCAAGCGGGCTGTGCTTGGATCAAGGGGTTGGGGTTTCGCCCATAAGCTATTTGTCAGCGGGTAAGAGGACCGGTTCCTCTTGTAAGCCAAGCTGTAGTGCTTAGCGTTTGTGAGGAATTGTTCCTCTGTTTAGCTAAGCTGTAAGGCTCAGCAGGGATCCTCACTGATTAAGTGAGGGGTGGACGTAGGTCTCCATAGGGAGACCGACCCACCTTAAAAACCCGGTGTTCATCTGTGGTTTGCTCTCATCTGCGTGGTTTGTATGTTGATTAGATGCTTGAGATGGTCCGACTGCTACATTAACTCACTCTGTATTCTCATTTAGAAATAGCACACTCAACGAATTATGTGATCTTGCACTAGCAGTTTTTAAAGGGTCAACCTATTCACCCCCTCCCCCTCTAGATTGACATTCCACTACTTCCAACACGTGGTATCAGAGCTTGGCTCTCTTGCTGAGGGTTTCACAACCCAGAGAGATTCAGTGGAATAGAGAACAAGGGGCTCATGCCTGAAGGGTATGCTGTGAAGAGGCCACCCTTCTTTGATGGCACTAATTATGCTTATTGGAAAAACCGAATGTAGGTATTTCTTAGAGCTCAGGACCATGAGATTTGTAGGGTCGTGAGCAAAGGACCATATGAATTACTAGGAGATGAGGAACTCTGGGTCAAGGAGCAGATTCGGAAGTCCAACCTCAATTGGCAAGCATTGAATATCATGCAATGCTCGCTGCACCCTATAGAGTTCTCACGAGTGTCCTCATGCGCCAATGCTAAAGAAATGTGGGACAAACTTGAAGTCATCTATGAAGGTACGTTAGAGGTAAGAGAGACAAAAGCTAACATGTTAATATATGAGTATGAAGCTTTTAGAATGAAACCAGACGAGAATATTTCTGAAATGTATGCAAGGCTAACCCTGTTAGTTAACGGTCTTAAAGGTTTAGGAAAAACTTACAGTAATTATGAACTGGTTAGGAAAATTCTCAGATCCCTAACTCCAATTTGGCGCACTAAGGCCACGGTTGTAGAGGAATGTAGGAATCTCCCTACCACTACTCCTGATGAGCTCATCGGATCACTGATGGCTTATGAGCTGAACTTCAAAAGAAATGATGATGATGTGAAAAAGAAGAAGCCACTTGCATTGAAGGCAGGTCCGAGCAGTAAGGAAAGTTCAGAGGATAGTGAGCTATCTACATCGGAGGATGACTCAAGTGCGATAGCAATGCTCACCAAGAAGTTCAGAAAGTTTCTAAGGAAAGAAGGTAAGGTCCTAAGAAACAAAAGACCACAGGTAAGAAATAATTCAAAATTTAAGTCTGAGAATTTTAAGAAATCTGACAAAGTTGTTTGTTACAAATGCAGGAAACAAGGTCATATAAAATCTGAATGCCCATAGAATGTGAAGAAAATTCAACCAAAGTGGAAGAACAAGAAACCAAAGGCAATGCTGAGTACTTGGAGTGATGAGGAGAAGGAAGAAGAAGAAGAAGACATCACATTTGAAGAAGAAAGTGATGTGAAGCTTTGCTTTATGGCCAAGGGAGATGATCAAGATGAGGTAATCTCCTCCTTTGAAAACTTCTCTTGTAGTGATTGGGAAGAAGCATTTCATGATCTCCTTGATAAGTATGATTATGTGAAGAGAGAAAATAAATCACTGAAGAAGAAGAAAAATTCGGCTAGTCAAGACACTTCCTTAAGTGAGAAAAACACTTGTTTAGAAATAGAAATCTCCAACTTAAGAAAGTCTCTTGCCGAAAGTGATGAGTCCAAAAATCAACTGAGTGAGATGAAAAGAGAAAATGAATTTTTACAGAAGGTAGTTGATGATTTAAAACTCAGAATACAGAAACTGGAAAGTGATGTAAAAATTGCTGAAGAAAAATATGAAACTGTTCAGGGAGTAAATCTAGAACTCCAAGAAAATCTGAAAACATTGCAAGCTGAAAAACAAGATAAGCAAGCCTCCCTTGAAAAAATGACACAAGGCAAGAATAACCTAGAAGCTGTTATGGGAATCAAAAACAATTTTGGAAAAGAAGGGCTAGGATATAATCCTACAAAAAAGAAGGATTTAGGAGTAAGATTAGTCACCTTTGTTCCAGAACAAGGCACATCTGAGCAAAATCCCTTGACAATAATGAAGCTCCCAGAGAACACTCAAGAAAAGTCAAAACAGAAAAATAAACTAACAAATAATACTAATGAGAAAAAGGGGAAAGAGAAACTTGATTCTACCATGAATACCAATCATTACACAAGTATGCCAAAATTTAGGAGTAAGAGAACAAATCAACCCAAGGCTTCCATAAATTCAGACCAACATCATGTTTATGGAAATCTCAGGAGTCACTGGACTGGCACTAGACAGTGGCGTCGACGCACCAGTCACCCTGCGTCAATGCACAGACCTTTCCAGAATGGGTATTACTTCAGAAACAATGGAATGGGTCAACGTAGTCACTACAGTGTGTCAACGCACTCTGTCTACCAGAACCCCAATTACATGAATTTTGGATGGATGGGTCAACGCAACCAGGCTAGGGGGTTAACACAATCAGGGTCTGCTCCCTCTAGAACTCAAGCCTCATATAGAGCTGCTCATCCTAAATTTCCCAGTGCATCCTGGATTCCTAATGTTTATTGGAATGAAAATTGGAACGAACATTCATGTCCTTTCAACAACAAAACTGGTCCAGATAATTCATCGCAAACAAAACAAAAATCCAATCAGATGAAACAGAAAAATTCCAAATCTGTGAATTTCAAATTCCAAAAACTTCCAAAACAACAGATGTGGATTCCGAAAAATATGTTGTCTTACTTGAAAGAAATATATTGTCTGATGGGATCCAAGTGTGTTTGGATTCCAAAGTCTCTTGTTTGATGTGATGTACAAGAATGCCTTGCAGCTGTACATAACAGATGGTATCTCAACAGCGGGTGCTCAAGGCATATGACGGGTGACAAAGCCAAATTTTGCCTATTGGTTGAAAAGGAAGGAGGGTATGTCACCTTTGGGGGCAACAATAAAGGTAAGATTATTGGAAAAGGTAAAGTTGGCAAAAATCTTTTAAATTCCATTGATGATGTGTTGCTTGTTGAAGGATTAGAGTATAATCTACTTCGTATAAGTCAGTTGTGTGATAGAGGTCACAAGGTTGTGTTTGATTCACATGCATGTACCATCCTTGAAATGAACTTTGAAAATGTTAAGTTCTTTGGAAAGAGAGTAAATAATATGTACATGGTAGACTTAGATGATCCTGCACATAACAATCTTTATCTTGTTGTGAACAAAAGTGAACTAGCTTGGCTATGGCATCGTAGGCTAGGACATGCTAGCTATAGTGTCATGCATAAGTTAGCAAAATTCAGCATGGTAAACGGTTTGCCTGATGTCTCATTCAAACATAATGATACAGTCTGTGATGCATGCGCTCAAGGTAAGCACACTAGGAAGTCTTTTAAATCCAGAATTGAAAACCAATCTTCTAGACCTCTTGAACTTGTTCATATGGACCTGTTTGGACCCACTAGAACAGCAAGTCTAAGTGGTAGTAGATATGGCTTTGTTTTGGTAGACGATTTTTCTAGATTTACTTAGGTATTCTTTCTATCTCATAAAAATGATGCGTTTGACGAATTTCAGGCATTCTTCAAGAGATTCCAGCAGGATGGTAAGTTCACCATTTCATCTATCATGTCAGATCATGGAGGAGAGTTTGAGAACTCAAACTTTGATGTTTTCTGTAGGGAGAAAGGCATATTACACAAATTCTCTTCACCAAGAACTCTCGAACAGAATGGAGTGGTGGAAAGAAGAAACAGAACTCTTGTGGAGATGGCGAGAACAATGCTAATCGAAGGACAACTTCCAAGGAAATTTTGGGCCGAGGCGGTAAACATCGCATGCTACATTGTAAATCATGCAATGGTGAGGCCTCTGTCCAAAAAGACTCCTATGAGTCAATGAAAGGTAAGAAGCCATCAGTTGCCCACTTCAGAGTTTTTGGATCGAAATGCTTTATTCAAAATAATGACAAACAGGACTTGGATAAATTTGAACCAAAGAGTGAACCAGCCATTTTTCTTGGATATTCTGATCACTCTAGGGCCTATAGAGTTCTAAATGTCAAAACTCAAACCGTATAAGAATCCCCACATATTGTGTTTGATGAAATGAATGTTAAATCTGAAAATGAACAACCTTGCAGGGACAATGATGATGGGGAGTTTCTTTAAGTAAAGGAAGATCAAGATCTACAAGAAAAAGAATCAAGGTCAGGTGAGAATCCAGCAGAATCAAGTGCTCAAGGTAATGCAGCAGCTAATGAAGGTAATCCTCTTACCAATGTTAGGGTGTTAAGAGATCATCATTTATCAAGTGTCCTTGGTAGTCTACATGACCCACTTAGAACTAGATCTCACTTTAGGATCATTGAAGAAATGGATAATTTGGCACTTGTTTCTCAAACTGAACCCAAAAATATAGATGAAGCCTTGAAAGATGAATTTTGGATAAATGCAATGCATGAAGAATTAAATCAATTCAAAAGAAACAATGTGTGGCACCTTGTGCCAAGACCCACCGAACATTCAGTGATTGGAACTAAATGGGTTTTCAGAAATAAACAAAATGAAAGTGGAATTGTAGTTAGGAATAAAACAAGATTGGTAGCTCAAGGATATAACCAAGAATTCGGTATCGACTTTGAAGAATCCTTTGCTCCAGTAGCTAGAATAGAGGCTATTAGACTATTGCTTGTATTTGCTTGCTGCCATGGAATAAAATTACAACAAATGGATGTAAAAAGTGCCTTTTTAAATGGTTTAATAAAAGAAGAGGTGTATGTTGAACAACCCCCCAATTTTCAGTGTATAGACTGTCCTAACCATGTTTACAGATTGGACAAAGCTCTTTATGGGCTGAAACAGGCCCCTCGAGCATGGTACGACAGACTCAGTTCATATCTCACTAAAAAGGGATATTCCAGAGGTAAAGTTGACCAAACTTTGTTCACCAAGGTAAGAAATAATGATATTCTTCTTGTCCAGATTTATGTTGACGATATAGTTTTTGGATCCACTAAACCAATCATGTGTGAGGAATTTGCAAAGTTGATGACTACAGAATTTGAAATGAGTCTAATGGGTGAGTTGTAATTTTTTCTAGGTCTTCAAATCACCCAAAGCAAGGAAGGATGTTTTATCAACCAAGCAAAGTATATTTCTAAACTGCTGAAAAAGTATCAAATGAAGAATCTCAAAGCGATCACAACTCCCATGAGCACCAACACAACCCTGGATGCAGATCTGAAAGGTAAACAAGTAGATGCGAAGACTTATCGATGTATGATCGGATCACTCCTTTATCTTACTGCATCTAGGCTGGATATCTAGTTTTGTGTCTGCTTGTGTGCTCATTTTCAATCTGATTCTAGAGAATCCCACTTGAGTTCTGTTAAGCGTATTTTTCGATACCTTGCTAGAACTCGAGATTTAGGGATTTGGTATCCTGCATCTTGCTCTTTTGATCTAGTATCTTATTCAGATGCAGACTATGTCAGATGTAAACTTGACAGGAAAAGCACAAGTGGCTATTGCCAATTTTTGGGAGGGTGTTTGGTTTCTTGGGCATCCAAGAAACAACACTTGGTGGCACTGTCCAATGCAGAGGCACAATATGTCATTGCTGGGAGTTGTGCCACTCAAGTGTTGTGGATCAAACACCAACTCCAAGATTATCAAACTAATCTTGGGTGTGTTCCAATCTTGTGTGATAACACCAGTGCCATTAACCTAGCAAAGAATCCCATCCAGCACTCTAGGACCAAACATATAAAAATTAGGCATCACTTCTTACGTGATGAAGTTAATAAAGGAAGCTTTAAATTGATGTTTGTGGACTCACAACACCAACTAGCTGATATTTTTACTAAGCCTCTGTGTAATGATAGATTTACTTGTCTTAGAATAGAGCTTGGATTGTGTAATCCTCAAAATGTTGCCTAATGTGATTGCTCAGCTTATTTCATGAATTCTGATTGCTTGATGTTGCATAGTAATAATCTGGTTGCGTGCCATGTTTGATTAGAATCTGCTTTGCTCTTAAATAAGTCACAAATTTAGGGGGAGCTTAGTCATTTGTAATGTCCTCTGCACTGAATGTCATATGGTAATTAAAAGGCATACCATGTTGAAAATTGCTATTTTATTAGAACTTTTTGTCATGCATGATCCAAGGGAGTAAGGGGGAGCTTGAATTACATTTTGATTGCTGAGAAAAGTTTGCTGGCACTTTGAAATGGTTGGTTAGTGAATTCTGCACCGATCTTTAAGCCAAGTCACTGGTTAAGTAGACTGAGTTAACGTTGGATGAATCTTGCGTCAACGCATTGACTGAATTTGTGTGAAAACCTAGCTGATGGTCACTCTGTCTGCTTGAGTGGGTTAATGCAGTAATGAGGATTGAGTTAACGCAAGTCTGGAAAATCTATCTTCTGAGATTCTGTCTAATGAAATGGGTTGATGCAATGGTTGCTGTGCTTCATCACCTGCTGTTTGACCAGGTAGCCCTTTAAGTGACTTTTCATAAGGTAATGTACAACCTGGATTCTTTTCGTTTCTTCTTCAAGCCATTTCTCATGTTCCATTCATCTTACAATTTCCAACTTTCGAATTGAAGATCTTGTCAATCCTCAGTTTAAGGGAAGTTTCTCTAAACACTGAAATTTAACTTGATATCTTAGATTCAGGGGGAGCTCAAATGATAATTCCTTATAAGAGTTCTTGGTCTTCATTGACTGACCCCTTGCAAATTTAGCGGTTGCAGTCTTATGATCTCATGCTTTTGAACATTAAATTTCTTGAATCTGAAAGTTCCTTGCATATGGAATAGCGATAGAACTGTTTCATAAAACTGTGAACCCATCTTTTCTAGAACCATGAAAATCAAAAGCAAAGAGACAACTTCGTTCAAAATGAATTCAATAATTGTATTGACTTCAAACTTAGAATAGGCTCAATAAAAGTTGAAGGAATAGACCTTTGTGTATATATATATATATATATATATATATATATATATATATATATATATATATATATATAATGTCAAAACTTGCAGAGCAATGGTAAATTTTCACTGAGAAAGTGTCTCCATGCACCAATGAAGTGCTGAGAAACATGTCATGATGTGAGTTGCCAACTCTGTTCCCAGTATAACAAAATAACTTGCTACAGAGCAATGGTAAATTCTCATTGAGAAACTGTCACCATGCACCAATGAAGTTGATGCGGGACGGGACCACGGACACGACAAGCTCACGATCGTCCCTTAACGAGGGAAGCGTCGGACGTGCGCGGTTGAGAAACCGGCAAGAGCTAGGGTGGTCGGCTCTCTCTTTTGTGCCCGGATCGGGTCACGGGACGGTAACGCTCACTCTCGCAGCAGCGGTGATATAAATAGAAAGCGAGCTAATTACCCTATCATGCTGTCTAGCAGCGGCATAAACAAGCATATATGAAATTAAGCAAAATGCCAAGTAAGGGAGCGAATGCGATACCTCCACGCGCTCGGCGTGGGGACGACGGACCTGGCCGAAAACTCGTACTCCCGGGAAACTTAACACACAATAATTACAGCAATGGGAACATGCCCACTCCACGCAGGGAGGTAAAGGGCTATACAAATGGGCCCGGGAGGAGCGAATTCGGGTTGACGGGCAGCTTCGGGTGTTGATTCGGCTACACGCGTGTTCACGACCGTGGGGCCCACGTGCTGTCCGGAGGGGACGTGTGGGACCCGATGGTACCGCTGTAGTGGAGACACTTGGAGAAGCGCTCCCCGGGCTGGCGGCACGCTGGTTCACCGGCCGGAGGCCGGGCGGCTCCGTTCGGCACCGGTCGGAAAACCGATCGGAAATCTGCCGGTTCTGTATTTCAGCGCGCGCTCCGGCGAGAACGGACGCAGATTTGTACTTTGTGTTGGCAAATTTTATATGCTACTGTTGTACAGTAACCGAAGACTCAGATCTGCAGACAACTTCCCTGTTGATTGCCTTTGACCGTGAAGTAGATGTCCGAATTTGAAGATGTGTTCTTCTTCAAGGTTGTAGGAAATTGAACAAGGAAACCAGGACTATTTTTGGATTTGGATTTGGAGGTGGTGGTGATTAGTTCTGATATTTGAAGTGGAGGGTGGTCGGATCTGGGACCTGAGACAGACAATTCGTGGTAGCTGCTGTGGTCGGACGAAGATAAAACTACAGAGGCGGCTCGATAGCGGCGTGATGGCGGCACGAACGGCGGCGGCGGCGGCACCGATGATCACCGGAGATAGAGGGGAGGGGATTGAAGATAGAACCACTCTAGAATTTGGGGTTGGAGAAGGAAGAACACCAGGGGAGAGAGGGCACACCCTTCTTGCTTCAAGCAATTTTCACATAATTTCTTCATTAATCTCTAATGACACTATACATAGGCTTATATAGAAAATGGCAAGGGGTGGGGGGCTGGGAATTTCGTGGGAAATAAGTCATTTTCTTCCCCCATGAGGTCAAAACTCAAAAAAAATAAATTACATATGAATGGAGCACTCCTTTGACTTGGTAGGTAAGGTAGGTGGCCAACCTTTGAAATTTTAACCCCTTTGTCTCCCATGTGGTCAATTAGCATTCAAACCTTCTAGATGGCCACTTAGGATGGTTGACTAGCCCCACATGGATGAGATGGACCAATGGGGAAGGGGAGGGGGCCCCCTAACTGGACCTACTACACATTTGCATAAAAACCCACACAATCCATGGGAATGACGCATTGGCTTATAAAGCCGTACAATTGCGCATATACTTTCCCAAGGATATAACACAAACTAAAAGGACATAAATGCAAAAGTAAATGTACATGCTCGGCATCGATTCCCATCAACTCTCCCCGGGTGGGAGGAACTCGACCCCGTCGAGTTGGGGTATGGATGCTCGAGTACTCCGGCGGATCCGTCACCGTGCCAAGTAACACGGGTACGCTCCACTCCAAGTGATCGTCACCTGCTCATTCCATATATACTCGATATGCACGGACTGCTATGGGCTAAAGGTTGACACTCCGGGTGGGGCACTCTCAAAAGGGAAGGGAGCAGCTCGAAGACTCACTAGGAATCACCGCTGAGTCCCTGTAGGTGAGTGATCCGGGTAGATGTAGAACCGACCCCATACTCATCAAGTGAGTCCAATCGCCTATTACTCATAAGAGAACGACAACGAGCTTGCACAAGACACATGCAGACAGACACACCACACAAAGAAAAAGCACACCGACTCATCTATGACCCTAGACATACCTAATATTAGTCCGACCCGTACATGGGTGACGGCGGACCAGGACACCCGAATGTGTGCCATGCATGCATTTGACGTAACCGGAGGTTGACATCATGGGGAACTCCTAGACATACTATGATGCACCAATCATGGACATTGGGCTTGGATGCGGGAAGTCCGGGAGGTGCAAGTGGTTTAGAGGGATCGGGAAAACCAAAGTCTTCCTTACCCCCGAATGATGGTTCGGACCTATGGCTATGTGGAGTTTGCTTGGCCCGAGTGGAAAAAGTGGGATAGTGAACTCCGCGGAAGAAGGGTAGTGAGTATGAAAACTCGGGAGGTTCACTAGTGAAGGGGTCAAAAGGGTCGAAGAAGGTGTGACCCCATGAAGTGGGTTCCAACATGACATGGTCCCAAGTTTGGAATTCATAGTCACCGTCATACATTATGATCAGTGGGACGACGGACATGTGTAGAAAATAGGATTCCTCCCTTGGGCAAAAGGGAACGAAGTCAGACTCGGCCGGCATCGAGAGGAATAGAAGAATCTCCGTGGTGACACACCCCATGGTGCACTCGGAGGTAATGGACCCGAAGGCCGGATGGGTGAAGCTAAGACTAGCGGGTTGGTCAAAGCCTCGGGCCAGTAGGTGCGCCAACTTCCATTGCGTGTCTAATTCCATAATAAGGTCATCCAATGTATCAATATGGTGACTAGACCGAAAGGTAGTGTGGAAGGAGTTGACGGGCACTATAGGTAAGGTGGGGTCCATAGAAGGGTAAGGACGTGGGACCAAGACATCCTTGAGCCAACTAAGAAGTGGCTCGGCTATGTATAGCATACCCGTAAGAAACACGGGTGGCTCGGGATGGACATCCTCTAAATGTGGCTCCTCAAAGGGAGGGTGGCTCCCATGATGGGTGGCTAGAGGGGTGGGCTCCAGGAGAGGTGGCAAGCATGAATCCGAAGGTGGAGTTGGCCAATGGGGTTGGGTGGCGGGAAAGACGAGGGTGCTCGATTGAGCCCTATCCTTAAGGATGATCTTGCCAGGTAGGTAAGGTGGGTATAAGGTGCAAGTCCTTTTGCCCCAGTCAAGATTAGCCTTTCTTTCTCCTAACCACGTTTGCCCTAAAATGATGCATGGACCAGCAAGTGTGCCGATCCTGCACCATGCACCATCGGTGTAAAGAACGGAGCCGACCTTCCTATAGAACTCAACACAAGCAAAATCACCATCACGGATAATCTCGCCTGTCTTGGAGAGAGACTCTACGATATCAAAAGTAACCCAATTATCTGAATCCCTATCAGTGAAATGGAGTTCCGTTGTGGACCCATTAGGTAGAGTGGCTTTAGAAACGATATAGGGTCGGGCTAGGAAGGCCTTGGCTTGGGCCACCAGAGATGACCACTTGGACGCATGGCCTTGGGGAACGGCCATGGATAGCGGACATGGACATGAATACACACAGAGACAAGACACTAGACCGACTAATGCAAAGGTTGGGATGCATGCATACTAAGGACAAGACACCAAGACTCGGTACGGGGCGGAGTTAATCGATCCGAAGATCACTCGCGCAAGTGTGCGGCCTTCCCGATAGGCGTAGCCTAACGTTCGGACAACACCTTTTGATATACCGAGTAAAGGGATGTAAATACAAAAAGACACTTTTTTTTTGTGTTTTAGAAATATGATGATCCTAGACTCGACTTAAACCGACTAATGACTAGACGTAAATGACACTCTTTTTTTTTCTTTTGGACACCCTAGACTCAACTCGCTCTGATACCAAATTGATGCGGGACGGGACCACGTACACGAAAAGCTCGCGATCGTCCCTTAACGAGGGAAGCGTCGGACGTGCGCGGTTGAGAAACCGGCAAGAGCTAGGGTGGTCGGCTCTCTCTTTCGTGCCCGGATCGGGTCACGGGACGGTAACGCTCTCTCTCGCAGCAGCGGTGATATAAATTGAAAGCGAGCTAATTACCCTATCATGCTCTCTAGCAGCGGCATAAACAAGCATATATGAAATTAAGCAAAATGCCAAGTAAGGGAGCGAATGCGATACCTCCACGCGCTCGGCGTGGGGACGATGGACCCGGCCGAAAACTCGTACTCCCGGGAAACTTAACACACAATAATTACAGCAATGGGAACATGCCCACTCCACGCAGGGAGGTAAAGGGCTATACAAATGGGCCCGGGAGGACCGAATTTGGGTTTACGGGCAGCTTCGGGTGTTGATTCGGCTACACGTGTGTTCACGACCGTGGGGCCCACGTGCTGTCCGGTGGGGCCGTGTGGGTCCCGGTGGTACCGCTGTAGTGGAGACACTTGGAGAAGCGCTCCCCGGGCTGGCGGCACGCTGGTTCACCGGTCGGAGGCCGGGCGGCTCCGTTCGGCACCGGTCGAAAAACTGATCAGAAATCTACCGGTTCCGTATTTCAGCGCGCGCTCCGGCGAGAACGGACGCAGATTTGTACTTTGTGTTGGCGAATTTTATATGCTGCTGTTGTACAGTAACCGAAGACTCAGATCTGCAGACAACTTCCCTGTTGATTGCCTTTGACCGTGAAGTAGATGTCCGAATTTGAAGATGTGTTCTTCTTCAAGGTTGTAGGAAATTGAACAAGGAAACCAGAACTATTTTTGGATTTGGATTTGGAGGTGGTGGTGATTAGTTCTGATATTTGAAGTGGAGGGTGGTCGGATCTGGGACCTGAGACAGACAATTCGTGGTAGCTGCTGTGGTCGGACGAAGACAGAATTGCAGAGGCGGCTCGATGGCGGCATGATGGCGGCACGAACGGCGGCGGCGGCGGCGGCGGCACCGATGATCACCGGAGATAGAGGGGAGGGGATTGAAGATAGAACCACTCTAGAATTTGGGGTTGGAGAAGGAAGAACACCAGGGGAGAGAGGGCACACCCTTCTTGCTTCAAGCAATTTTCACATAATTTCTTCATTAATCTCTAATGACACTATACA
This sequence comes from Amorphophallus konjac, assembly GCA_022559845.1. NCBI lineage: Eukaryota > Viridiplantae > Streptophyta > Magnoliopsida > Alismatales > Araceae > Amorphophallus > Amorphophallus konjac. The sequence continues at coordinate 250,371,694 of CM040122.1, forward strand.
TAGGCTTATATAGAAAATGGCAAGGGGTGGGGGGCTGGGAATTTCGTGGGAAATAAGTCATTTTCTTCCCCCATGTGGTCAAAACTCAAAAAAAATAAATTACATATGAATGGAGCACTCCTTTGACTTGGTAGGTAAGGTAGGTGGCCAACCTTTGAAATTTTAACCCCTTTGTCTCCCATGTGGTCAATTAGCATTCAAACCTTCTAGATGGCCACCTAGGATGGTTGACCAGCCCCACATGGATGAGGTGGACCAATGGGGAAGGGGAGGGGGCCCCCTAACTGGACCTACTACACATTTGCACAAAAACCCACACAATCCATGGGAATGACGCATTGACTTATAAAGCCGTACAATTGCGCATATACTTTTCCAAGGATATAACACAAACTAAAAGGACATAAATGCAAAAGTTAAAGTGCATGCTCGGCGTCGATTCCCATCAGAAGTGCTGAGAAACATGTCATGATGTGAGTTACCAACTCTCTCTAAGTGAAGCAGAATAGTTAGCTATGCTGAGTAACCGAGAATTCTGGTGTCTGATAAACATGTTTACCCGTGTCAAAAAGCTTGCTACACTTGACTGCTAATAAAAAAAAATATATATAATAATCATAATAAGTATATATATATATATATATATATATATATATATGTGTGTGTGTGTGTGTGTGTGTGTGTGTGTGTGTGTGTGTGTGTGTGTGTGTGTGGTCGACCTGAAGCTTACACAAAACCCTAAAGAGTTTCTCTTCAATACATGTTAAATTCACTTCTACAAGGGTCTCTTGCAATTGAGCTATCAAGGGATATAGATTGGAGAAAGTTCATGTTGCACAAACTGTTCTATTTCTATTCCATACACATGCCCTTCTTGTTCAAGGATTTGCTTCAATCTCTTGAGATCGCTGTTCTCCACATCATTAAATAAATTAGGGTCTTTTGCAATAACTCTTATAAAGGAATTTGACTTTTACTTATTAAAATTCTCTGAATGCTATGTCATGGTTCATGTTTCAGGGTAATTAGAACTCACCTTAACATTGTCATTTTTGTATCTTTATGGATGCGCCAACTCAATATCTTACCGCGTCAACGCTGGTGAGCGATCCTTGTGTCAAACCCGTCCGGGTCATTGAACCGGCTCTTCCCTTTAAAGTTAGGGTGTCGCCTTTGTTTAAACCCTCTCAGCGTGAACGCCTTCATTTTTTCACCTCTCGCTCAAACTCGTTTGGGCCTTCCCTCTCTCCGTGTCTCACCGTCCCCCCCCCCCTTTCCTCTATTCTTCCATCTTTTCCCTGTTGCCGTGTGACTCACCTCGCTACCATGGCTCCTCCGGAAAAAGGGAAAAAGGACAAGAAGAAGAAGAAAGTTCTAAAGAGAAGAGCTCCCATCATAGCTGAGGGCACGATTGTGCCTCGAACCAAATTTCAACCTGCTCAAGAGGAGACGCCGTCTCAGTCAGCTCCACAGAAACATAAAGGGAAAGAGAAGAGCTCGCCGGCAAAGAAAAGAAAACTCTCAGAATCAAGGGCAACGAAGCATAAGGATTCTCACGATGCACCTAGAAAGTACTCATCTTCAGCTGCAGAAAAAGGGAAACAACCTGTAGGAAGCTCGGATGCGCATGCAAGGTCTCCTGACTCATCTCTTCTCACCAATACTGGAGAACCTCTGAAAGTTCTTATTCCTCGGTATATTGTTGATACTGATGTCTAGTTACTTGAAGCTTTTTCGCAGTTATTTCCCACTTTGGATTTTTAGGGTTGGTGGTCTTTTGTTACAAACCATAGAGTATATTACCCTACTCTTGTTCGTGAGTTTTACCAGAATCTGAAATATGAATCGCAAATTCCTAAGGTTTCCTCAACAGTCAGAAATATCAGTTTTGACTTAACAAATAAATTGTTTGCCAGAGCACTGAAAATTCCAATGGGTGGGGTTGAACTACATAGTTTTCACATTGATGAACATGCGGCTTTTGCTATCCTGACAGAACTGCCAAGTGATCCTACCAATGTCAAACAGACATATCTCTCTAGTCTGAAGGCAAATAGGTTCCCTCCATTCAAATGACTGTTGCATCATATTTGTACATCCATCATTACACCCCAAAGCAGTGGTAAGGAAAGGGTTATCGAAATGCAATGATTTCTGTTGTACTGTATGCTGAAAGATGTCAAAATCTCCTTGCCTGATGTATTATTCAAACTATGGGCTCATGTTTCTCACAACCTCAGACACTTTCCTATGCTGCCCCACTGACTGCTATCTTTAGAAAAGTGGGAGTGGATTTTGGCAATGAGAAGAAACGTGACATTCCTAAAGGGAATAGATACTCCTTGTCATATATTCAAAATTTCATGGGATTTAAGATTGTGAATGGACAGCCAGTCAGAGTCTTGCCAAGTCAGAAACATGAATCTATCTCTGTGACACATGCTGAAGAATTGAGAGAAGAAAGTCAAGAAAGACCATAGGCCAGTGCTGCTAGAGTAGACAGACTAGAGGCCAGTGCTACTAGAGTGGACAGACCAGAAATCAGCTGCCAGAGTGGACCATTTAGAAGCCAGTCTTATCTTAGACAACAGTGCCCCAGATGATGTTCCAATCCTCCCAAATTCCACAAGAGATATCACTCGTGTACATGGTCCCTTTCCGGAACTTTCTCTTAGAAGGGATTCTGAACCTACTTATCACCCTGAGGAGGATATTCCAACTGATGTTGATGGCTCTGCTAAGATGGATACTCACACTTCCGATATCAATCCTACCTTGATTCAGTTTCTGGAAATGAAGTTTAAGACTATTGATTTTTCCATAATGCACTGGAGCTCAACTATGGACATGAGAATCACCCAACTTGAGCAAAAGTTGGATAGCAGATGGCAACAGTCCCAACATGAAAAATTCAAATCCAACAAGAAGCTTCATCAGTTTATGGAGTCTCTCCTTCAAGTCTGTGAGAAAGCTGGGACAGTCATGCACAATCTGAAGGGCATGCATCAGCACTTTCTAGGCAAGCTGCATGCCGTACAGACATATAATTATGACATCAAGGGCAAACAGTCCAATCTCAATTTGAAGTATTCAGCTTTGCTAGACAAAAACAATGCATTTGGTGAAAAAGTTCAATAATTGTTTGCAAAGATTACCTTCTTTGGTGAAGATCTTGCTAAACTGTTTGAACGGTCCACCTTAGTTGGTGATGAAGTTATGGATGTTGTGCACCTTCTAAAAGAGCACTTTCCACCTACACTTGAAGATCAGCATGATGCATACTGCCCTCCACCAACCACAGAAACTTCTGAGCCTAAATGGGGTTCTCAACAAAAAGCTCAAGTTGATTATCTGTTTGATATCTTACACAGCTGGTTTGATGGCATTTCTACCAAAGTGCACGAGTTTCACAAGTTTGTTCTGTAGAGAGATCAACAGTTTTCTGATAAACTTGACAGCTTTGCTTCTTCTATAGCTCAGCTTCAACAACAACTGGATAATGTGTCTGCTCACATACTTCAGTTCGGCACTTCCTCTCTTGCACCCCTTCATGATGATGGCAAAGGGGGAGAGTCATCTATATAAACTCACTTGCATCTGCATATCCTTTGAGAGAAAAACTTTGTGCCATGCTTGTTTTTCTTTTTGGTGTTAGAGACCATGGACTCAAATGAAATGAACTGCTGATTGTGGTCTATGAAATGAAATTCCTGTCCTACTTGTGTTATTTTGGTGTTAGACCATGGACTAAATTGTTGACGTGTTCTATGAAATGAATTCCTTGTTTGATTCATCCAATTTCTTTTTGTGTAAAGATGCAATGTCATCTAACTCATAGTTGCCATCATCAAAAAGGGGGAGATTGTTGTGCCCATGGTTTTGATGATGACAACCATGAGATTTGGTATTGAGTTTAAAAGGCATGATGATTTAGATAATCTGTGTTTGAATTTAATTTACATAATGAAATGGGTTCATTAACATATATACATATATGTGTTTATCTTGAATTGGAAGGAACACACGGCGTCCACGCAGGGTGCTCAAAGCGTCCACGCCACAGTTCAATCTGTTTAGAAGAATGAGTAACTGACATAGCTCAGTGCATTAACGCTACGATGGCATAGCGCCAACGCATCAGTTCATGATCAGAGGAAAGACGGCTCTAGGTTCGTTCAGTGAGTTGATGCAGGGTCTTCATGCGTCAACGCTTCCAACCACTACAGTCTTACATGTTATGCAAATGCGTTAACCTCTTAGTCACACAAGGTTGACACCATCTGGGCTTCGTCACATGTATATTGGTGGACCCCAGTAAATGGATAAATGAAACGCCATATCAGCAAAAAGGGCACGCGCCTCTTCTCCTTCACGATTCCAGAAGCATCTAGGAGAGAACAATCATTGGGGCCAACCAAGAAATCTGATTGGGGCCCACAAGGGAATATTCACATGTATTAGGGGCGAGAGCTGTGGGAAAATAGATACAGGTTGCAGTTGAAGGCAGAAGTGAAGAGGGTTCTGCAGCCGAAGATTGGGGATCATCATCTTCCTTTTGGTGCAGCTTGGTCCACGAATAAGAAGTAGAAGAGCTTCAGAATTCAATCACTAAGGATAGAAGGGACATCAAGAGTGTAGCATCTGGAGCCCTTCTACATCCCATTTTCAAGGAAGAGGAAGCCTGCTAATTAAGACTTTCATCCCTCAGATCTTTGAGTTCGAGATCTCTGATCTGTATCTGAAACTCTTTCAATTTTATGTTTTACAGTTTATTTTAAACTCTATTACTGTTGTTCTCTCTCGTACTAGTGATTGTAGAGGGAGGTTTCTTGATCAAGCAGGCTATGCTTGGATCAAGGGGTTGGGGTTTCGCCCATAAGCTGTTTGTCAGCGGGTAAGAGGACCTGTTCCTTTTGTAAGCCAAGCTGTAGTGCTCAGCGTTTGTGAGGAATTGTTCCTCTGTTTAGCTAAGGTGTAAGGCTCAGCAGGGATCCTCACTGATTAAGTGAGGGGTGGACGTAGGTCTCCATAGGGAGACCGAACCACCTTAAAAACATGGTGTTCATCCGTGGTTTGCTCTCATCTGCGTGGTTTGTATGTTGATTAGATGCTTGAGATGGTCCGACTGCTACATTAACTCACTCTGTAGTCTTATTTAGAAATATCACACTCAACGAATTGTGTGATCTTGCACTAGTAGTTTTTAAAGGGTCAACCTATTCACCCCCTCCCCCTCTAATTGACATTCCACTACTTCCAACATGTCTGTCTTCCTACTACAATCGGTATGGACGGTTCACTACAGAACAACCTCTGTCTATCTTCCTACTACAACTAGTAGGGACGGTTCACCACAGATCAGAGCACAACCTCTGTCTGTCTTCCTACTATCATCGGTAGGGACAGATCACCACAAATCAGAGCACAAGCTCAGTCTATCTTCCTACTACAATCGGTAGGGATGGTTTACAGTTCCAACTGAGAGATGTTCAAAGTGAAAAGATAACAAAACACAAAACTCAGACAAAATATGGGAAACTCAAACAACATGAAAAATGTCCCTATCTGAAATCTGGAAGGTGCTCTTGGCTACTCCCAGATTAGCTGCTTCCTTGGAGAGTAGGTTCTCCTTTGCCATAGGAAGCTAGAGACGAAGCTTCTTCTCCTTGCAGAATGAAGAAGAGTGAAGGTGCAGATGTCCTCCTGCTTCAGGTCTTCATAGGGATGGCCGTGCTCTTCTTCTCTTATGTCTCCTTCTCTTGGACGAGTTGGGCTTCTATTCAAACCTTCCATTTCTGAGCGTGCTCTCCACACTTCTCCTTTTTCAGCTCTCTATCTCTCTTTTCCTTCAGCTCGTGCTCCCTTGTATATCATATCCTACGTGCATAAAACTTCCTTTTCTGCATGCAGGGTACAAAGCATGTAGCTCTTGATCTGGTAGTTGGAAATCTGGACCGTCCAGATCCATAGGAACTTTTAGATCCATAGAAGAATGGCCACTGATTGGCTCGAAGGAGATAAGGAACGGTGCCATCCCATTGGCCTGCCAATCCTCTACATCCAGTACACGACGGCTTGAGCCTTTTTCCCAAAAGGCAAGGTGCATGTTCGGACAAAAATCCCTTCTAGGAGTTCTTTGATTGGTCCAATTGAAATCAAAAAATATTCTCCTCAAGAGTTCTTCTAGAAGGGTGCCACATGGCCTTGGAACACGTGCCAGTCACGAGTTCGAAGGCACGAAGATCACTTAAGTGAGTTTGGCACTTTTCCAGCTTGGGTGATCTATTTGTCACCGTTATCAACCATTTGTCACCACTGCCAGGCATTTGTCACCTTTAGACTCTATTTGTCACCACTAAGAGTTGTCGCCTTTGTTCATTTACTTCAGTTGAGAGCCATCGCCGTTGTCCATTTTTTACCATTGCTGGCCTATTAGTCAGCCTTAAAGATTGGCCCCTTTGGCTGCGTTGACGCTATTAGAGCACTGTGTCAACGTGACAATTCTATTTTTCTTCTTCTTAGCTCTTCTTCTCTCATGCCAGCTTCAAGGCTTGTCCAGGCTTGGTTGCGTCAACATCACTTTCGTTGTTCTTCTTCTAAGCTCCTTTTCTCTTCTTTGTAGGTGCTGGCAAGAACTCAAGAAATCTTCCACTGATTGTCTCTTGATCTTGGATGATGTTTATCAAGGTTGTCCAATGCTCAAAGCAGCTCCAAAATGGAGGTGATGAGGTTTGGAAACCCCTACATAGTTAAATCTTTGGAACATGCTTGATCACCCTTCATGTTTCACTACTAGGAGCGATTTGTCATCGTTCACAGGCTGTTTCTCACTACAATCAGTTATTTTTCACCTTTAATGATCTATTTGTCACCCTTAAACTGCAGCCATTACTCTGTTTTCACCTTTGCAAGCTTCATAGAGTCTGCGTCGATGCTAAGGCCTTATGGCGTCAACGCAGCTACATAACTTTCCATGTATCTAGCGTTGCAACCCATTTTACACCTTTAGTGTAGCAACCCTGATAAATGAATATTTGAAATAAATTAAAATATATATATTACAGTAGTAATACAGATAATAAGAATAGGGTTAATTCGATGTACTAAAACAAAATTAAAATAACGCCTCTTATTAGGGCGTTAATTCAAAAATAAACGCCTTTATCAAAGGCGTGAATAAAGAAAGGACGCCCACACCTACGGTCGTCAGTTCTCACGCGACCAAATGGGTAAGTAAAAGAAACGCCTCTATCTTGGGCATGTTTTAAAACACGAAACGCCCTTTTTCAAGGCGCTTTTTAAGAAACGCCCTTATACAAGGCGTTAATTAAAGAATACACGCCCTGACCAAAGGCGTTAATTCAGTTCGTGACTCGTTCGAACCCAGAGCTTATCCAGGGAAAGATTAACCTAATCTAGTAAGTGTCTATTAGAGTAAGGACTCTATTAGGGATATGTTACCCTCAATCAAACACTACTTTTAATAGGACTTCCAAAATCCCTATAAATAACCTACTGCTCGAACCCTACAACGCTATTTGGCGTTCGGAGTCTGCAAGGTGCGTGAGAGAGGAGTAGTTCCTCTAAATTCTCTACGTCTGTTGCATGAAGAACTAACTGTTCTTCATCTTCTTCTTCTGTTATAGGTTAAGAAGGCGGCGTACGTGAAGAACAAAGGTATTGTTCTTTTTCCTTTTTCCCTTCGGTCAGAAAGTATGAAGAAATACTAATGTTTCTTCTTTTCCTATAGGAAAACTACAGTTCTTCTCCTTGATACCACTGTTCGTAAGTTGCGGTTGAAGTTTCCGATCCTTCAAACCCTTCGTCAAGTTCAATCATATTAAAGGTAGGATTTTCTCAAGTTATTGTAGCCCAAATAAGAATTAATGCAAGATATCTATACATACGTATATGAGCATGGCATGCATACTGTTTATAAGGTTTTATTACGTTCTCTGCAAAATTTTGAAAGAAACGCCCTTGATTAGGGCGCTATTTTAACAGAAACGACCATACCACTGGTCGTCAATTTCATATTTGACGCCCTCTACGCAGGCGTTAATTTCATAAGAATCGCATGTGATTAATAATTGATCCTGTTTAAAAATTTCAATACATATGAAATATTGATTTTTAATATCTTGCACGACTCTGTGAATTCCTGTTAAATTTTACTGCCATGACATGTCTCCTGTCTCTCGAAATATTATTTATTAAAATATCGTAAATTCCTTGAAATTCACGACTTGGACAAAGTCGTTTTCCATATTTTAACGTTCCCAGAACAAGGCGTGAATCTGAAAATTAACGCCCCTTCCTAAGGCGTGTATCTGTTAAAATCCTGAAATTTACATATTCTGTAAAATGGAATTAGAAAGTAACGCCCCTTCCAAGGGCGCGTTTTTGATCTCAACTTTGAATAAACGCCCCCAGGCAAGGCGTGTTTTGATAAATTAATGAAATAATGAAAATTCTGCAAATTGGCAATATATGTAAACGCCCTCATGTTAGGCGTTAATTATTCAATACACGACTTTACTCAAGTCGTTATTTTACTGTAACTGATTTTGCCTTGATTCTATTACCGATGGTTTCATATTATACATATATATATATATCGGCACTATTCTCCATTCCGTGAGTATAGTCCCACTTTTTACGTTGATTTATCGATCACACTCAACTCTCATTGACATACAAGCTCTCCATTGGACATTCCGTTCCTTTGGACTAGCGAGTTAGTCATAGAGACCTCCGTAAGACTCCTCGTAGCCTTGGATTCCCTCAAGGCCGACTGAGCTGGTTGTACCCTAAAAACCCATTACACTATTGATGCCATGTCACTCTAAAGAAACATGGGATACCGGCCCTTATGATTATACAAAGAGTATATCATAAGAAATTCTTAATGGGATGATGACATCATGCCATATCATGCCATTCTTGTAAACCTCAATTCTATGATAAGAATGAGGGTATCTTACCTTTGATATACTGTTCATGTGGACCTCAATTCTATATAAAGAATGTCCATACTGATTTGTCATGGTACCCAAGTTAAGGGAATCATGTTCTACCTAGTTTTATCGATATCGTGATTATACCGTTATTATCGCCATTCTATGTCCTTTGTCATATTTTGGACTCTTATCTATCAAAGTTGTCATACGTGTCTACAAGCTTGATTATTGAAATTCTATGTTGGCTATAAACAAGAGTGGATGTCAAAACACATGATAAATGCCTGCGCATATAGGGCCCGATCTGGTCCTGGGAGGAGCACCCGAAAGTACTTGTGCCCATGGGAGTTAAAATGATAAGGTATCTGGCATTATACCGAGTACTTGACTTGCTTGATTGGACATTCCACACACATCTTGTACTTGAATCGTACTTGACTTTACATGAAATGCGTGGCCCGAAAAAGGGTAATTTACTTGCTTGATACATGATAGCCAAAGTTCTTGACATGACTTGTTAAACGTACTTGCTTGAATACCTTGAATATACTTGTCATCTTGTTGGAAGTTCATGACTAAGTTCATCTTATTTTCTTGATATTACATTCTCTCTATCTTGTCGTTTTATGCGAGCATGCATAGCTTTATTGCATTCATAAAATGTAATTACTTAAACCCCTTGCTAGTACTTGAGATATAATTTCCTACTGAGCGTTCGCTCATTCCGTTTGTCCCTTTTACTTTTCAGGTAAGTCCGACGACGATGGAAGTCAATCGGATGGGAATGGTCAAGAGTGAAAGTGATAGAGCTTCTACAAGTGTCGTCTAGTCTTTTCTATAGTTTCTTGAGTCAAATATGTATTCTTTTCCTTTTTATTAAACAGAGTATTGGATTTGTAATAGTCTATCCATTATGAAATAAAGGATTGGGTTATCTTGCTATTTTGCGCATCTCTGTCTTTGTGTCGAATACACGACCACTCTGATTGACATGATTGATATAGACACGTCGCGCATCTCCGGGTATCTTCCGCGCTCGGGGCGTGACAGTCTTTGTGGTATCAGAGCCTAAGGTATTCAATTCCTAGGAAACCCAAGTCCAAGGATAGGTTTCAAAACCTTTAACCAAGTGAGAGTGGGTAGAACCAAGGGTTAAATGATCAATGAGTCCTTTATAAGATCATAGTGATATAATACTAACATAGCTATTGTAATTGTAGGATAATGGCTGCCGAACGTGCTCAATGGCGCAACATGCAGCGTACCCTTCAAGGGATGACCCAAGTGCTACAACAGGTAGCACAAGGTGGTGCTCCACGAGCTGGAAGCTTACACCAAGCATTCAAGAATATGAATCCCCCGAAGTTCATGGGATCGACCGATCCAGACGACGCCGAACATTGGGTTCGGGAGATTGAACGTATATTCCGTGTTATGCAATGCACGGATCAGGACAAAGTCTTATTAGCTACTTTCCAGTTAGAAAAGGATGCTAGATGTTGGTGGGAGTCGATTGAAGCTACAATTGACCCAACTCAAGTTACATGGGGAGAATTCGTTGAATATTTCAACGCCAAATATTTCTCTGATAGGGTCCAGGAAAAGAAGGCCGCCGAATTTGCCGCATTAAAGCAAAGATCTTTATCGGTGGCTGATTATGAAGCACAGTTCTCTAGACTGTCTAGATATGCTAAGCATTTAATTAGCACGGAAAAGATGAAAGCCCGTAGATTTCTTAATGGGCTTAGGCCTCACTACATTACTCAACTGGCGCCTATGGATATTCAAGTTTATACTGAAATAGTGCGCCGAGCTCAGTTGCTTGAAGATGCCACGGAACTATCTGATAGGATCCGTGGGAAAGACAAAAAGGAGCAAGTCACAAGTTCGGGTTCTTTTAAACCCAACTTTAAGAAGAGGCCCAATAATGGAGGTTCTTCCTCTCAAGATCAGAAGTTCAAGAAATCCAAGCCTTTCTCTATCACCACTACACCTTCAAACGTAGTATGCAAGCATTGTGACAAGGCTGGTCACAAAACAGAAGAATGCTGGAGGAAATTAGGAGCATGTCTCCGTTGTGGGAGTCGTGAACATCGGATTCCCGATTGTCCATTAATGAATGACCAAGACGGTGAGGGTAAACGCCCAGTGACAAGGAACGCGCGTCTTCATGCAATCCAAGAGACCGAACCAGAAGAAGAAGGCGGATTGGTGGAAGGTACATTAAAAATTTGTTCCAAATATGCACATGTCTTATTTGATACGGGTGCATCGCATTCCATTATTTCCAAGAAGTTTGCTGACCCATTACCTCTAGAACCAGAATGGATGAAGTTAATATTGTCTACTCCTCTCGGAAACGAGACGGATATCACACATCATTACCAAAACTGTGAGGTATTGGTTCGAGGAAAGAATTTTCCTATTGATCTTATCTGCTTAGATCTAAAAGAGTATGATGTTATACTAGGAGCAGATTGGTTATCCAAATACCAGGCAACGGTTGATTGCCGTGATAGCAAGATTGTTTTCAAGGAATTTCCGGAACTGACTTATACTAGTCCTAAGAGTCGAAGCAAATCCCCTCTTATCTCGGCTCTTCGAGCAAGAAAGCTCGTCAAGAAAGGATGTGTATCCTTCCTTGCTTTTGTCACTATTAAAGAAGCTAAGGAAACCAAGATAGAAGACGTTCAAGTAGTACGAGAATTCCCAGACGTATTTCCAGAAGATTTGCCGGGATTACCCCCTCAAAGAGAAGTGGCCTTCACCATTGACTTAGTCCCTGGTGCTGGTCCTGTTTCAAAGGCACCATATAGAATGTCCCCTGCTGAACTCAAGGAGTTGAAGGAGCAGTTGATGGAACTAATCCGAAAAGGGTTTATTAGACCAAGTACTTCCCCGTGGGGAGCACCAGTCTTATTTGTAAAGAAGAAGGATGGATCCATGAGATTGTGTATCGACTATCGACAGTTGAATCATCTTACTATCAAGAACAAGTATCCACTGCCGAGAATCGATGAGTTATTTGATCAGATTTCAGGATCCAAATATTTCTCCAAGATTGATCTCAGGTCGGGATATCATCAATTAAGAATCAAGGATGATGACATTCACAAGACCGCATTCAGAAGCAGGTATGGCCATTACGAATTTGTTGTTATGCCTTTTGGACTAACAAATGCCCCTGCTGCCTTTATGCAGTTAATGAATAGCATATTCAGGCCTTACTTGGATCAATTCATAGTAGTCTTCATTGATGATATATTGATATATTCTAAGACTAAGGAAGAACATGAAGAGCATTTGAGGATTGCATTGCAAGTCTTGAGGACAAATCAATTATATGCTAAACTCAGCAAATGCGAGTTCTGGCTTGAAGAAGTGGCTTTTCTCGGACATGTATATCCAAGGACGGTTTATCTGTAGATCCGTCAAAGGTTGAAGCTGTAAGAAACTGGGAAAGACCCACTAATGCAAGCGAGATCAGAAGTTTCTTAGGTCTTGCAGGCTATTATCGGCGATTCATCAAAGATTTCTCTAAGATCGCCGTGCCCCTTACAAGGTTAACTCGCAAGGAGATCCGATACGAATGGAGTGAGGAATGTGAAAGAAGTTTTCAAACTCTCAAGGATCATCTCACCACAGCTCCGGTCTTAGCTCTACCGATAGAAGGAGAGAAATTCGAGGTCTACACTGATGCTTCTGGCATTGGCCTCGGATGTGTCCTAATGCAACAAGGAAAGGTCATAGCATACTCTTCACGTCAGCTGAAGAAGCATGAGGAGAATTACCCCGTCCATGACTTAGAACTGGCCGCGGTAGTATTTGCCCTAAAGATATGGAGACACTACTTATATGGAGCACAGTTTACTGTATACTCCGATCACAAAAGTCTCAAATATCTATTTTCACAAAAGGAGCTAAACATGAGACAAAGACGCTGGCTAGAATATCTCAAGGACTTCGACTTCAATATACAATACCATCCCGGAAAGGGTAATTATGTTGCTGACGCCCTTAGTCGAAAGCCGAGAGCAATGATAGCAAATTGTATGATGCAAGAATGGAGGTTACTTGAACAATTCTCCGAGCTCAATATAAGCTTGGACACGGAATCCAAAATTGTCACACTATCTCATGTAAGCATACAGTCAGATTTGTTATCTGAGATACAAACACTTCAGGATGATGATCCTATATTAGTAGAAATCAAAGGCAGATTAGAAGGACAATCTGATTTTCAACTAACTTCTGATGGAAGATTATCGTTCAAAGATAGAACTTGTATACCCGATTGTCCGGAATTAAAGAAGAAGATCTTAGATGAAGCTCACCGATCAAGGTACACTATTCATCCAGGATCAACCAAAATGTACCAAGATGTAAAGAGGAACTTTTGGTGGCCTAATATGAAAAGAGAAATAGCGGACTATGTATCACGCTGTCTCACATGCCAACAGGTCAAGGCGGAACACCAAAAGCCTGCGGGAAAACTACATCCTCTAGATATTCCTAAGTGGAAATGGGAGGATATTGGTATGGACTTCATCATGGGTTTGTCTAAATCTAAAGGAGGACATGATGGAATCTGGGTTATCATTGACCGATTGACTAAATCGGCACATTTCTTGCCAATCAAAAGCCGATGGTCAATTGATGTGCTAGCTGCACTATACATCAAAGAAATAGTCAGGATACATGGAATTCCTGTCTCAATCGTGTCTGATAGAGATCCCCGTTTTACTTCTCATTTTTGGAAGGGATTACAACATTCGTTGGGAACAAGGCTCAACTTTAGTACTGCTTTTCACCCACAAACGGATGGTCAGACCGAGCGAACTAATCAAGTTGTTGAAGATATGCTGAGAGCATGCATTATTGACTTTGGAGGAAGCTGGCATGACCACTTACCTTTAGTTGAATTTGCATATAATAATAGCTACCAAGCTAGTATCCAAATGGCACCTTTCGAAGCCTTATACGGAAGGAGTTGCCGATCTCCCATATGTTGGAACGAAGTTGGAGAGAAACAACTATTAGGTCCAGACATGGTAAGGGATACAACTGAGAAGATACAGGTAATCAGAGAAAGATTACAAGTTGCTCAGACAAGGCAAAAGGCTTATGCTGATACCAGGAGAAGAGATCTTGAATTCCAGGTTGGAGATCATGTATTTCTTAAAATATCCCCTGGACGTGGCATCCGAAGATTTGGTGTTAAGGGCAAGCTTACGCCAAGATTCATCGGACCATTTGAGGTACTCGAAAGAGTTGGCGAGGTTGCTTATCGCATCGCGTTGCCTCCTCAGTTGTCCGAGGTACACAATGTATTTCACATATCCATGTTGAAAAAGTATGTGCACGACCCCTCTCATATTATTGAACATGGAGATCTGGTGATCCAGAAAGATCTCACATATGAACAGAGGCCTTTAAAGATATTAGATCGAGAAATACGAGCTCTAAGGAATAAGGTTATTCCCATGCTTAAGGTGCAATGGAATAAGAATCCTGAACGCGAAGCGACATGGGAGACCGAAGAATCTATGAAGAAACGATTTCCCGAGTTATTCTAAGAGGTATATGTTCTACGCTCTCCACATGTATAATTATATATATATTGAATTTGGGGACCAAATTCTTTTTAAGTGGGGGAGGGTGTAGCAACCCTGATAAATGAATATTTGAAATAAATTAAAATATATATATTACAGTAGTAATACAGATAATAAGAATAGGGTTAATTCGATGTACTAAAACAAAATTAAAATAACGCCTCTTATTAGGGCGTTAATTCAAAAATAAACGCCTCTATCAAAGGCGTGAATAAAGAAAGGACGCCCACACCTACGGTCGTCAGTTCTCACGCGACCAAATGGGTAAGTAAAAGAAACGCCTCTATCTTGGGCGTGTTTTAAAACACGAAACGCCCTTTTTCAAGGCGCTTTTTAAGAAACGCCCTTATACAAGGCGTTAATTAAAGAATACACGCCCTGACCAAAGGCGTTAATTCAGTTCGTGACTCGTTCGAACCCAGAGCTTATCCAGGGAAAGATTAACCTAATCTAGTAAGTGTCTATTAGAGTAAGGACTCTATTAGGGATATGTTACCCTCAATCAAACACTACTTTTAATAGGACTTCCAAAATCCCTATAAATAACCTACTGCTCGAACCCTACAACGCTATTTGGCGTTCGGAGTCTGCAAGGTACGTGAGAGAGGAATAGTTCCTCTAAATTCTCTACGTCTGTTGCATGAAGAACTAACTGTTCTTCATCTTCTTCTTCTGTTATAGGTTAAGAAGGCGGCGTACGTGAAGAACAAAGGTATTGTTCTTTTTCCTTTTTCCCTTCGGTCAGAAAGTATGAAGAAATACTAATGTTTCTTCTTTTCCTATAGGAAAACTGCAGTTCTTCTCCTTGATACCACTGTTCGTAAGTTGCGGTTGAAGTTTCCGATCCTTCAAACCCTTCGTCAAGTTCAATCATATTAAAGGTAGGATTTTCTCAAGTTATTGTAGCCCAAATAAGAATTAATGCAAGATATCTATACATACGTATATGAGCATGGCATGCATACTGTTTATAAGGTTTTATTACGTTCTCTGCAAAATTTTGAAAGAAACGCCCTTGATTAGGGCGCTACTTTAACAGAAACGACCATACCACTGGTCGTCAATTTCATATTTGACGCCCTCTACGCAGGCGTTAATTTCATAAGAATCGCATGTGATTAATAATTGATCCTGTTTAAAAATTACAATACATATGAAATATTGATTTTTAATATCTTGCATGACTCTGTGAATTCCTGTTAAATTTTACTGCCATAACATGTCTCCTGTCTCTCGAAATATTATTTATTAAAATATCATAAATTTCTTGAAATTCACGACTTGGACAAAGTCGTTTTCCATATTTTAACGTCCCAGAACAAGGCGTGAATCTGAAAATTAACGCCCCTTCCTAAGGCGTGTATCTGTTAAAATCCTGAAATTTACATATTCTGTAAAATGGAATTAGAAAGTAACGCCCCTTCCAAGGGCGCGTTTTTGATCTCAACTTTGAATAAACGCCCCCAGGCAAGGCGTGTTTTGATAAATTAATGAAATAATGAAAATTCTGCAAATTGGCAATATATGTAAACGCCCTCATGTTAGGCGTTAATTATTCAATACACGACTTTACTCAAGTCGTTATTTTACTGTAACCTGATTTTGCCTTGATTCTATTACCGATGGTTTCATATTATACATATATATATATATCGGCACTATTCTCCATTCCGTAAGTATAGTCCCACTTTTTACGTTGATTTATCGATCACACTCAACTCTCATTGACATACAAGCTCTCCATTGGACATTCCGTTCCTTTGGACTAGCGAGTTAGTCATAGAGACCTCCGTAAGACTCCTCGTAGCCTTGGATTCCCTCAAGGCCGACTGAGCTGGTTGTACCCTAAAAACCCATTACACTATTGATGCCATGTCACTCTAAAGAAACATGGGATACCGGCCCTTATGATTTTACAAAGAGTATATCATAAGAAATTCTTAATGGGATGATGACATCATGCCATATCATGCCATTCTTGTAAACCTCAATTCTATGATAAGAATGAGGGTATCTTACCTTTGATATACTGTTCATGTGGACCTCAATTCTATATAAAGAATGTCCATACTGATTTGTCATGGTACCCAAGTTAAGGGAATCATGTTCTACCTAGTTTTATCGATATCGTGATTATACCGTTATTATCGCCATTCTATGTCCTTTGTCATATTTTGGACTCTTATCTATCAAAGTTGTCATACGTGTCTACAAGCTTGATTATTGAAATTCTATGTTGGCTATAAACAAGAGTGGATGTCAAAACACATGATAAATGCCTGCGCATATAGGGCCCGATCTGGTCCTGGGAGGAGCACCCGAAAGTACTTGTGCCCATGGGAGTTAAAATGATAAGGTATCTGGCATTATACCGAGTACTTGACTTGCTTGATTGGACATTCCACACACATCTTGTACTTGAATCGTACTTGACTTTACATGAAATGCGTGGCCCGAAAAAGGGTAATTTACTTGCTTGATACATGATAGCCAAAGTTCTTGACATGACTTGTTAAACGTACTTGCTTGAATACCTTGAATATACTTGTCATCTTGTTGGAAGTTCATGACTAAGTTCATCTTATTTTCTTGATATTACATTCTCTCTATCTTGTCGTTTTATGCGAGCATGCATAGCTTCATTGCATTCATAAAATGTAATTACTTAAACCCCTTGCTAGTACTTGAGATATAATTTTCTACTGAGCGTTCGCTCATTCCGTTTGTCCCTTTTTACTTTTCAGGTAAGTCTGACGACGATGGAAGTCAATCGGATGGGAATGGTCAAGAGTGAAAGTGATAGAGCTTCTACAAGTGTCGTCTAGTCTTTTCTATAGTTTCTTGAGTCAAATATGTATTCTTTTCCTTTTTATTAAACAGAGTATTGGATTTGTAATAGTCTATCCATTATGAAATAAAGGATTGGGTTATCTTGCTATTTTGCGCATCTCTGTCTTTGTGTCGAATACACGACCACTCTGATTGACATGATTGATATAGACACGTCGCGCATCTCCGGGTATCTTCCGCGCTCGGGGCGTGACATTTAGAGTGTTATTTGTCAGTTGTATGGCTCTTTTGTCATTACTAAACATCTATTTGTCACCCATATTTGCCTTCAGCCATCGTCAATGTTGTTTTGGCTAGCGGGTGGCCTTGGCGTCGACGCAAAGGCTTCTGGCGTCGACGCAACCTTCATGAAACCTTCTGCTTAGCTCCTTAGTCCATAGTTCAGCCTCATGAGCTATTTTTCACCCTTGTGGACCTATTTGTCACCCTTATGTGAACATTTGATAGCGATATCTTGCGGAGTCATCTGCTTGGCGGATTCGACTCCAGTCCATCATGGAGTCGACTCTCCTTCTTGATTTTCATGCAACTGACTTGATTTTGTGCATTTGGCCATTCCTTTGATCAAAAATGATCCTGGCTTCATAAAAACTCATGGATATTCATGGATTAACATTATCAAAAATATTTGACAGCATCAAAAACATATGAACCTCAAGAATCAAAACGTATGAAACTCAAAGAGCAAAAAACTTATGAAACTCAAGGTTCAAATACGTATGAAATTCAAGGATCAAAAACACATGAAACTCAATGATGAGTCATAGTGTTCACATCATCTCAACACAGGGACACAACAATTGTCATATGAATTATTATCATAGGTGTATGCATGACCTGAAAATGAAGGTTCGTAACAAGGCTAAATTAGAGGGTTCGATTACTAGGGCATATATTATTCAAGAAAATTTGACCTTCTGTTTGATGTACTTCGAACCCAAAATTCAAACTTGCCGTACTCAACCTCCACGTAATGATGATAGAGGAGAGGTGGGTGCTTTCCGACCGGTTGTCCATATTTAAGTATCCCGGACGTGCATTCGGACGCTGTTCGAATCACATATTAGAGGACAAAGAGTTGTTGGCCGTAGAGATATATGTTCCCCTGAACTATGCTGAGATTGAACCTTATGTTGAGTAAGTCCTCAGCTCCGCAGGTGCTAAAATTTATAAGTTTTTTGACGTTCTTCCTCCCATTTACAGTGATGCTGCATTCATCATTGCAAATCGGATACCCGGTTTGAGCCCGACGCTTAGAAGTACGTTCTTCAAATGCACTTAGTTTAAAATTAAAGAAGTTGGGTTCGGGGGTCCAAAATCTAAAATATTGGTCTAATTGGTGTGCTGATTGTTCCAAGACGACCTGGGAGGTAAAAGTGACTTGTGAGAGCTGACAGAATCCAAATCGGATACCCGGTTTGAGCCCGGCGCGGAGAAGTGTATTTTTCAAATGCACTTAGTTTAGAATTAAAGAAGTTAGGTTCGGGGGTTCAAAATGTAAAATACTGGCATGATCGGCGTCCTGATTGATCCAACACGACTTGGGAGGTAAAAGTGACTTGTGAGAGTTGACAGAATTCAAATCGGATACCCAGTTTGAGCCGGGGCTCAGAACTGCATTCTTCAAATGCACTTAGTTTAAAATCAAAGAAGTTAGGTTCGAGGGTCCAAAATTTATCTGATTTAAATTTATGTAATCAAATAAAATATTTAATTTATCTACTCAGTAATTTTTTTTATGAATGCATATTTAATTTTATTATTATTTTCATATAGGATCCTCTAGCCAGTGGCGATGGAGGAGAAGAGCAGGACAGGGAGGATGAGGATATGGAGGATGCGGAGGGTACTTCTTGATTTTTTTATTATTATAAAATTGAGAATTGTTATTGTGTTTCGTTTCTTGTATGTCCTTTATATTGCTTGTGATGTATAGGTTTTATGTTTTTTTATTTAAATAGATTTTTATATAAATTTTATGTATTTTTTTTAAAAATGAAAAAATATTTTCCAATGGAGTTTCCGATAGATATGTCGGAACATTCTGACGGAATCACCGACGAAAGACTGTTTTCGTCGAAAATTATATATATTTTTAATTATTTTAAGGCGACAATCTCCGACGAAATTTCTGACGTAACTTCTACCGTCAGAACTTTCTGACGTAATTTTCGACGGATATGTCAGAAAATTCCGACGGAATCACCGACGAAATAATATTTTCATCAGAAATAATATATATTTTTAATTATTTTAAGCCGACAATCTCTGACGGAATTTTCGATGGAGAGAATTACGTCAGAACTTTCAGATGGAATCGCGGATGGATATATATCCGTCGGAAAAACTTGATTGCGACAATTATCGACAGAATTTTCGTCTATTATTATTCTATCAAAAATTTTCGATGGAATTCTGACGTAAAATGGGTCCGTCAGAAATTTTTCACAATAAATAACTGAGAAACAAGATTCGTCAGAAATACGTCGAAAATCTGTCAGAACTGATGTTTCCGACGGATTTCTGACGGATCTTGTCCGTCGGAAACACCGCCTTTTCTTGTGGTGGAAGAAAGTTCCAATTCCACGGAAGGAGTATCCGGCGGAGGATCCTAACCTCACTAAGAGATAGAGGGTAATGCAGTAAAATCAAAAACAAGGACTAAGTCTCGGCTATGAGACAGTAGTGCCAAAAGACCCACGGTATGGGTCAAAATAGCGAGAGTAACAGAGAGATAGAAATTCGCATCCGTTCAAGAGGGCTTCAATTCTAGAATTAGTATCTTCTTGAAGAGATGCCAATTCTTGAATTAACCATATTTCTATAAATTTAAATTAAATTGGCGTCACTTAATAGAGGCGCCAGTTTCTTAATTCGCATCCATGACACAGGCGCTAATTCCATATTTTCCAGATTACTTGATATTATCAATTAAATACATTAATTTGCGCCTCTGTGGAGAGGCGCTAAATTCAAGAATTAACTTTAATTAAATAATATTATTTTAAATTGGCGTCCTTGTGAGGAGGCGTCAATTCTTTATTCCGTGTCACTTCTAGACGACGCCAATTCTTTTCCCTTTACACATCAACATGCATCACGCAGATGCGTTCATAGATACGACCTACTGTTCATTTGTTTTAAGAAGCATGAACAGTAGCACTTTGATTTCTATCTAGATTTTCATGGATCAAGAGATACGATAATTAAGAGGAAAATACAAGGATCCTAAAAACATGCTCATATAAATTTTATGGATGAGGGTTTCATACTTATTGATTATTAAACATGAGTGAATTATTTAATTTTCAAGAAGAATATACGTCAGGGTTCACGGGCGTGCATTAGTTAGCGTCTGTAGGCCTGACACTGATTTAAGAATTAGTGCATGCTTGAAGAGTCGCCAATTAATCTACGTCCACTGTTCTAGTCGAGAATTTCCTTGGTGAAACAGAACGCTTAAAACTTAATAGAACAACAAGAAACCAGCATGGAACATATATAGTAGTAGGAGATAGACGTGATTACATGCATGCTTCTTTTACAAATGGGTTTTGCCTGGAGTATTGGAGATAACCTACCTTGGACGAAGAGGAAGAAGACTGACATTGGAAGAAGAATATGTCAATAGACGTCGAATGGGGAAGAAGAGAAACGATCGCAGCGATCGCACAAGGAAGAAGGAAGGAGATGCTACGGCCCACGTCCACGACGCGCAGCACACGAACCCAGCAACGGCAGCAGCAGCACGATGGCTCTGCCATCGCCCAAGGGGGTTCAATATTTATAGAACTCTACCCTCGAATCTTACTAAGGAGTCCTAATTGAACTCATATTGTCATAGATGATAAATACTAGTACGTGATAAACTTTAGCTTATGCAAACCACCGCCGCTAGCTTTCTTTTGGCCATTTGCATTTTTCTTTAGGGTTTTAGGGTTTCACATTTTAGAAGATATTTACTTCATTTTTATTATTATTATCATTATTATGAAGGCCCAAGCCCAATAGCCAACCCATTAATTATTCTAGATTGGCTTAGTTTATTTAAAACTTGTTATTGTAAAGTCTTTTTAGCCTATTTACTAATTGGGCTACTCATTAGTCAAATGGTTTAGGCCTATTAATTAATTGGGCGTCTTATTAATTAAGCTCATTATTGTTCTTTAAATTAATGACCCACTCACGTTTATATAAAAGGCTCTTTTAATAAATTACTAATTCAGATATATTATTTTATCTTATTTTCTTATTTCAATATTCCTTCAATTTTATTAATCAAACGCCATCCCATTAAACTTGAATTATTAAATGTTTGAGGGATTATATTTTAGCTCACCATATTAATATTCTACCATATCTTATGAGGTTTATCTTAAAGGTAATTACCCGAGTTTTATCTCTATTTTATCTCAATTATGCTGGGTGCTAATGTATAATTTGATTTCTTAAAATATTAAGGACATAATTATTTGTCAATTGTCTTTTAATCTTTTCACATAGATCTTAGTTCATTTATAAGTCATTCATTAGTTTAATCAAGTTGGACTCCCTTTTTTGTCTATTGCTTGACCTTATCTTATTCATCTTTAATAAGAAAATTGTATTTGATTTCTCATACAGACTTATAATATTCATAATTATTTTTCTATTCTTAAAACATAGATAATTAATTCTATTTTAACTTTTATAATTAGTCGGGTGTTACTGTTGACACTCGTTTTATGACCAATAAGTTCGGTCATCTTCTTGTTCATTCTATATGATACTCCGAGTTGTTCACTCTTTTGTTGAGCCTTCTTGGTCAATTTGAGGTTTATTTCATGAGTCATATCTCCTTGGTTGGGTCTGGTTCCTTATCCCTTTCCGCTGGACGAGGCTTAGCAAGCTCTCATTTTCATTTGAACTCTATTGTCTCTAACGGTCCTTTGATGGGGCGTTACATCTCTCTAACGCATCTACCCTGGTGCGTTACATCCTTCCAGAGTCCTTAAGCTTAGGGCTTCCTTTCAAGCTTATCTTTTGCCTATCCGTTGAGTGTGACGGTTTATCGTGCGACCGTTACCTTATTGTAACGCATCTGCTCTAGACCGTTACATTCATCTAGAGTCCAACGTTTGAAAACTTCCCCCGTTGATCTTATCTTCTTAGAGGATAGTGTTGTGTGACGGTCCCTTCCTGGAGCGTTACATCACTGTGGCGGTCTATCATGCAGCCGTTACATCCAACAGAGAGTCCTGCCAAGCCTGGCCTTTTGCTCTGCTACTCCATGATCGAACTAAGAGTTTATTTCCTTGATTTCTCTCTCAATACTTATCCTAAGAACCTTCCGTTCGATTATGTGGACTCTTCAGAGTATTATCTTCAAGAGTTTGCTAAGAAACGTCCTGCTTTCTAGATGGATTATCCTCAACTCGAACCTAGACTTTGAGGGTCTATAAATAGAACCCTTGACGTCATGGCTTGGGGGATGAGAAATCTAGAGGTCGCGTCGAACTGTTGCCGCATCCTGGAGCCAGAACCAACCACAGAGAGCTGCTTCCCACGTCCATCTACTTCCAAAGTCCAGGGAGTATCGGTTTCAAGGGTTTAATTCAGTCAAGTCATTGGTCTTAGTGATTTTCCCTCTTCTAAGCAATCATAGCATTGTCCCTCTCCATCTTTCGCGTTCTTTCATCTATTGCATTCATTTAAAACATCCTCCCATCTTTTAAAACGCCCCAGAGGGGTTAAAAAACCAACCTCCCTGGTATTTCCCTCTCCTTTTGCATGTTCATATGTTCTTTGGATTGTTGATACTACTTTGAGAAAGGGCTAATCTGGGATATTTTTCTTCTGTTCTACACTCTTTTGCAGGTTTACAGAGTTCATATCACGAGGCCCAAGCTCTCTAGCCGGCTGGAAAGCTTGGAGATCAAAAGATTCCCAATCTTATTCTGCAGAAGCTCTGAAGGTCTATCACAGGCGCGTTAGAGTGTTGTAGCGGTCTATCGTGGGACTGTCACAGTCCTGTGACGCACCATCCTTCGACTGTCACATCCCATAGAGGTGCAGTCTCCTGATTATTTTCTCTCTCTCGTGGACGGGTGCATCATCCTCCCATTCTAAGGTATTTATCAGGTCTCTGGCTTATTTTTACCTTGGTGGCGATCACATCTTTTCTTAGTTTGGGCATTAGCTTTTCTCTCTCATCATATCTCTTCTTTACTTTTGCTTGTTCCACCTCTACGGTGTGTTTTCTCTTTATTCGTTATTCGTTTTCTTTCCTTGCTTAGTTTAGCTTTGATTGGGATAGCATGCCCATGCTAGAGCTAATGTTGGTTGCCTAGGTTCATGATTTGCATGTTCATAGGTTTATTGATTTCATTACTTGGCTCATTATCTGCTCATAGTTGGCATCATAGCCCATCTTACAAAAGAAGGGGCACATTAAAACCAACAGTTTTTTTTTGGCGATCACGGTGGGACATCTAGTGCCAATCGTGCTTTGGATCTCTGTTAAAACTTGCTTTCATTTGCTTACCTTGGTTGCCCGTGTGTTCCCCGAATTTTCCTTTTATTTCCTGTTGTTTCTGGTTTTCTGGCTCCTCTGACGGTCTTGCGTCCCCGTGTTACACTATTTTGATGGTCTGGTCTTCGACCGTCACACTTCTCTGACGCAAGGGTTATAGACCGTCACATGCTCTAGGCAGGTACACATCTCGAGGTGCATTTTATTTCCGCAGTTTTTGTTGTGATCTTTGTGCTTGGATGTTATCTGGTCTCCTCCTTGGTTGGTTCATATATTCATATCGTTGTGTGCATAATTGATTGTTAGATCTTAGGCTATGATTTGCATGCACTCCGGTGCACATAGGTTCATGCATATTTCCATACATTAGATTGCATTCTCCTACCTTGGTGCGTAGACCTCTCGTCTCCATATTCCTTGGGGCCGACTAGGAAAACACATCAGGGACCTCCATAAGTCCCCGTGAGCCGTGGATTCCCACACGGACACCGGGCCGGTTGTACCTTTTCTACCCCGTGTCTAGGATTGCATAGGTGAAGGAGTGATTACATTTAGAGTGAACGAAGCCACACATCCTTTCCTATTAGAAACCTACTTATGGAGAGCACATCCTAATCAAATCACTAAGGTTCTAAAGGAAGAAATCATAAAAATCTTGTTGCATCATCTAAGTAACTTCGTTGAATTTGAGTGTTGTCATCTCGTTTTCACTTGCATCTTTGTCAAAGTTATCTAAGCTTGATCACTCATTGTGTGTTTGTTGTGTGTTGTTTGCTGTTTTGTCTAAGGATTTCTGTTCCATGTGGAGTTATCTTCGTCCATTAGAGTCATCTCCTAGGGTCAATTCCTTCTCGAAGTTCTACTCCAATCCGCTCTTCGAACCCATCATGGCTTCTTTCAATCCTCCCCGTTCCCAAGAGGATTCTCTTCCTCAAGGGCTTCTTGAAAACCCCCCTAGGGTTATCTCATTCCCGTCTGGAGAGGGGTCCGCCTCTCTTCCGGCCTCCATCCCTATGGAGGGCGGCCAAACCACTCCTTCCTTCTCTTCTCCTTCTGCTGGCTCCATTCTCCAAATGATGGCCCAGTTGGATCCGGCCCAACTCTAGGCTGTCTACCAGGCCATGCAGGGGGCCAATGCCCCATCTCCTACGATTGGGCAAGGCCAATCTAATCTTTCCATTGACCAATCTAGAGTTGGTGGGCCCTCCATCCAGCCTACTCCAATTGATCTTACTCCGGTCCAACCTCGGACCATCACATTTGCCGGCATGGAAACGGGCCAATCTTCTGCTTCGGCCCAGTAATTTTCTGACAAGGGAAAGTCTATTCTCCCTTCGTTCATTCAGGCGGATCATCACATATCCGGCCCCTCGGTGCCACAAGTCGTCGTTGGCCCTTCAGGCTTCTTGCACCCTCAGCAAGGGGTTGCCTAAGTCCATTCTAGTTTGGGTCAGTCTCCAGCCCAATATCCTTCTCATGGGCTTCCCACTTTATCCGCCTACCCTTCTGGGCTTCCACCTCCAACAACAGTTTACCCTTCCGCTCCTCAATTTCAACCTTCGTCTTTCACTACCCCTGCTCCGTCTAGGGAACATGAACTCCTTGGCAAATGGGCCGCCATGCAGCAGCAACTTGACTTCCTTCAGAAGCGGGTTGGCCCTCAATCTTTGGCAGACGTTCCAGTCCCCAGCTTCCAGAATATCCGATTCCCTCCACAATCCGAGCTCCCCAACTACACGAAATATGATGGGGACGCCAATCCCTTTATTCATGTAAGGGACTTTTTATACGAATCGGCTCAATTTCAATATGATGATCGCCTTATGGTGTACCTATTCCGCCGATCGCTGGATGGCGTTGCACTGGAATGGTTCTACTCTCTGCCATTAGAGGATGCTGAAAGTTTCAAGACAGTAAAAGATAAGTTCATCCAGCGGTTCCAAGACAGGGTCGGCCCGGAATATTCATTTACCGACTTGGTGGCCGAAAAGATGAAGCCAGATGAGGAGTTTGCAACTTACGCTGACAGATGGAGACAGATGGCCGCCAGGGTGCCATGCCACATTTCGGAGGAAGAGAAGGTCAAGTTACTCATCTCCAATGCTACTTCGACCTTCCGAAACATTCTGGCCATGAATGATATAGCCAACATGCACCAACTCTATAGCCAGGCGCGATTCATTCAAACGCAGTTCAAAGACTCCCCCATCCATCGCTCTTTGAGAACCAAAAGCCAAAATACCACAAGAAACCTCAAGGGCCTATCACCGAGGGGGTTCAGACCAATGAACAAGTTCAAGCCGTTAACTTCCCTTTCTAAGCCGTACCTTTCCGCTTCCCACAAAACCCCCGCACTCCGCAAAACTCCGCTCCACAAAACTTCCCAACCATTCCACAAAATCCTCCGCCTACCTTTGCCACTCCACAGAATACCTTTACCGCTCCACAACAACCTCCACAGCCTTCGCAATACCATAATGTCCCTCCACCCAACGGCTACAACAACAACAACAAGCGCCCGGCTCCTAAAAGAGCACAGTACCCACCCCTGCCAGAAACCCTCACGGATATCTTTTCCGCTCTCATGTCAGTTAGTGCTATACAACTCCCTCCGGAACGGCCCAACTGGAACCCGGCCGTTGATCAGACAAAGTATTGTATGTTCCACAGGCAGCCAGGACATACTATTGAAGGGTGTTTTCAGTTCAGGGATTTGGTCTATGACCTCCATGAAAGACAAAGGATTGATTGGGCCGAAATGCATAGGGCCATTACAGAAATTAAAGAGAAAAGAAGGCAGCCGCCGAGGCAGCAAGTGCAGCAACAACAGGCACCGCAGCCGCAGCAGCAGCCGGTTCAATACTTGGGGATCCACCAGAACCCGATGCCGAACCATCCTCCCGCTCCACAGTCTCAGCCGTCGGCACCAGCTTAGGTCAATGTTGTCGAACCCCCAACTCCTAACGTCGGGTGGTCCTTTGACGACGATAGCTCCACGCCACAGGTTATGGCCCTTCACCACAACTACCTTAATTCCCCCGCTTCCTCCATCCTCATACCTACGCACCAAACCCCTTCTCCGCTTGTTCTCCCATACACCCCCGTAAATACGTCATCACCCGCACCTCCATCACCCCCGCCATTGCTCACCCCTGCTTCCATCACTACCCCTCCGCTCACCTTTTCACCCACTATCACCGTACCTTCATCTAACCCTCCACTCATTACACCTCTGCCTACCTTTGCATCCCCACTTCCGCTCACACCTGCTACCACCAACCCCTCACCCATCATCCTTTCCACCACACCCTCTTCCGCACCACTCATCCAACCCACTAGGCCTGCTAAGTCACTTATCTTGAGCCCATCTTAGGCCGCGGCAGCCTATAACTTCACCCTGTGGAGCGGGCGCATGTTTCACCGCAATTATCCTTCCACCTCCAATCCCCAGTCTTCCCGACCGGCTGAGCAGGAAGAAGCCGAGCCATTACCAGGAAACCCAATACGATCTGTTGCATCACTTAGATAGGGTGCCTGCTAAGATATCCGTACTGGAGCTTATCAAAAGATCTACCCTTCACCAAGATGCTCTTAGAAACTTCCTTCAGAAGGTGATGGTTAGTGAAGATGTGGCAGCCGACAGTTTACCTACGGCATTGGCAACTATTTCTAAGGGACCAGCTATAACCTTCTCTGAAACCGAGCTAGCACCTCTAGAAGCTCGACAAATGCCGCTTTGCATTACCATTATCTTGAATAAAATCAGCATCGATGCGGCATTAGTTGATATAGGGGCATCTATCAATGTGTGCCCGCTCAGCACTCTCAGGGCCTGCAATCTATCAGAAGAGCTTCTACACCCGACCCCCACTACTATAGCTGCTTATGACAATTCTCAGAGGGCATGTCACGGGATTGTTACTATTCAAGCTGAGCTTGGGCCTCTCACCATGCCCATTGAATTCTATGTGCTAGACATCAACCCCATTTTCAAAGCTATCTTGGGTCATCCGTGGATCGACACTCTCAGTGCTGTGCCCTCCACCGCGCACCAATGTCTTAAGTTCCCTTTTCAAGGGAGGGTGGTTAAAGTAAAAAGCTCATCCACGGTCCAGTCAGTCAAAGTTATTTCAGAGAAGATTCTGCCCACATTATGGCCCAGCAGCGGCCCGTTATTTCTGTACTAGATCTGGATTTCCCTTGGGCTTATACGCCACGCAAGCCGCCACTACACCCGTTAATATCAAAGTGAAACCCCAGATCCGAGATTCCAAGGGTTGGGATATCATATTGAAGCTGGGTTATCAACCGGGGAGAGGCCTCGGTGCGCAGTTACAAGGGTGAACTAAGCCAGTACACAAAGGAAGAAAAATGAGCAGGCGTGGTCTCGGTTACCGAGAGTCCGCATTATCAGTTTTGGGCGATTCAGGGCCACTTACATGGGACTATCGTCAACACTTTGTTAAAGGTCCTCTTCAGCCAGGCACCCTAAATTCACAGCTAGCACAGTCGGAAAAGAAAGATACAGCTTGCACAATCGCCAGTCCACCTCTGCCACCAAAAGGGCCTATTGATGATATGTCAGATTTCAGTCAATCTTTTGCCAGAATGTTCAGCGAACCAGATGGCCATGGTCAGAGGATGAATCAAGAAACCCGGCTTGTTCAGTGGAGGCCGAAGAAACCAATTAGCTATCTGCAAGAAAAGGGGAGCTCACCCGTTATCATTTCTTGGTCTCCCTCCCGCCTCTCATCTCTCTTTCAACAATTGGAGTCCATACCCCATTCACCCCCGATCATGGTCAATCCGTATTTCACGGAAAGACCACTTGAAATCTTGTTTGTCCCATGTGCATGTGGGCGCTGCCCACCCATTGATCTATCAACTCTATTCACTCCTCCTTCCTCCACCACCCCACTCCACGAGATGTGGTTTCGATCCTCTGATCCATTCTTCGATTGCATCTTCCCCGAGTTGTTTCCCATGCAACTTCCTCCTCCTCCATCCTACTGTATGATCTCCACTGATCTCCAAAAAAAAACGTCAAATTTGAAATAGAGATTTTGGTGGAAGATTATGCTATCTTGTCTCCATCCTTCTCCCAGGGGCATGGGTCCCCTACTCCTTCCTTTCCACTAGATTTCCTTTCTCCTAGGTTAGGCATAGGGTCCGTCGAGTCTAGGGAAGTAAGGTCGATTAGAACTAGAGAAGTAGGGTCCTCTTCTAGGTCGTCTAATCCTTCCGAGCTTGAGCCGCGCTCACTTGCGTGTCCTTCCAAATCCATTCCTGATAGGTTCTTGCAGGATCTGGCTCAGCGATGTCATGCTCTTTTGAAGTGTCCAGAGTTCGTCGCTACGGCAATCATGATAGAAGACGAAGAGGAAATAGAAGGGGTGTGGAGCGATGACGGACTCGGTGTCTATGAAGTCTTGGATGAGAAAGACCCGATTGAGGATGAGGACAGCAACGTAGATGACACTGCCGATCTGTATGCGCAAGGATTAAAGAGATTCGACGAGCCATCGTCGGTAGTGGATGAACCTACGAAGGAAATAAATTTGGGAACTGAAGAAGACCCAAGGCCCATCATTATTGCCGCTAATCTCCCTCCGCAAGTGGAAGAAGATCTAGTTAAGGTTATGAGGGAGTATAGTGATTCTTTTGCCTGGTCTTACGAGGACATGCCAGGTCTTGACCCCTCTTTAGTGGAACACTGACTCGTACTTAAACCAGGGGCAACACTCGTAAAATAGAGGTCGAGAAGATTTCACCCCCACATGGCCTTAAGGATCAAAGAAGAAGTTGATAAGTTATACAAGGCCAGGTTCATTAGAATTGTTCTATATCCCCAGTGGGTGGCGAACATCGTCCTTGTTATCAAGAAGGATGGAAAGGTGCGTATTTACATCGATTTCAGGGATCTTAATAAAGCATGTCCCAAAGATGATTTCTCGCTACCTCACATAGACATCCTGGTCGATAACACTACTGGGTACGAAGCCTTGTCATTTATAGACTGTTACTCACGTTATAATCAGATTCGTCTCGCTCCGGAGGATCAAGAGAAAACTTCCTTCACCACGCCCTGGGGCACGTACTGCTACGTGGTTATGCCGTTCGGTCTGAAGAACGCAGGTGCCACCTATCAGAGGGCAATGATGGCCATTTTCCATGACATGATGCATATCTATATGGAAGCCTACGTGGATGACATCATGGTGAAATCAAGAACCAAGGAAGAACACCCCTCTATCCTGGCTAAGGTGCTGCAGAGAGCTAGGGAGTACAAGCTGAAAATGAATCCGAAGAAGTGTGTTTTTGGAGTCTCTTCAGGGAAGTTGCTAGGCTTTATAGTTAGCAAACGGGGGATTCAGATTGATCCTAATAAAGCAAAGGCCGTCATGGACATGCCTCCGCCAAAGAACATTACGGAACTTCGAGGACTAATTGGTAGATTGCAATTCATCAGAAGATTCATATCCCAACATTCTCAGAGGTGCCGCCCGTTTTATGAATTGCTAAAGGCGGGAGTCAAATTTGAATGGAATCAAGATTGTCAAAAGGCCAATGAGGACCTAAAGAATATCTATCCAATCCCCCGTTTTGCAACCTCCTGTCCCTGGGAAACCCCTAATCCTATACATCTCGGTCATTGAGGACTCCCTAGGGGCGGTCTTAGCACAAGTAGATGATGAAGGGAAAGAGCGGGCAGCTTATTACCTCTCCAGGTTGTTCAACCCAGCTGAGGCTAAATACACCGCTATGGAGAAGACTTGTGCCGCCTTAGTGTGGGTAGCTCAGAAGCTTAAACACTATTTCTTGCCCACCCAGTTAGGCTGATCTCTAGAATGGACCCGATCAGCTATCTCTTAGAAAAGCCTGTCCTCTCTAGTAGGTTAGCTCGCTGGCAAAGCTTCCTCTCTCAGTTCGATATCACGTTCATCGTTCAGAAGGCAGTCAAAGGATATGCCATCGCTGAGCATCTTGCCCATCTCCCGATTCCCTGCACAGACTTCTATTCAGGATGACTTCCCTGATGAGCATCTCTCTGTCTCACTCATCATCCCTTCTGGTCTCTGCACTTTGATGGTGCACTCAATTCTCAGGGCCGAGGGATAGGCGCTGTTCTGCTCACTCCGGAAGGAGTGACGATTCCTTTTGCTTATCAACTTCAATTTCCTGCTACCAACAATATCGCCGAGTATGAGGCTCTCCTAGCTGGATTGAAGCATGCCTACCTTCTAGGCGCGTGTTACTTGAATATCGTAGGGGACTCCAGCTCGTCCTGCGGCAAGTTCTGTCCACTTACCGCACCCGTGACCCTAAGCTCAAACCATATCAAGATTTGGTCACGCTCCTCGCTAGGCAATTCCGCAAGTTGATCTACATCCATACTCCCTGGTCTCAGAACATTCTAGCCGATGCTTTAGCATCCCTCGCTTCCTCTCTATCTTTCCCTCTCAGTCGGAGTACTGAGACTATCATCGTTCAGAGATTGGACGCACCCTCTCTTCAGGATCCTTGGTATGTCAACCTTAGGAAGACTGTGGAGGCGAGGGCTGAGAAGGAAGAGCTTAAGGAAGTATCTTTGATAGAATTAGAAGAGATCTTAGAGGAAGAAGAATTGCCCTAGTATCATGAGATTGAGTTTTTTTGCAAAGATGGATCGTTCCCGGAAGGGGCAAATGCTGAGTAGCGCAGGTCAATAAGAAGAGCTGCCTCAAGGTATACTATCATTGCTGGAGAACTATACAGGCGCGCTACTAATGGAATGCTCATGAGATGCTTAGACGATGATGAAGCTTGGAAGGTGGCCGAAGCAGCCCATTCTAGTGAGTGTGGAGGTCATGTTAATGGCCAGGCTCTAGCGAAGAAGATCCTTAGGCAGGGCTATTATTGGCCCACTCTAGAGAAAGATTGCTCCCTCTATGTCCGGAGGTGTCTTAAATGCCAACTCCATGCTGATAAAATTCATGCTCCAGCTTCATCCTTACATCCTCTTTCTGCTCCTTGGCCGTTCTTTATGTGGGCTTTCGACATTGTCGGCCCGCTCGGTGATCCCAATTCTCAGATCAAGCAAAAATCCTTCATCCTTACCGCCACTGAGTACTTCACCAAATGGGCCGAAGCCGAGGCGTACACAGAGATCAAGGCTACCATGGTGTGCCGCTTCATCATGAAGAACATTATCTCGCGGTTCGGAGTGCCAAGCAGCCTCGTCACCGACAACGGACCCCAGTTCATCTCTCAAGAGCTCAAGGACCTATGTAAGAAGTTCAATATTACATTACATCATTCATCTCCATATTACCCACAAGGCAACGGTCAAGCTGAAGCCACTAATAAAACACTTCTCAAAATCATAAAGAAAACATGCGAATCTCATAAATTTTCTGATTGGCCAGAAAGATTAGTAGAGGCTCTATGGGCTTACCGCACCTCCGTTCGTACTCCCACGGGACAAACTCCCTATGCTCTCACCTACGGGATGGAGGCGGTGCTCCCATATGAGATCTTAATCCCTTCCCTAAGGGTACAGCTCGATAAGGAACTTAATCTCGACGAACGTCGAGAGGCGTTGCTCGTCTAGTTGGAACTCTTAGACGAGAAGAGGATGAATGCGGCCGATCACGTATCGTTTATCAAAAGAGAGTTTCGCGTTATTTTCAAAAGAAGGTAATTGAGCACAAATTTCAAAAAGGTGATATAGTTTTGAAACGCAAGTTCATTCGGTCTGCAGGTCCTAGGTCTAAATTGCAACCTAATTGGGAAGGGTCGTTCGTTGTCAAAGAGGCTTATCTAGGGAATGCTTATCGCTTGGTAAATGCAGAAGGTGAGGAGCTTGCTCACGCTTGGAATAGGTTATATCTTAAGCGTTTCTTTCCTTAGAGTCTAACCACGTGCCACCCCAGCAGCGAGGTGTCTTTTTCCTTTCGCCATAAAAGAGGACCCCGAGTGCGGCAATCACACGCTACACGACATCAATGGTCAGGATTCCCACTTTGCAGACATCATTTCTCCCTAGCCATGCTTTCGGGGAAAGTCGAAGTCCCTGTCTGTTTCCTTCTTCGGCTGAATCCAGGGGCATGAGGTGAATAAGGAGGCGATGACCAATCTAGGCACCCTAACGAGAGGAGGTCTCAAACAGGGGCAGTCCGTTATGACCTAATGCCACAGAAAGCAAGGAGAAAAAAGCAAAGCAAAGGAGCGATCTTTGTGACAAAAAAAACAAAAGTTTATTTCAAAAGTCTATCAAATCATAGTTCCAAAGCTCCAGAAAGGCAAGAAAGAGAAAAACTAGGCATGGCAAGAGTGGCAGTACAGTTTCCCCGCGAGACGCATGAGCCCGGTTGTATGCGTGCCTAGAATAGATCAAGGTTCGATGACGGACATAAAGCCCCGGCACAACAAACCAAGTCTCTAGTGGGTTGTCTAGAAAGGGACTCAAGCCCTAAAAACTTCTATAATTGGCCTAAGCTTACCCCCGTGTTCTATTTTTCCTTTTTTAGGACTGAGACAAGTACCCGGGGTATGACCTTGGTAGAAGCACCGTCATGCGAATCAGGTCTTGGCCAGGGGTTGTCACCTCCATTACACACCAACCTCGGAAACTCTGAACAGAATTGGGAGGACTCTCCTTCCTAGGGAGGCACTGGTTTTCAAAATAAAAAAAAAATCACATATTTCAAAATCCAAAAAAATCACATATTTTAAAATCCCAAAAAATCACATATTTTAAAATCCAAAAATCACGTATTTTAAAGTCCAAAAAAATCGCATATTTTCAAAATCCAAAAAAATCATATATTCCAAAATTCAAAAAAAACATCATATATTTTTAAAATTTCACAAAAATACAGATATTCTTCAAAATCCAAAAATTTCATTATATGCATCGCACGCATTGTATTATTTCCATTAAGTTTTCTGCCTATTTGATAAGGCTCCACCCCTTGACCAAATATCAAGAATTGGTCATTCTTTAACTTGCATTAAGGCAAGGTGTCGAGTCTAAGAACGGATCTGACTTATTTTTTGTCTAAGTGTGTGCAGAACGCAGGTTCAAACCCAGGACTGAAGATTCAAAAATTTCCAGGTTCAGGTCTGTAACGCACCAGTATCAGACCGTCACATCCTGTAACGGTCACCCATTCGACCGTCACACTCTCCAGAAGATTGGCACTCATTTCCTCTCAGCAGGCTTTCTCTGACGCGTCTATGTTAGACCGTCACCTCACTATAACGGTCTATCGTTAGACCGTTACACTCTCCTGAGGACAGAACTCTCAGTCTATCCCACCTGACGGCTTATCGCAAGACCGTCAGACTCTTGTGACGGCCCTAAACAGGACCGTTACACTCTCCAGAGGCTCTGTTTTCCAGAACATTCAAGCTAAGTCAAGCAACAATCTCATATCCATTCAACTAAGGCACTTTCCATGTCATTAAATTGAACTCAATGAAACATAAAATTGATTGATAAAACTTCAATTGTCAATTACATCATTCATGAAGAAAGCTCAAACTACATTCAATTTTCTATCCGCAAGAGGGCGGATCTTGTGCAATTCCTTCACATAGCTACGGCGTCCCTCGCTGTCTTCTTCCACCTCTTCTTGCCACGGGCGCACTTTGCTGACTTCCCACATGGTCAGTGCGCTCCGAACTGCCCTCTCATCCTCCTCGGTCCCCATCTTCCTAGCTAGAAGGGGAGGGTTGTGTGATAGTGCAGGAACTTCGGTTCGGGGTAGCCCAATTTGAAGATGGCACCGGTGCGAGTTGTAGATCACCATGGTAGTGTTCCCCACTAGCTGAAGATCAAGGCCTGGTCGCCGTGGTACTCTAAGCAAGGTGTTCCGAAGGACTCTTGGATGCATCATGAACTTCTCTATTGGCAAAGTGTTGAGGAAGAGGCGCCATTCATCCCGCGTTTTCTTGTCCGTCGTCTTGCATTCAACCTGTGAGAAAATCCAAAGGCACCTCCAATGAAGAACAAAGGGTGGCTCCCAAAGATCGGCTGGTTGAAGTTATGTTCTCCTTGGGTTGGAACTTAATTCTTACGCCCGCCAACACTCGATGACTATCATGGAGCCGAACAAAGGTCCTCCTAAGCAAGCTGAGCTAAGTCCCTCGTAAAGGTATGAAAGGATCGCTTGAGATATGGACAAACCCCGCTACAACCCGCTGATGATGCTAAGGTTTTGGATATCTAAGAGGTGGTCGGTGGTTGTGAAAAGGAAGACTCCACATAGGCAAACCGACACGGCTTTGGCAATTACTTCGTATCTCTCCCACTTGTTCTTACAATGAGAGACTATCCATTGAGCCATGGCTATCAAGTGAATATGGTTTGGGCTGATCATAGTCCTCACGTCCTTTGGGTTGTGTATGAAATCACTTAGGATCAAGGATGGGTCAATAGGTTCGACCGTATGGCACACTAGATCTTCATCCCCCACTTTAGTCTTAGGAAGGGCTAGGTAGGTCTCTACCTCCTCCAATAGGACTGTGGCTTCAAAGGAAGGGAAAACGAAGGTATGTGTTTGTGGATGCCATAATTCTATAAGAGCTGAAATGCTTGCCCAATCTAAGGACAATTTCTGAAAGTTTTTGGCCAAAACCAATAAAGGTTGGAGGTGCCATGCCCTAAGGATGGTTAAGACTTCTAAAGGGAGTTCTTTGACCATGGGAGCCACCCACTTTAAGCTGGAGTAACACCTTGGACCAGGAAGAGGCTAGAAAGAAGGAAGAAGAAGAAGAGAGAATCATAAGAAGGAAGTGCAGAAATTGATTGATGAACTTTGTTGAAATCATTAGAACTTACCACTTTTTGGGCACTTGAGCTAAGATGCTTGGGGATTGATGTCAGCCTTTGCAGATCCCCATGCTCCTTCCTGGCTGCTTTAGGCCCGGTGTAAACCTTCTCCTCCATGCTTATCGCTCCAAAGCTCCTCTTCATGGTGTTCCTTGCCCTTAATGAGTTTTTTTCAGCCCTTGAAGTAGAGAATTGAGGAAAGCTACGATTTTTGGGCTGGTTCCTAGGTTTTAAAGGTCTGATTATGGCTCTAGAATGATAAGATTTGGGTTAGAAGACCTTATCTCGAATGTAGGAGAGTTCTAGATAGGATTAAGGCGTCCTTGCTTCGAGTTTGGACTCTCACGGCACAATCCGTCTCGGAGTACGCTTTGTTCTCTGGCGGTCTATCGTAAGACCGTCAGATGCCTCTGACGCTCCATTCCTGGGCCGTTACATTTCTTGCTGCATGTTTTTTAGTTCAACCTCATTCTGTCATGTCTGACGGTCTGAGCTATGACCGTTACTTTCTCTGATGCTCCACTCCTGGGCCGTCACCTTCCTGCTACACATTATTGGCTCAATTTTTCATTGTCATTTCTGACGGTCTGAGTTATGGCCGTTACTTCAGTCTGGCGCTCCGTTCCTGGACCGTCACATTTTCTGCATCTTGCTTCAAATCCATCTTCGTTCTGTCATGTCTAATGGTCTGGCATTTGACCGTCGCCTCGTTCTGACGCTCCATTCCTGGACCGTCACATTTTCTGCTGCCCTACTTGAGGTCCACCCTCTGTCATTTCTGACGGCCTCTTCATGGTGCATTACATTGGTCTGACGCGTCTTCTCTAGACCGTCACGCTTTCTGCTATGGGTTTGGTTCTTTCCTTTCTGCCTGTGGTTTGACCTGCCGGTCTTACACTGTTCACACTTCATTCATTCATTCACATACATTTACACGTTCACATTCAATCTCATTCTCACATCCATGCACACTCATTCACACATTCATCTACATAACACACAAAACATAAAAAAGAATTTTCATTTCATTCCATTTATCATGAGTCATGTACAAGTAAGGGGTAATAAAGAAGAAAACAAGTCACTCAGCCGGTTTGTCCCCCGGGCCCTCACTGTCACCAGCACCCTCCTGCCGCCTGGCTGGTGGTCCCATGGTGCTGTGCTCCTCCTCCCGGGGTTGTCGCTGATCTGCCTCCTCGTTCCTCCGGCGTCCGGAAGAACTAGCTAAATAATCGCCGACCGATCCGCTCGGTGCTGCACTCCGAATGCTCCCCGCTGCCACGCTTCGGGATCCACTCAGTCCCGGCCCACGGCTGATCGTCCGGACCGTTCGCTCCACGGCCCGCAGCTCAATCTTCAAATCGTGAATCTGAAGCCGTGTCGCCCGAGCCTCGGACCGATATCTCTCAAGGTCCGTCGTCTGGGTAGCTGTCAGCTCTAGCTCCCCTCTCAGTCGGGCTACCTCTGCCCACAGGTTCTCAGTCTCTCCCCGAGCTCGCTCCGCCTCAGCCACTGCTGCGGTCAACTCTCTCGCCTGCAGTT
The DNA here is from genome assembly GCA_022559845.1 of Amorphophallus konjac. Lineage (NCBI taxonomy): Eukaryota > Viridiplantae > Streptophyta > Magnoliopsida > Alismatales > Araceae > Amorphophallus > Amorphophallus konjac. The sequence continues at coordinate 250,408,987 of CM040122.1, forward strand.
TGTGTTTTACATTGTTAGTGTATTAAGCATTTAGTGCATAAACATAAGCATTTTTAAGTCAAGCATTTAGTGTCTTACCCGCTCTGCGAGGGTGGCCTCTGCCTCCTCGGCCCGAGCGACTACTCCAGCAAACTCGGCATCTCGCTCAGCTCTGCCCCTGGCAGGCTGTGACGATGAAGACGGTGCGTCTGGTCCCGCTCTTTGGGCTCCTTCGGCCCGCTGCATTTAGAAGTCAAAGTTTGTCACGTTCGCATCATAAACATAAGCATTTAAGTCTGAGGTTCTAGGGAATCTCACCAGGAGCTCCAAAGCGGTCCGGTACTCATCCCGCTGCTGGATGGTGGCGTGAAGGAGTCCCTCGAGCTCGGCTATGCATCCTTGAGGGTCTAGCTGCATTTAGAAAGTATGAGTCAGTGTACATATAGCTTTAATTTAGACAAGGGTTAAGTTTAGAATTTCATACCGGTCGTCGGGTGCCTCTAAACAACTGGTCCCCGTACCGCTGCGAGTAGGCTTTGAGGTAAGCCTCGTCACTTTTTGCCCGATCCTTCACCGCCCGGCCTCTCTTGTTCCAATCATGCACGTACTTGGCCTTTCGGGCGCACCAATCCACATTGCCGCTAATACCCTTGGAAGTCTTGCCCGAACACTCGTCATTTCTACGCGGGAAGGTCACCTCTGGCTGATGTAATCCCTGAGTCCTCAGGATCAGTCGATAGTGCAGGGGCTCAATGACGTTGATGCAGTGCAGCCATACATCTCGCTCGCTGTACGCCAGGGATGCCTTAACCCATGGCTGTCTCTCATGGCCCTCGTCTCGGTATGGGGTCCATCTCACTTGAAAGTTAGGTCAGTCCATTTAGAAGCATTTAGAGGCATTTAAAAGCATTTTTAAGGCATGTAGAAGCGTTTTAGTTGGAGCTTACCGCCGTATGTGGGAATGAGTCTAGATCATCCTGGATCGCCCGGGTCAATCTGTTGATCGACCCCGTGTCCCTCACTACTACCCATCGCCTCGTGATCAGGGTCCGCTCTGGATGTAGCTGTGTACCTCGCCCAATCCCCGGGAGGTAGACGAAGCTCCAGATCTACATTTTAGGTCGAGTGTCAACATATCAGTTGCATTCATGAATTGCATTGCATAATCATATAAGAAGGCATTTAAGTTAAGTTTACCTGTAGGAAAGGTGAAAAGCCGCCCAGCATCGTCCGTCGGTCCTTGGTGCTGAGCGACTCGAAGAGGAAGGCAAGCGCTGCCGCTCCCCATGAGTACTTCCCCACTCTAGCCAGATCCTCCAGCAAGGGCAGCAGTCTGTAGCTAATCACATCAGCTCGAGTCCAAAAGAGCAATTTCTCGAACAATAGCATCAGGAACCGTCTCAGGACTCGGTCTCCTTCCTGTCCAGCCTCCGCCGCCACTCGTGGGTGTACTTGCTCAATCACCCTGTCTAGATGCTGCTCGGGTAGCTCGCCGACCGCTATCGCTGCTCCTCTCAATCCCTGGCTATCCTGTAGTTTCGATCTCGAAAGCTGGGACGATGTCTGCCCCGGCCTGATCAAGTCCAGCCCTAGCAACCCCTGGGCTAACTCTCTGTAGTCGCCGTATGTCCACCCAGTCACCGCTACTCCGTGCACTCTCAATCCGACGATCCTGGCCATGTCTTCCAGTGTTGGGATCATGTGACCCCAGGGGAAGATGAAAGCTCGGCTGATCGGATCCCATCTCTCATGGAGCGCGTACAGGAGTGGAGTGTCCATTCTGATCACCTCGATGCTCAGCACTTCGGCGAAGCCCATTGCAGCCAATCTCTCCCTCTGGAACTCGGGCAATGCCTGGTACACTGCCCGGATCTGCAGCCAAGAAATCCTCGTTCTTCTTTTCCCCTGCACATGTAGAGCATAAGTCAGTCATTTGCATCATAAATTCATTGCATTGCATTAATATAATGAAAAACAACAAAAAATTGAATGATTGAAAAATCCTAAAAAAAATTGTTTCTGCCTCTGGTTACTCTGACGGCCCTGTGGTGGTGCGTCACAGCACTCTAACGCACCTGGGGTGGTGCGTCAGAGCTGTGACGGTCGCTGCAACGACCGTCACGTTGCCTGCAAAGGGGCGTTCGCCCCTTTGGTTCCCTTGGCTTCCAAAAATGGCCAAATGGCCTACAATCATTCCTAATGGGTTCTCAGACCCATTTCTACCCCCCCCATTCATGCATACATGAACATAAAAATTAAAATTTGAAATTTTAGGGGTGGGCGGCCTACCTCATGGTCTTGCCCTCTTTTCCTCTTCTTCTCTGGGGCTATGGCTTCCTCTCCTTCTCCGACGGCTTCCTCTCCTTTTTCCTTGGCCGTAGGAGGATCCTCCTCCGCCGTTGCTTCTATCGTTGCCGCCGGAGGGCTCACCGTTGATGGACTTTCTTCTCGTTCTATCCGGCATCAGAGGCGCTTGATCGCTTTCACCTTCTTCCCTTTTTCCCTTGCCACGGGCGGACGGGGGAGCTCGTCACCGGTCATCTTCACCGATGGGAGGGTTTGCTCGGTGGTCTTGTGGGTTTTATGTTTTGGGCGATTGAGTATTGAATGGAACGAATGACCGTTCGGGTTTGTTTTTTTGAACGCTCAGGAAATGTGACGGTCTATCGTAGGACCGCCACACTTCTACGACGCGTCTGCATTGGACCGTTAGGCCATTTGAATGCTACATTGGGGGATGTGAACCGCCAGACTCTGACGGCCCAATGTTGATCCGTCAGAACTGTCTAACGTACCCTTGTTAGACCGTTACAATCTTCATAATGTTTTGATGAGTAATAATGCTCCAATTGATATTGAATGATTGCATTTGTGTGGCCTATCTTTTAATGCAATTCATGATTACAAATGGTTATGCTTCTAACCTTTCTTCATTTCATGAGGTCCCACAAGTCATCACGCCTCGCCTTTCGTCGGGCAGGTGAGTCAGGTACGGTATCCTGATTCCTTTATCCCTTATTGCATTACTATATGTTATTTATGATATATTATCTCGAGAACCGGCTGGTCATTCATGTGTTCTGGGATCTGATGTTCCCCTTAAACAAAAATGATGATGATCTAAGTGCACATGTTTAATCGTTGGATAGGCCGTTAGGTTGGAAAAGTTTGGGGACGATGGTTCTGTCTTGCACGCCGTGGTTGCAGATAGTGTCCTGACCCTGGTTTCTCCGGTCTAGCAATATTATTCTCGAGTATCTTGTTATTTTATCTTTCTTTGCATTTGTTTTGATGATTTCTTTTCTTTTAGCCCAGCATGCATCACATACATTTTTGAGCATTCATGAGCCTTCATTTGTCCGAGGTGTCTTAGTGATGGTGAATAACTATGTGTTCTTAATCCTGAGTGAGGAGAATCATTCCACTCTGAGTTGGAAGGTTTCCTTCGGTCTGCTCGCTTGATTTGGTTAGCTGAAGATTCCTATCTAGAGTTAGTTGATCGTCTCTTTCCTTTCCATTGCTCCGGCGGCTAGCCGTGTTTCCCTTTCCTTAGTTGTTAGTTCCTCCAGACATGTGTCATTTGGTTGGCTATTTCCTTGTGAGTAGTTTGAGGTTTTTCGGAAAATTCATGTTGCTTGTTGGTTGAGAACGGGTATCGTTTACCTTAACGCCTGCTTTTCAGTCCGCTCCGCTTCATTTCCGCTTCATCTCCATGTTCCATTTCGCTTTCGCTTCACCTCCGCTCACTCCCCTGCAAAGAGGACGTTAAGGAGGGGCATCTGTTGACACCCGTTTTATGACCAATAAGTTGGGTCATCTTCTTGTTCATTCTATATGATGCTCCGAGTTGTTCACTCTTTTGTTGAGCCTTCTTGGTCAATTTGAGGTTTATTTCATGAGTCATATCTCCTTGGTTGGGTCTGGTTCCTTATCCCTTTCCGCTGGATGAGGCTTAGCAAGCTCTCATTTTCATTTGAACTCTATTATCTCTAACGGTCCATTGATGGGGCGTTACATCTCTCTAACGCATCTACCCTGGTGCGTTACATCCTTCCAGAGACCTTAAGCTTAGGGCTTCCTTTCAAGCTTATCTTTTGCCTATCGTTGAGTGTGACGGTTTATCGTGCGACCGTTACCTTATTGTAACGCATCTACTCTAGACCGTTACATTCATCTAGAGTCCAACGTTTGAAAACTTCCCCCGTTGATCTTATCTTCTTAGAGGATAGGGTTGTGTGACGGTCCCTTCCTGGAGTGTTACATCACTGTGGCGGTCTATCGTGCAGCCGTTACATCCAACAGAGAGTCCTGCCAAGCCTGGCCTTTTGCTCTGCTACTCTATGATCGAACTAAGAGTTTGTTTCCTTGATTTCTCTCTCAATACTCATCCTAAGAACCTTCGTTCGATTCTGTGGACTCTTGGGAGTATTATCTTCAAGAGTTTGCTAAGAAACGTCCTGCTTTCTAGCTGGATTATCCTCAACTAGAACCTAGACTTTGAGGGTCTATAAATAGAACCCTTGACTTCATGGCTTGGGGAGGAGAAATCTGGAGGTCGCGTCGAAGTGCTGCAGCATCCTGGAGCCAGAACCAACCAAGGAGAGCTGCTTCCCACGTCCATCTACTTCCAAAGTCAGGGAGTATCGGTTTCAAGGGTTTAATTCAGTCAAGTCACTGGTCTTAGTGCTTTTCCCTCTTCTAAGCAATCATAGCATTGTCCCTATCCATCTTTCACGTTCTTTCATCTGTTGCATTCATTTAAAACATCCTCCCATCTTTTAAAAAGACCCAGAGGGGTTAAAAAACCAACCTCCCCGGTATTTCTCTCTCCTTTTGTATGTTCATAAGTTCTTTGGATTGTTGATACTACTTTGTGAAAGGGCTAATCTGGGTTATTTTTCTTCTGTTCTACACTCTTTTACAGGTTTATAGAGTTCATATCACGAGGCCCAAGCTCTCTAGCCGGCTGGAAAGCTTGGAGATCAAAAGATTCCCAATCTTATTCTGCAGAAGCTCTGACGGTCTATCACAGGCACGTTAGAGTGTTGTAGCGGTCTATCGTGGGACCGTCACAGTCCTGTGACGCACCATCCTTCGACCGTCACATCCCACAGAGCTGCAGTCTCCTGATTATTTTCTCTCTCCCGTGGGCGGGTGCATCATCCTCCTATTCTAAGGTATTTATCAGGTCTCTGGCTTGTTTTTACCTTCGTGGCGATCACATCTTTTCTTAGTTTGGGCATTAGCTTTTCTCTCTCATCATATCTCTTCTTTAATTTTGCTTGTTCCACCTCTACGGTGTGTTTTCTCTTTATTCCTTATTCCACGCCCTGGCGTGTATTTTTCTTTCCTTGCTTAGTTTAGTTTTGATTGGGATAGCATGCCCATGCTAGAGCCTATGTTGGTTGTCTAGGTTCATGATTCGCATGTTCATAGGTTGATTGATTTCATTATTTGGCTCATTATCTGCTCATAGTTGGCATCATAGCCTATCTTGCAAAAGAAGGGGCACATTAAAACCAACAGTTACATCGCATCCGTGTCGCCAGGACCTGATGCACTTGTGTGAGTGCGTCGGGGTGACGCGGCGCGTCTGTTATTGCCCTGGAGTATATTCCTGAAAATTATTCCTGAACACAGTATGTCTCTTGGACGCATCTATGTGAATGCGTCAGGGCGGCATGACGCATCTTCCTTGCCTTGTTCCTATCAACCTTCCTTGTACACCCTATATGCGGCACATGTCTTGGATGTGTACATGTAAACATGTCAATCCCACATGACACGTTTGTTCTTGTAATGACAGTTTGACCCGTCGCGTCTTCGTCTACGCGGAGTGGGTAGATGATGCATATTTTTTGACCAAGTTTTCTCATGTCTCATGGTTCTTGTGCCATCCAATTACTAGATCCTGCTACCGTACTTCCAAATATTTTTTTTTCTAAACGATTCCATTAGTAGTGACCCTTGGAGTTCTCTATCTCTCATGACATCTCTTGGAATTCTCAGTTCCTTGAATTACTGGAATCTTGTACTTAGAACACTTGTTGGCCATATATTAAGGTGGATGTCTAGATATTTTAGATGGGATCTTTGGATCCATAACCACAATGCCTGGCATTAATGGAGCCCGGTCTGGTCCTGGGAAGAGGATCAGAAAGTATTTGTGGCCATTAGAACTATTTTTAACCACGGTGTGGCATTGCACCGAAGTGCTTGACTTGTTAGATTGGTCTATGACATTCCACATCTACATGAGATATTCTACATGAAATGTTGTACTCTTACATGGTATGCTTGACATAAACACATGATAGTACTTGTTGGTTGTGGGAAATGGCCATTCCTTGAATTCTGCACTAGTGACTTGATTAATGTTGTACCTTGGCAAATTCTAGTTCTTTCTTATTCTTGTTCATCCCATGCTATATCTATCTATCTACTTTCTTTAATTAGAATTATCGTGATTTCTCAACATTAGTGCATGGCATTTGATAAAATGCTAATTACTTAAAGTTGTCCAATTTTGGGACATAAATCCTATTGGGAAATTTTGCTCACCCCTCGTTGTTCATCCCTATTTCAGGTAATTCGGATGGCAAGGCACAATCGGAAGGGGACGAGCAAGAGTGAAAAGTGTAGAGCCAAGTTTTCCAGCCTTGTCCAAGTTTTAGAGTTTTAGAAGTCTTGTCTTAGTCTTTGGTCAATGTCAATGTAATTTTATCTTTCCTTGAGTCTAATTATGTAGAGTCAAAGGTTTGAACCAAAAATGTAACGATTATTTGAAAGGTTATTCAATTGATGAATTCTTATTGTTATTTTGGCACACTCTTAGTTGTGGTTGTGATTGTCTTATGCTTTGATTGACATAATGGATATAACCATCACGTTCTGGGTTTCCTTCTATGCTCGAGGCGTGAAAGTTTTGTGGTATTGGAGCCTAACTTTTCTAAAATCCTTAGGTCATTAAGTCCAAGGTTAAGATGTTTAGGACTGCTAGGTTATCTCGAGTCTATCCCTACCTTTACCTAGTGAGATTGGGTAGCACCATAGGTTAAGTTAATAAAGGACATTAAAAATCTAGAATCATAAAATGAATGTTTAATCATTATAATTTCTTGCAAGACTTAGATTCTCCAATGGTTGTTGAACATGTGCAATGGCGGGAGATGCAGCGGACCGTGCAAGGTCTTACTTAGGCGTTGCAACAAGTGGCCCAGGGAGGACCTAACCGTGGAGCTGGAGATCTTCACTGAAATTTCAAGAGCATGAACCCTGCTAAGTTTGTGGGCTCGACCGATCCCGATGATCTTGAGAACTGGGTGAAAGAGATTGAGCGTATCTTCCGAGTTATGTAATGTGCGGGTTAGGAGAAAGTTTTGTTGGCTACCTTCAAGTTGGAGAGGGACACCAGATCATGGTGGGAATCGGTGGAGGCTACTCTGCCGCATGATCATGTGACTTGGGAAGAGTTCCTAGAGGATTTAATTTGTAACTATTTTTTTGATTGATTGTAAGAAAGGAAGATTATGGAGTTTGCTGCACTAAAATAGAGGAATTTAATGTGGCAGAGTATGAGGCTAAGTTCACGAGATTGACTTATTATGCGCCACATCTAGTGGGCACTGAAAAGATAAGTGCGAGGAGATTTCTCAATAGGCTACGGCCCCAGGATATCACTCAATTGGCTCTAATGGACATCAAGGTGTACGCTGAGATGGTGAGGAGAGCTCAAATATTAGAAGATGCTACCGAATTATCTGATAAGATTCAAGGATGAGACAAGAAAGAGCAGGTCACTAGTTTGGGCGGTTTCAAATCTTTTTTTACCAAGAAGAGTCCCAACGGTAGAAAAGATTTTCAAAAGGACAAGAAGACTAAAAGGAATGATAAGCAATTAGTCCCTATGGTTGTTCCAACAAAGGAGGTATACAAGCACTATGATAAGGCTGGGCATCGAGCCGAGGAGTGCAGGAGGAGGTTGGGAGCTTGTCATTGCTATGGGAGTCAAGACCATCGGATCCTTGATTGTCCACTACTCAATGAGCAAGCTCCAGATGAGAAGCGCCAGGGTGGAGCAAAGAGGCATGGTCGTCTGCAAGCGCTAAGAGAAGTGGAACCTTCTAGAGAGAGCGGCATTGTGGAAGGTACTGTTATATTTATTCCAAGCCTACTTTTGTCCTATTTGATTCCGGGGTAGCTCATTCATTTATCTCTCGATGTTTTGCTGCTATTCTATCTGTGAAGCCTGTTATGTTAAAATCTGAGTTAGTTATCACTACCCCTATTGGAGTTGGAACTAAGATAAAACATTACTATTCTAATAATGAAGTTTTGGTTGGTGGCCAGAATGTGCCTGTTGACTTGGTTTGCATGGATATGGAAGGGTATGATGTCATTCTAGGAGCTATTTGGTTATCTAGACATGAAGCTAGTGTAGATTGTAAGAGGGGACAATGACCTTTAGTAGGTATCTTCGACTTGTTTACTCGGGTCTTTGAAGAAGTCATAAGGATCCGTCTATAATTTCGGCCCTTCGAGTTGATAAGCTCATGAGAAGAGGATGTGTGGTGTTTCTAGCTTTTGTTACTTTGGCCGAGTATAAGGGATTGAAGAGCTGGAAGATATTTGTGTTGTTAAGGAGTACCCCGACGTGTTTCCAAGGGAATTTCCTGGTTTACCCTCAGAGAGAGAAGTGGCGTTTACTATTGATCTAGTTTCTGGAGCTGCCCCTATATCTAAGGCTCCCTACCGAATATCCCCTGCTGAGCTAAAGGAGTTAAAAGAGCAATTGATGGAGTTGCTAAAGAAGGGATTCATTAGGCCAAGAACTTCTCTATGGGGAATGCCAGTTTTGTTCCATAAGAAGAAGGATGGTTCCATGAGATTGTGTATACACTATCGACAACTAAACCAGTTAACGATCAATAATAAGTATCCAATGCCGAGGATCGACGAATTGTTTGATCAATTTTTTGGAGCTCGGTATTTCTCAAAGATTGATCTTAGATCGGGATATCATCAGTTAAGGATCAAGGAGGAGGATATCTTCAAGACGTCATTTAGAAGTAAGTATGGGCATTATGAATTTACTATTATATCTTTCGGACTAACAAATGCCCCTGCAACATTTATGCAGCTAATGAACACTATATTCAGGCCGCATTTTGATCAATTTGTTGTGGTATTCAATGATGATATTCTAGTTTATTCGAAGTCCGAGGCAGAGCATGAAGAGCATTTAAGGATAACATTGCAATTGTTGAGGGACAATAAGTTGTATGTTAAGCTTAGTAAACGTGATTTCTAGGTAGAAGAAGTTTCATTCTTGGGACATGTAATCTTTATGGAAGGAATCTCTATTGATCCATCTAAGGTTGAGGTAGTAAAGAATTGGGAGAGACCGGTAAATGCGATTGAAATCTGAAGTTGTCTGGGCTTAGTAGGCTATTATAGATGATTTATCAAAGATTTCTCTAAGATTACTGTGCCATTAACGAGATTGACTAGGAAGGAGAACCCGTATGAATGGGCCGAGGAGTGCTTGAAGAGCTCCAAACTCTAAAAGACTATTTGACTACTGCACCTGTGCTAGCTTTACCTACCGAAGGAGAGAAGTTTAAAGTATATACTGATACATCTGGAGTTGGTTTGGGCTGTGTATTAATACAGCTAGGTAGAGTAATTTCGTATGCCTAAAGGCAGTTAAAGAAGCATGAGGATAACTACCCAGTGCATGATCTAGAATTGGCTACTATAGTTTTTATCTTGAAGATTTGGGGGCATTACCTTTATGGAGAGTAATTTATTTTATACTCAGATCATAAGAGTTTAAAATACCTATTTTCTCATAAGGAACTCAATATGAGGTAGAGGCGGTGGTTGGAGTATTTAAAGGATTTTGATTTCTCTATATAGTATCATCTTGGAAAGGGGAACACTATAGCAGATGCTCTCAATAGGAAGCCAATGGCTTTGTTGGCAAGTTGTATGCTTAGTGAATGGCGGCTGCTAGAGCAATTTTCTAGGTTGAACTTAGAAGTGGTCGAGGAGAAAGAGCATGTCATTCTATCTAACATGAGTTTGCAACCTGATTTATTCTTGAAGATCAAGGAGTTACATGATAATGATCCTTTGCTCATGGAGATCAAGGGTATGGTGGACCAGCGACCGACTTCAAGCTAGCGTCTGATGGAAGGCTGCTGTTCCAAGAGAGGACGTGTGTGTCGGATTACCTTACCATCAAGAACAAGATCATCGAAGAGGCACACCGATCCAGATACACTATTCATCCAGGTGCTACGAAGATGTATCAAGATTTGAAAGGGACTTTCTAGTGGCCTAATTTGAAGAGGGAAGTAGCAAAATTCATGAATCGATGCTTAGTTTATTGGCAAGTTAAGGTTGAGCACCTCTAGCCTATTGGGAAGTTGAAACAATTAGAGATACCGGTGTTGTAATACAAGGCCCGGATTCAGAGGGGGGTTGAATGAATCCCCGAACAAAAACTATTGCGGAATAAAACTTTTTCCTCGATTCAATGTAGTCTCATGGGACTACTAAGCTTTTCAAAACACTTGCCACGAGTAACACTAAGAAGCAAATGCTTCTGCTAAACGTTCTGTCATACACTTGTCAGGTAAAAATGAATCCAAGCAGAAAACACAATGATGTGGGATGGACACGCGACCTGGGACTCTAGCTCGCGATCGTCCCTAAGCCAAGGAAGACGTGGGACCGTGTGCGGTTGAGAAACCGGCAGTGAGTTTTGGGTATCGGCTTTTCCGCGTTAACTCGGGTTGAGTCACGGGACGGGTTACACTCACTCTCTCGCAGCGGTGATACAATTGATATAACGGGCTAATAACCTATCACATGCAGCGGCATATACGAATAAATACGAGTAAAGCAAAGCCGAGTAAGAGAGCGAACACAATACCTCCACGCTCCGGGCGTGGGGAAGATGACCCCGGCCAGTTACGGTAACTCCCAGTACAATGGTAAAAGGTTAATTACAACAGTGAATTATATTGCCTACTCCACGCAGGGAGGTAAAGGGCTACAAGTGGGGCCCGGGAAGACCGACCCTGGGTTGATGGGCAGCAATCTGGAGGTGCGTTTGGCACGAACTCGGCCTGCTGGTCCGACTCGGTCCTGCACCGACTCGGTACTGCGCCGACTCGGTTCTGACTCGCTAGACAATAAGGCGTGGTTTCCAAAGGAATGTCACCCTCCTAAGGTCTTCTGAAGGCGTCGCTTAGCTGGGACGATGGCGGGATGTCCCTAATCGACTCCCTGAAGTGGCGGTTCCAGAAGTTGACTTTTGGTATTTTTGGACGAATTATTCCTGGACTGCAATTTCCGACCTGCACAAAGAATAGATCTGCACGTCTCGGCTGCAAGAATTATGTTGCTCAGATCCAGAGGCCGATCAAGGTGTGGCTGGTACCGTTGGAAAGAGCACTCAAAGAAGTACAACATATATTTTTCACAGATCCATCCACCGAACGGATTGAAGATGAGAATGATTGTAACACGGTTTTGTTTTCTGACCCGGACTGACAGACACACAGGGCATACTGTGTTTTACCTGAGACTGACCTTTGACTGAAGGGTAAATGATTTTTCCAGGGGCGAAAAAAATTATGGGAGATAAGGTAGGACGTGAAGAACACCTAAGAATGTTTGTGATTTTTTTGGAAAGTTATAAGTGGGTGGGAAAAATACAACAAGGTGACTCTGTCCTGTAGATCTGCAGAATGGCAGATTACAGGGGGAAGAACAATAAATGTGGAAAAAATACCAAATGACGTCCAAATGACACGAAATTTGAACTGAAGGTTAGGGGAGATGGACAGAACAAACCCTCAAAATTAGGGCTCGATCAGACAACAAGAACCAGAGATAAAAATCTGGAGATGAGCTTTTATCCTGATGTAGATAGAATCCGGCGATGGTGGCGGTGGCGCGATGGCGGTGCAATGGCGGCGGCGGCAGAAATGGAACTCAGAGGGGCTAAGGAGAATGAGATTCACACCCTAGAGGGCTGGAGGTAGGAGAAGAACTAGGGAGAGAGGGGAGAGGGGCACACCCTCCTTGGGGGATTCCAACCAAAACTCTGATTTTTCACTTCATTAATTCTATTAAAATGGAAATACATGGTATTTATAATAAATGTAAAAAGACTCAAAATGACCTCAGAGCTAGGGTTAGGAGGGATGAAAGAAGGAGTTCAAATCTATTTCTCCCATGTGGTTTGGAACCACATTAATTAACAATATATGGGGAGGGCGCCACCTTGACCACGGGAGCTTCCAAATTGGACTTTTTGGTAAATTTGTCCCCTTGAATGGTCCAACCTTCTAGATGCCACCTATGATAGTTGACCTGCCCCACATGGCTTAGGTGGACGAATGGGGAAGGACTGGGGGGCCCCTTGCTGGACCTACTACACTTTTGCACAAAAACCCAAAGAATCTCAGGGAATGACAAAGTGGCTTATAAAGACTTACAATTGCGTACATACTTTCCCAAGGATATAAAAGCAAACTAAAAGAACACAAGTGTAAAATAAAAATTAGTGCTCGACGTCGATTCTCATCACACAAATACTGAAGTGGAGTGCCCAAGCAACCTGAGAAGAGGGGGGAAGACGATATGCAATAACTACTCAAATCAAACCACAGTGCACCAAGATTTTTTAGGTGGTTCGGCCCACAGACCTACGTCCACCCCACACTCTAACCAGCGTGCGGCTTACTGCTGCCAAACAGCTTGAACCAGAGGAACACACTCCTCTCTTCTTCTAACCTGGAAGGAACCACTAGTGACACCCAGTCACTAGCAACCAGAGACCCAAGCCTCTCTTCCTCCAAACTAGAGGGAAACGACAAGCGACACCCAGTCACTTGCAAATCGGAGGACCAATCCTCCCTTCCTCCAAACTGGGGGAAACCTAGCCACGCCCAGTCACTATCAACCAGAGACCCAAATCTCTCTTCCTCTAAACCAGAGGAAACCTCGACCTCAAAACCAGAGAATCGGAAAACACATTGAGCAGATGGAAAGAACAAATGAAAAAGCAAAGTTAAAAACAAGTGTAGCTCCGAAGAGCAATTCCAAAACAAGTCTTTAAGGAAAACTCTCTCTTCTCCTTCCTTAGTATTCTCTTCACTTCTCATATTTTTTCTCTCTCTTCTTCTTCTACTTCTGTCTCTCGTACTCTTCTCTTTGGACGCACTCTTCTTTCTTCTCTTTGTCTCACTGTTTGATCGATCGCAGATGAGGCGTTTATATAAGGCATCAGGCAGGGTCCCACGATCTCATGCCTAGAGTGTGAATGAAGTTCATTCCCCCTTTTTCTAGAGAAATCATGCGTCAGGTGCAGATGAAGTGTTGATCGACGTGACAGCGGATGCTTTCCTAGGATCACGTGCCAGTCATCAGCACACTAGCTCCACCTGCTAGTCATTCACCACTTTTGGGAGCACATGCCTGGTCTTAGCTCAACCTCACGTACTGACTTTAACCTGTTAGTCATAAAGAAGGCATTTCGTCAAACACACTATTGTCAGCTAGTTCTTATAATGCACAGACTTAATAGAAGCTTAGGCGTGAAGAATGCTCGAACATAACAATGTGCTTAGACTTCAATTGCACATATGCACGAATGTGCACAGACCTACATATGCACACCAACTGAGCATGCACGATGTTGTCTGCTTAACAACACAGTATGCACAGACGTTGACTGCATGGACCTATATGCATGAAGCACAGACGTGCACCGACCTGATGTTCTATAGAAGAGAATGCACCGACCTATATACCATGCGTGCAGCACCAAAGCTTGCACCGACGTTGTCTGCTTAATGCAGATGAGCACCGACTTTGTTCTAGCCAACACATGCACCGACTTAATCAGGACTTGCACCGAGATGACCGTGCAGGAAGTATTGCACAGACTCACTATTGTGCAGCGCCAATGATTGCACCGACTAGATCAGAGTGCAACACTAAGTTGCACTGACTCAATGCGTATAAAGGCTAGGAATACACTGACTTTGAGAACACCGTACACAAGAATATGCACCAACTTAATGAGCCTTAACCCAGAATGCATCCACTTCTATTCATGCCTGATGACAAAAATAGTTGCACAGACCTAATGAAGACGGTGATAGAAGATGCAAGGACTATGCGACCCTTGGACTTACAAATGCATCGACATCGTGACGTTTAGACTCATGTATGCCCAGACTCACTCTACAGCAATACTCTAGTGCACAAACATTCTTTGCTAAGAATATAGCATATGCACGAACCTAATGAGGCCTAAGAGACATATGTGAATGCATAGAAATATGCACAGACACTATTCTAGGATGAGCATGCTTGCTATAAGCCAAATGCAATAGGGAAATATATAATGCATTTTGATTTCAACATGATTCATAGATTGTCAACATCAAAACTAGGGTCCAACAGTCTCCCCCTTTTTGATGATGACAACTATGAGTCATGTGTTATTTTGAAAAAGAAATACACAGTCTATTTCACTAAGATCACTAAGGCATTATTATTCAAGCCGTAACACAAATGCAGTGCAAACAATTCTATGTTCAAAAGAAACAAGTACCAATATATGATTATTTATCGCAATTCAGTGAGAGTGAGAGTTCTTCTTGTACATAGAGCCAAAAGAGAATATCAAGGCATCATACGCATCATCTGTGAGATTCTATCACCCTCTGTGCATAACAACTAGCACCACTCCAGACCTCCCTCTTTAGTATAGCACCAAGTCATACAGCTATTTGACACATGACTCCAACATACTCTCCCCCTTTGTCATTGACAAAATGGAGTAGGAGAACAGTTATCAATTAGCTTGACTGGGTCTGCCACCTCGAGTTGAAGGGGATGTGCTGTTGGAGCTGTCTCAAGAGGAATGGCCCTAGGATAAGATCTAGGAATCTGTTGTATCCTGATATTCAATTCAGCAAACTTGGTCAACATTCTCTGATCATTGCTTTGAATTTCTTCTTGGAGCTGCTTGAGATTAGAGAGTAAGTTGTCAAATGACTCCTGCATTAGATGGTGAACTGTAGACGGCTGCTGAGAGGAGGAGCTGGTTGCAAGAGAAGCTACTACATTTTTAAATTATGTAGCTAATTTCTCCACTAGATATTAGACATGATCCATTTTCTCATAAGAGTTTTCAACTTGAATAATACTTTCATGGACTTCACCAGAAATAGCATTTATTTTCTGGGAGAGTGCTTGCTGTTCTTGTCTGAGTAATGCAGTCTGAAAACTCAACTTCTCTACTTCAATCTTGATGTCAACACAATGAAGAAGATTCTGAGTAATCTTCAAGTGAGATTCAGCATGAGTGAGACGAATTTGTCCTAACACTTCTGCTACTTGCTGACAAGTTAAGACTAATGAATTCAAGAAGTCATTTAATCTTCTATCATACATATGCTTGTTGACAATGAATTTTTGCCAATGACTATTCATTGTCTGCTCCAAATGAAGAACCCTTGAATCAAGTCTGTCAATAGTTGCATGCAATAGTAGGCTCTGGTTTACAATCTGATTTGATAAAGCAATATATAGTGCATCAAATACTGGTCCCAAGACAGGTCCAGCAGAGCTGAAATCTGGAGCTTCCTGAGAGGTAGATGGTTGGTCTTCTGGTGTATATGGAGTTCCAAAAACAACAACTGTACGGGGTTCCTCCTATGCTCCTTGTTGAGCTTCCTCAAATCTCTGCTATTCAACATTTTGTTCAGCTTGGATCTCTATTCTTCTTTGCTATTCCTGATGATATTCTCCAATTTTGTTGAATATCTCATAAATGTTCTGATCAATTTCCTCCAATTTTTGATCATCAGTCACATTTGCCACATCAATATCTTGATCTATCCAATTGCTTCGATGCCCTTCTGCAAGGATCCCATCATCGGCTGCTTTACCCACTACATCATCATGTACTTGCTCTTGTTCAATTTGATGTCCAACAGGCTGATCTTCTTCAGGTTGTGCTCTCTCAATCTGTTCAACTTGTGATTGTCGTATATCAAGTTCAGTTTCCACTTGAGTTCTTCTCTTTTTCTTCAAGTAAACAGTTTTCCCTGAGTCAACTTTTCTTTTATGATCAACAGGAGAGATTTTTGTCTTAGACTTCTTTAAGTTCATGAACTTTTCAATGAAGTCCATATTGTAGACATTTACCTTTCGAATTTCTTCAGAGACCTCATCATCTAGAGAAATGTGCACCTTCTTAAATATAGCAGTGAGATGAGCTGCATAGGGTAGATGTCTCCTAGACCCTTTACATGTTCTCATGATCTGAATCATTATATCAGGCAGACAAACTCTGATTTTCTTCAGTAAATAGTATAGTATGAATCGTTGGGACTCGGTCAACCTTCCTCTACTTCCAACTTGAGGAGTAATCATAGTAGTAAGAATGTGATGCAACAATCTCTTTGGAGGGGAAAATTTATTTGCATTAAAATGACCTACTTTTGTTTGTTCAGCGTCCTGCGGATTACTAGGCTCATAAGCAATCAATGAGTATGCATTATGAAGATCATATACGCACACTCTTTCAATTTCTCCTTCATCAGGTATTCTGAGATATTTATGGAGGAGATGCCTAGATATCTCAAATTTTCTTCCCTTGACACATGACAACAATTTTTCTTGGTCTGCATCACATCTCAGATTCTGATAAAACTCAGCTACGAGTCTAGGGTAGTATATTCTGTGGTTGCTCAAGAATTTCATCCATTTTTGAACACTAAAAATTTCAATCAGCTCAGGAAATTTATCAATCATTTTTGAATCATGGAAATCCACGTACCGTGGAAAAATAATCTTTCCAGCCTCCAAAGTGATCTCAGCTTGTCTTGAGGCTTCAATAGAACCAACCTTTTCTTTATCTCCTACCTTTTCTTTTCCTTTGCTTTGACCCCTTGCAGACTTCTGCTTCTTTCCCGTCGTCAATGACGTACTGGCTTCCACTGCTTCAGTAACTTCTGTTGGCTGTTCTACCACTACCTTCCTCTTTCCCCTGCTCTCGGTGGCTGATGAGGACATGGTGGTTATGGTGAAATAGACGCTGAATGAGAGGAGTGGAAGAAATGGGATACTAGGTGGATAGCAAAAAAAATGAAGAGTTCGCGGCAAAAGACAAACGTTTCGAAGTGGGAGAGAAGTGGAATGAGAGACTCTGTAAATAGGGTTTTACTTTTAAACACATGTCGACTTTACCCTATTTCAAAATACGGATACCCAGAAAGCCCTTCCTTTAAATAAAAATGCCTTCTTTATACTTTTCATGATATTCTGCTTATCGGGATTATATAGAAAGTCGGAACAGTTTGCGATCATTCTTTGAATAAAAAGGATGGAGCTGAAATAATCTAAAAAGTTTACTAAGCTCAATCATTGACCCAAAGATCTTAAAAAACATTTTCACAAGAGATCTGATTTGAAACCCCTCTTATATTGAACTTAATACCCGTCTAAGGATGTTGCAAAGAACGCAGGGTCAGCCACTTTTACCGATCACCTTTTATTTTCATAATCGAGCAATCTAGTACTACTTCACCTTTTTACTCAAGAAAACATGTTGATTAGACACCGGATTCCCTGGTTACTCAGTGAGGTATACCATCATGCTTCACACTTATGAACAGAGATGCACATTCGTTGTCATGACATAACTTCTATATTTCATTGATATAGACATTTAGTTTCTCAAACGTCATTGCTCTACTAACTTTGATTTTTTTTTAAATTATGGCGTATTCCCTGGTCTTTTATTCATTTTTCTTAGATCATGGCATAAGAGTCATATAAGCGAAGGTCTCTTACCAGATTTACTCATTACTAGTGATGTTCAGATATTTGGAAGAACTTTTGAGCATTTCCAGCTTTTTAGTTCATTTCAATACCATTGAATTTATTCAATAATAATTGCAATCAAATTACCATTTTAATTTAATCCCTATAGACAGAGAATCACATATCAGTAAAAGTCAGCAGTTTTATTCTTAGTTCAGAGCAATCTTTGATAGCCACTCAATTGAAAACAGGTAAGGTGAACCGTTTTAAATTTACTCCCCCTGAATCACAGAGTCGGTCAACCTAGAGAGAAGAGGAGAGTGATAGACAATAGTAGAGGTAGACAGTGGTGTTAGAAGGAGAATGCCAGGTGAGAGCAGAGATAAGATTGGGAAAGATTTCCAACCATTCAGAGTCCCACTTTCACTGACTTTTGAACAAGCCACAGGTAATCTCTCCACTTATGCACAGCACAACCTCTCAAGTGCTTAAACATCCAAAGGCCAGCAGCTACCTCACTGAATCAAAACCAGTGACACTTCACTAGGAGAATAATCAGCTCACAGCTAGTCCAGACACCTTAATTTCAGCAACTGGTGAAACGCAACTCTTATGCCCTCTCTCTCAAAAGAATATTCCTCTAAAAAACCTACTGGCTCAGTTCATCTAAACTCCCCCTCACTTGGTGCAGTGAATTATTTATTATTTTTTTAATCATTCAACAGTCATTTACTTGAGAGCATGACAATATAGCAATATGCATGCAGTGCTAATGGAAGAAAAGATAGGATAAACACAAGAAAAGAGTGGGGTTAACTAACCTTGGTGTGCCTTGACTTTATTACCCCTTTTTATTTCCTTCTTCAAGGCAACCCTGCAAATTGAAGTTACTTTGCAAATTTGAGGACCCAAGAACTCTTGGGTCCTGTCAGTTGAGTAACACCTCTAGCAGGTGCACTCCAGGATTTCCAAACCGTTCTATCATCAAATTCCATAGCATGGCAGTCATTCATGATGTGTCCTATTCTCCCACAATAATGACAATGAAGAGCAGCATTCAAACGTTTCTTGACAGGATAAACATGGAATTTTTGTGGGTGGACATTCGTTAAATTTTGTCTGCCATTAAGATTATTGTTACCTTTCATATGCCAACATTTAGAGGCACGGTGACCAATTTTTCCACATTCAAAGCATGCAAATTGTTTATTACCAAAAGCATTTTCCTTTGTGGAAGGTTGAAATGTTTAGAGTTGAATTTTCTGCCTTGAGCGTGCCAACAGTCCTTGACTGTGTGGCCATGCTTTCCACAGTGAGAGCAAGCAGAAGAGTTTCTCCTATGGAAACCTGACCAGAATTCAGTAGCCATATGGCCAGACTTGTCAGATAAATGGCAATGAGGTCTTCTTGGGACAGTGGTTCTCCTTGGAGCTTGAACTCATTCTTCTTCAAGAACCAGCAGTCATGCTTTGCATGACCAGATCGTCCACAATGGGAGCATTTAAGTTGCCTCTTCTGGACAAGTTGATTCTTGAGTGAGTTATTAGTAAAATGCACATTGTTATTTCCTGAATTTTTAATTTTCTTCATTCTATTATGAGCATTCAATTCATCAGATTTAGGATATAATAGTTGTGCATCATATGACCGAATCTTCCGCAATAATGACATGATCCCTTTTTAGTATGAGTGTGTGAGAGATCATGTGATTGAGTGCAGCATTCTTTTTACCAACATGGGTGTTTTTGTTCTTTTTCTGTAGATTTTCATTCTTTTTCATTGTTTGAGTTTGTTCTACAGTTTTGGACTGACAGTGGATTTTTGGCTTTTCTGAGCACTGAATTGAAAGATAGGTGCACTAGATGTGCTGGTTGGCTCAGAGCTACACACAAATGAAGTGTGAAGCTTACTGTCAAACCCCTTTTTATTAGCTGGGTTAAAACCCAGACCCTCACGTTGGAAATTAGTTTTGCTACTAAGGAGCTTATCCAAATTTTCTTTTCCACTTGCAAATTTAGCCAAAGATTCATTCAAACTTGAAATCTCAGATTGCAGTTTGGAAACATGAAGCTCATAGGTAGCAATTTTGTCTTCATAGCCCACAGCCTTTTCGTTTAGCATCTGATTGATGATCCTTAGGCTAGCAATTTCTTGTTCAGCATTCAACAATTCACTAGAGCTCACCAGGCTTATACTCTTCCCTTTTTCTAAAGTGATTAGCCTCTCAGACATAGCTGAGTTGAGGTGTTTCAGCTTGTTAATTTCCTCTTTCAGTTTACTGTTTTGCTCCTGGAGTTCATCACTAGCCACTCAATCATCTAAGGAAAATAGACATTCATAAAACATTTCTTGTTGTTTTTCAGATTGAAGTTTGTCGAGATTTTTCTGAAGCTCTAGATTTATTAATCTGTCAGCCTCCAATTTTTCAGAAATCAATTTGTTTTCACTTTCAAGATTCATTGATTTATGTTCAGATTCTTTAGACTATTTTTTGAGTTGTTCATTCTCAGATTTCAAATGTTCCAATTCTGAATTAACACACTCTAATTCTTTTACCAGTTTTACTCTTGAACTACATTATTGTTATGAGCCTGATCATCATCAATGAAGCCAAGTCTTTCCTTTAGTTCAGAAATTTCACAAGCAAGTTCTTGATTTTCCTTTTTGTGTGAACCAATTTGTTTCGTAAGCGCTTCTTTTTCAGATTTCAAATGATCTAGATCTGAAGTGGCAGAAGCAAAATCTTTTAGTTGACCTCTACATGTGTCATTTTCTATTTTTAGGAGATCCATGTCCTCACCTCCAGAATTAGCGTTTGCATGATTATTTAACTTCTTTTTCAGAGAGTTAATTCATTTTCTCAACTGTTCATAAGACCTAAGCAAATCATTGTATGCTCCAATCCAATCATCCACAGTATAATTATCAAATTCAGAGAATACCTCATCTTCATCTTCTTCTTCATTTTCATCTTGCTGTCCAACGTCGTCAACCATCAGACATGTGTTACGATTCCTAGTAGGCTTCAGTTTCTCCAAAATGTCCTTGGCAAACCTACAGGAAGAAACACATGAGATTAGAGCTCTGTCAAGTGATGCTTTCATTAAATCTAATGCTCTAGAGTTGATAGAGTCTTTCAATCTATCCTTATTGGTCCATTTAGATTTATCTTTCGAAAGTTTGTGTGGACCGTGAGTCATCACCTTCCACAGGTCAGGATCGGTTGTTTTTACATACCGATGGAAGTTCTCTACCCAAAGATCGAAATTATTACCTCTGAATATTGGGGTATGAGCCATCGAGAGATAATCAATGCACTATAATCAGCAAAGCGAGGCACTAGATTAGTGAAACAAAACACCAAACACAAGAGACCCACTGTGAAATGCACCACCAAAGCTGCAGGATCTGTTGCAGATCGTTGGATCCAATGCACAACAACCGTCTCTGATACCGCTTGTTGCGATGCAAGGCCTAGATTCAGAGGGGGGGTGAATGTATCCCCGAACAAAAACTATTGTGGAATAAAGCTTTTTCCTCTATTCAATGTAGTCTCATGGGACTACTAAGCTGTTCAAAACACTTGCCATGAGTAACACTAAGAAACAAATGCTTCTGCTAAACGTTATGTCATACACTTGTTAGTTAAAAATGAATCCAAGCAGAAAACACAAATACTGAAGTGGAGTGCCCAAGCAACCTGAGAAGAGGGGGGAAGAAGATATGGAGTATGTACACAAATCAAACCACAGTGCACCAGAGTTTTTAGGTGGTTCGGCCCACAGACCTACGTCCACCCCACACTCTAACTAGAGTGTGGCTTACTGCTGCCAAATAGCTTGAAACCGCTGGGCGTCACAGCTTGCCTACAACGCTGCCTAACAGCTTGAACCAGAGGAACACACTCCTCTCTTCTTCCAACCTGGAAGGAACACTAGTGACACCCAGTCACTAGCAACCAGAGACCCAAGTCTCTCTTCCTCCAAACCAGAGGGAACCCACAAGCGACACCCAGTCACTTGCAAACCGGAGGATCAATCCTCCCTTCCTCCAAACCGGAGGGAACCTAGCGACACCCAGTCACTAGAAACCAGAGACCCAAGTCTCTCTTCCTCTAAACCAGAGGGAACCCCGACCTCAAAACCAGAGAATCAGAAAACACACTAAGCAGATGGAAAGAACAAATGAAAAAAACAAAGTTAAAAACAACTGTAGCTCCGAAGAGCAATTCCAAAACAAGTCTTTAAGGAAAACTCTCTCTTCTTCCTTCCTTAGTATTCTCACTCTCAGATTTTTCTCTCTCTCTTCTTCTTCTGCTTCTGGCTCTCGTACTCTTCTCTTTGGACGCACTCTTCTTTCTTCTCTTTGTCTCACTGTTTGATCGATCGCAGATGAGGCCTTTATATAAGGCATCAGGCAGGGTCCCAGGATCTCATGCCTAGAGCGTGAATGAAGTTCATTCCCCCTTTTCCAGAGAATCATGCGTCAGGTGCAGATGAAGTGTTGATCCACGTGACAGAGGATGCTTCCATAGGATCATGTGCCAGTCATCAGCACACTGGCTCCACCCGCCAGTCATTCACCACTTCTGGGAGGACGTGCCTGGTCTTAGCTCAACCTCACGTACTGACTTTAACCTGTTAGTCATAAAGAGGCATTTCGTCAAACACACTGTTGTCAGCTAGTTCTCAATATGCACAGACTTAATAGAAGCTTAGGCGTGAAGATGCTCGAACATAACAATGTGCTTAGACTTCAATTGCACATATGCACGAATGTGCACAGACCTACATATGCACACCAACTGAGCATGCACCAATGTTGTCTGTTTAACACACGGTATGCGCAGACGTTGAATGCATGGACCTATATGCATGAAGCACAGACGTGCACCGACCTGATGTTCTATAGAAGAGAGAATGCACCGACCTATATACCATGCTTGCAGCACCAAAGCTTGCACCGATGTTGTCTGCTTAATGCAGATGTGCACCAACTTTGTTCTGGCCAACACATGCACCGACTTAATCAGGACTTGCACCAAGATGACCGTGCAGGAGTATTGCACAGACTCACTATCGTGCAGCGCCAAAGATTGCACCGGCTAGATCAGAGTGCAACACTAAATTGCACCGACTTAATGCGTACAGAGGCTAGGAATGTACTGACTATGAGAACACCGAACACAAGAACATGGACCAACCCAATGAGCCTTAGCCCAGAATGCATCCACTTCTATTCATGCCTGATGACGAAAATAGTTGCACAGACCTAATGAAGACACCGATAGAAGATGCAAGGACTGTGCGACCCTTGGACTTAAAAATGCATCGACATCGTGACATTTAGACTCATGTATGCACAGACTCACTCTATAGCAAGACTCCAGTGCACAGACATTCTTTGCTAAGAATATAGCATATGCATGAACCTAATGAGGCCTAAGAGACATATGTGAATGCATATAAATATGCACAGACACTATTCTTGGATGAGCATGCTTGCTATAAGCCAAATGCAATAGGGAAATACAGAACGCATTTTGATTTCAACATGATTCATAGATTGCCAACATCAAAACCAGGGTCCAACACCAGCATGAAAGTGGGATAGTATTGGCATGGACTTCATCATTGATTTGCTGAGAACCCCAAGTGGATTTGATGCTATATGGGTGATTGTGGATCGCTTGACAAAGTCTGCTCACTTTTTGCCTATCAAGAGCCGTTGGGTGGTGGATATACTTGCAACACTCTACATTAAAGAGATAGTGAGACTTCATGGAATTCCAACATCTATAGTTTCTGATAGAGATCCGAGATTCACTTCCCACTCTAGAGAGGTTTGCAGTCATCCTTGGGGACTAGATTGAACTTCAGTACAACTTTTCACCCCCAGACAGACGGACATACCGAGAGGACAAATCAGATTATTGAAGACATGATGAGAGCATGTATGATAGACTTTGGAGGGAGTTGGCATAAGCATTTGCCATTAATAGAGTTTGTATATAATAACAGTTATCAATCCAGCATCAAAATGGCACCTTTCAAAGAACTCTATGGCAAAAGTTGTAGATAACCTTTATGCTAGAGTGAGACTAGAGAAAGAAGCTTGTTGGGACCTAATATTGTACAAGATACCACTCGGGATATTCAACTAATTAGGGAAAGATTGAAGGTTGCTCAATCGAGGTAGAAGAGTTACGCTAATAATAGGAGGATAGAATTGAAATTCCAAGTGGGGGACCATAGTTTTCTCAAAGTCTCGCCCACGAGGGGAATCAAGAGGTAAGGCATTAGAGGTAAAATCAGTCTATGATATATAGGTCCTTTTGAGATTCTTGATCGAGTGGGAGAGGTGGCCTACAAGATAGCTTTGCCACCACAACTGGCTGCAGTGCACGATGTATTCCATGTGTCGATGTTAAGAAAGTATGTCTATAGCCCTTCACATGTGCTTCGGTATGACAACTTAGACCTGCAAAAGGACCTGCCTTACGAAGAAAGACTCGTGAAGATCTTTGATCGCAAGCTGCATCAACTAAGAAGTAGGGCTATAACAATGGTAAAGGTTCAGTGGAGCAGACAAGGCCAAGAGGAAGCCACTTGGGAGCTAGAAGAGGCTGTTAAGAAGAAGCATCTGAAGTTATTCTCAAGTTTGTGCTTTAACCCTCTCTTAATGCTTGTTGTGAATTTAGGGATCAAATTCTCTTTTAGTGGGGGAGGGTGTAGTAATCTAATAAAATAAAACAAGTAAAATAACACAAAATACACAAGGAATTACAAATGAATTGTTAAGTTGAAATAAAATAAACCTATAAGGCTTAATGGGCCTTTATCAGTTGGGCCATAACGAGAAAATCTTAATATAGAAAAGAGATAGCGTTAGCAGTGGTCTGGGACTTTTAGATTATGGGTGTCTTAGTGTTATTGGGCCTTGATGTACATGCCTTGTTTTGTCAATGTAAACCCTAGGTGATGAACAAGATTTGTTCTGTTAGGACTCTAAGACTTGCATGGCGACATTGTTATGGGAAGAAAAGGATTAATCTTAGGAAGTAGAATCCTGTGTCGATGGAATTAGGACTCTAAACCTTACTAAACCTTAATAAGACTCTTAGGAGGTGGAGACTCTTAGGAAGAAGTGGATGCCTTGGGAAAAATGTTCATGGCAGCAGCAGCACAACACGGTAGGAAACGATGTAGCAAATAGGGCTGATACGGTTGATGGGTTTGTGTTTTTTATAGAGAGGGAATATCCAAATAGAGGCAGTAAATGAATGGAAGAAGGTTTTTAATTCTTTTCACGCGTTATCAATTCCCTTCCTAGCTAGCAGCCACCTACTAAGTTTGTAAATGAAACCCTAATCTGCTAGCACGATCGACCATGCATATCGGGTTCGGGTGGTTGCGCATGGGTTTGGGTTTTAATGTGCACGTGGCTTTGCGTTGGGTACAAGAGAACTTGGGTTTGCTAACGTGAGTTGGCTCGCGTGGGTATATGGATTATAATAGGGTTTGGGCTTTTAATATATATGTATGGGTTGCTTTATTTTGCTTGAGTTTTATTGGGTTTCATATAGCATCGTTTATATATCTACGGGTTGTATGTGCATGGTTGTTGGGTTCGGGTAGCATATAGCAAGGTTTTTAGCTTGTTGGGCTATGGTTTACTTACAGGGAGGCTCACATACATATATTAGTTGGGTTTAACTATAAGGTGTGCTCTAAATGGGCCTTTTGGTGCAAAACCCTTTACGTAAGTGTGTGGTTTTTTTTTGTATATATATATGGTTGGCATTAAAGTCGTATTTGTAACCAAATTATCATACGTGAGTTACAATATTTTGATTAAGGTTTTATTTTATATAAGTAGCTAAACGGGCTAGCTTTATTTTTGACTGCCAATAATCAAATATAATAGGTGTTGAGGCCCATAAAATGTATACGTTAATTATTTCTTTAAATTTTTTTAATTTATTTAGAAAATTTTAAATTCTTCAAATTAGCAGGGGTGCTACACCCTCCCCCACTTAAAAGAACTTGGTCCCCAAATTCAACTGTATGAATGGAGACATGTAGGGTACAAGGTACTTACAATTCTAGAATAGCTCCGGATATCTTCTTCGCATGGATTCTTCAGTTTCCCATGCAGCTTCTTGCTCTGAGCATTTGTTCCATTGTATCTTTACCATGGGAATGGTCTTGTTTCTCAGAACTCAGACCTCTCTGTCCAGAATCTTCATCGGCTTCTGCTCATAAGTGAGGTCCTTTTGAATTACAAGGTCACTATGATCAATGACATGGAAAGGGTCGTGCACATATTTCTTCAACATGGAAACATGGAATACGTTGTGCACTTCCGACAGTTGAGGAGGCAAAGCAAGATGATAGGCTACCTCGCCAACTCTTTCCAATATTTCGAATGGTCCAATGAATCTCGGTGTAAGCTTGCCCTTAACATCGAATCTTCTAATGCCACGACCAGGAGAAACCTTGAGGAAAACATGATCCCCAATTTGGAACTCCAGCTCTCTTCTTCGGTTGTCAGTATAGGACTTCTGCCTGGACTGAGCAGTCTTGAGTCTGTCTCGGATAAGCTGAACCTTCTCATTAGTATGTCTGACCATGTCGGGTCCTAATATCTGTCTTTCACCAATCTCTTCCCAGCATATCGGAGATCGGCAACTCCTACCATAGAGTGCTTCAAATGGGGCCATTTGAATACTGGCCTGGTAGCTATTGTTATAAGCAAACTCGACCAGGGGCAAGTGGTCATGTCAACTTCCACCGAAGTCAATGACGCATGCTCTTAACATGTCTTCAACAATTTGATTTGTCCGTTCGGTCTAACCATCTGTTTGGGGATGAAAAGTAGTACTAAAATTGAGTTTGGTCCCCAAAGAGTGTTGTAGACCCTTCCAGAAGTGAGAGGTGAATCGTGGGTCTCGGTCAGACACAATAGTCACAGGGACGCCATGTAACCTTATGACTTCCTTGATGTACAATGCAGCTAGGACATTAATCGACCAACGGCTCTTGATGGGTATAAAGTGAGCCTATTTGGTAAGGCGGTCGATTATTACCCAGATACCATCATGTCCGCCTTGAGACTTAGGCAAGCCCATGATGAAATCCTTACCAATGTCTTCCCATTTCCACCTGGGAATGTCAAGAGGGTTTAATTTTCCAGCAGGTTTTTGGTGTTATGCCTTGACTTGCTGGCACGTGAGACAGCGGGATACGAAATATGCTACCTCTCACTTCATGGTTGGCCACCAAAAGGTTCTTTTCAAGTCCTTGAACATCTTGGTTGCTCCAGGGTGAATAACATACCTAGAGCAGTGAGCTTCTTCTAGAATCTTTTTATTTAATTCAGGACAGTCTGGTACACATGTCCTCTCATGGAATAATAGTATGCCATCATCTGCTAACTCGAATTCAGGCCTCTCGACTAGCTTATCTTTTATGTCCACAAGCAGGGGGTCTTCTTCTTGCAGTCTCTTGATTTCTGAAAGTAGGTTCGGATGCAAACTCATATGTGCCAGAGTAATGCACCTTTCCTTCTTGTTCATGCTTATATCAAGCTCAGAAAATTTCTCTAATAACTTCCATTCCTGAATCATCAAATTGGCCACTACCACTCTTGGTTTTCGACTCAGGGCATCTACTACGGAATTACCCTTGCCAGGGTGGTATTGGATAGTAAAGTCGAAATCCTTGAGGTATTCCAGCCAACGCCTTTGCCTCATATTAAGTTCCTTTTGGGAAAATAGGTACTTGAGTCTTTTACGGTTGGAGTACACAATAAACAGTTTCCCGTAGAGATAATGTCTCCAAATCTTTAAGGCAAATACTACCGCAGCTAGTTCTAGGTCATGAACTGGGTAATTTTCTTCGTGTTTCTTCAATTATCTAGAAGAGTATGCAATAACTCTTCCTTGTTGCATCAGCACACACCTAAGACCAATATCGGAAGCATCGGTATATACCTCGTACTTTTCTCCTTTAATAGGTAGGGCCAAGACCGGAGCAGTGGTCAAATGGTCCTTCAAAGCTTGGAAACTCCTTTCGCATTCTTCATTTCACTCGTAAGGTACTTCCGTGCGGGTCAGCTTGGTGAGTGGTACAACAATCTTTGAGAAGTCCTTGATGAAACGCCGATAATAACCAGCTAAACCCAAGAAACTCCATATTTCTGTTGCATTGGTTGGCCGTTCCCAATTCTTCACGGCTTCGACCTTTACAGGATCCACAGAAATTCCATCCCTTGAGACTATATGGCCTAAGAAAGCCACTTCTTCTAGCCAGAACTCGCACTTGCTAAATTTAGCATACAATTGATTATCCTTCAATATCTGTAATGCTATCCTCTAATGCACTTCATGCTCATCTTCCGACTTTGAATATATCAAGATATCATCGATGAAAACCACATCAAATTTATCTAGATGTGGTCTAAAGATGCTATTAATAAGCTGCATAAAAGCTGCAGGGGCGTTTGTTAGTCCAAAAGGCATAACGGTAAATTCATAATGCCCATACCTGCTTCAAAATATAGTCTTGCGAATGTCCTCATCCTTGATCCTTAGTTGGTGAAAACCCGATTGAAGATCAATCTTCGAGAAATACTTTGCTCCAGAGATTTGATTAAAGAGTTCATCAATCCTTGGCAGTGGGTACTTATTTTTGATGGTGAGGTGGTTTAACTGCCGATAATCAATGAACAGCCTCATCAATATGTCCTTCTTCTTGACAAACAGCACTGGTGATCCCCATGGGGAAGTACTAGGTCTAATAAAACCTTTCTTCAATAGCTCCAATAACTGCTCCTTTAATTCTTTTAGTTCTGCGGGGGACATCCTATAGGGTGCTTTGGAGACAGGTCCGGCACCAGGAACAAGATCTATAGTGAACGAGACTTCCCTCTCTGGTGGCACACCAGGTAAGTCTTCTGGGAACACATCGAGAAACTCATGAACTACTTGAATATCTTCTAGTCTGGCTCCCTTGGCATCCGTGGCAGTTACAAATGCTAGGAATGCCTCGCAACCCTTATTGATAAGCTTACAAGCTCGGAGTGCCGAGATAACTGGTGATCTCTTCTGAGGAGTAACATAGGTTAGCTCTGGGTGATCTACAAAGGTTACCTTCCCATTCCGGTAGTCTACAGTTGCCCGATGGGTGGATAGCCAATCGGCACCAAGAATGACATCATATCCTTGTAGATCTAAACATATCAGGTCGGCAGGTAGATTGTGGCCTTTAACCGTGACCTTACAGTTTGGGTAATGGAGGGTGACATCAGACTCATTTTTTAATGGAGTAGAAATTACTAGGTTCATCCATTCGGGTTCCATGGAGAATGATGCAGCAAATATCTTCGAAACAAAGGAATGGGTTGCACCGGTATCAAATAGAACTTGAGCAGACTTGGAACAAATAGATAAGGTACCTTCCCCCAGTTCTATCTCTTGCAGAGCTTGGAGACGTCCTTGCTTCTTGGCTGGGCGCTTTTCCTCTTTAGTCACTGGTTCAGTTTGTTCATTTTACAAAGGACAGTTAGGAATCATGTGCTCCCGACTTTCGCATCTGAGACATGCCCCTAGTTTCCTCCAGCACTCATTGGCCATATGGCCAGGCTTGTCACAATACTTGCAATTCTCCTTGGGTGGCGCGGTGATGGAGAAGGGTTTGTTGTATTGCTTGGGTTTCTTCTCCTTGGAGGACTCTCGTCCATTATACGGTCGTTTCTTGTTAAAAGAATGCTTGAAGTTGTTGGAGCTTGTGACATTCTCCTTCTTATCCTTCCCGCGGATCTTGTCTAACAATTCCGTGGCATCTTCCAGCAGTTGCGCATGTCGAACTATCTCCGGATACACCTGGATATCCATCGGTGCTACCTGGGTGATAAACTGGGGCTGAAGCCCATTTAAGAAGTGCCTTGCTTTCATCTTCTCCATACACACCAGGTGAGGTGCATACCTTGACAACATTGAAAACTGGGCCTCATAATCGGCCACAGTCAGGCTCCTTTGTTTCAGAGCGGCGAACTCCACGGCCTTCTTCTCTTGGACCGGGTCGGAGAAATATTTATTGTTGAAATGATTAACAAAGTCGGCCTAGGTAACATTATCCTCCGGTAAGGTAGCTTCAATAGATTCCCACCAACACCTCGCATCTAGTTCCAATTGGAACGTAGCTAATAAAACCTTTTCGTCATCCGTGCACTGCATGACACGGAATATCCTTTCAATCTCTTTCAGCCAGTTCTCTGCATCATCAGGGTTAGAAGAGCCCATGAACTTAGATGGGTTCATGTTTTGGAAGCCTTTGTGGAGATCGCCTGCTCCACGGTTTGCTCCGCCCTGCGCCACTTGTTGTAGTGCCTGGGTAAGACCCTGAACAGTGAGCTGCATTTCACGCCATTGTGCGCGTTCCGCGGCCATGCTCTTAGAAGGGATTTAAAAGTTTTAATTAGTTTCATATTTATTTACAAGGTTGTACGGGATAGGACAAGGTAGGATAGGACGTATGTGAAGATACGACGTCCTACTATAACTTAATTCCTTGGCTCTACCCACTCTCATGGGTTTAAGAGTTGACCTATCCTCAGACTTGGTTTTTCCTAGGAATTTGAAATCCTAGGCTCTGATACCACAAAAACTGTCACGCCCCGAGCACGGAAGGAACCCGGAGTGCGCAACGAGTTTATAATCATTCATGTCAATCAGAGCAGTAAGAATTTCGACAACGAAAGAGTGCGCAATAAAGTAAGACATCACTAACAATTAATCTGATACCATCAATCCATAATCCATAATGACAATATCCTTAAACGGATACCAATAATCCATCATACCAAAAACGTTACTAACAGTGGAAGACTTAAAAGGAATAACATTATGCTGAGGACATAAGCCTCATACAACACGACTCATTAAATAAAGACGACATGACCATGACATCAAGGAAAAGACACAACGTAGCGGGACTTGGCACGAAGGTTGTTGACAATAAGATGATTTCCAGACATGCTGTGTCTAGGAAGCAAGATCCAGCATGACACTTGAAAGCTCTACGCTCATCACTCTTGATCATCCCCATCTGGTTGCGTGTCAGAATCCGAGTTACTTGAAAAATGATGGAAAACACTTGATGAGCGAGCGCTCAGTAGAAATTATATCTTTAGACCCAGACTAGCTTTAAGTGATTAATACATTATGTAATATGGCAAGTTTATGCATGAGAAAAATGCAAGTAAAATGACAAGAGTGGAATGGCAATAAATATCAAGAACGAGCTAGTGAGATATCATGTGTATCAAGTAAAATTTTATCAAGGGTACCAAACATGTAATATCAAGTCATGTCACGAGATAGTGGCTACTTATTTATTCAAGTACTTGCCCGTTCTAGGCCACGCAAGTCAAGCAAGTCAAGCATGATGGAATGTGGAACGTCATTAATCAAGATAGTCATGCACTCCGGTGTAATGTCACACCATAATCATTTAACTCCCATGGACACAAGTACTTTCGGGTGCTCCTCCTAGGACCAGATTGGGCCCTATATGCGCAGGCATTGATTCTTGTAATTTGACATCCACTATAGTTTTAGTAGCCAATAGAATTACAAAGGAAAGATACTTGTAGGATGATAGGGTAGATTTTTGGAATAATGGAATTCAAGGCAGAAATGGTGTAGAGATGACTTAACTGGAAATCCGAGACATATTCATAAAACTAGGTAAATGACGTCCGCCAGAGAAGCCGCAGAATAGAATTGGCGTCCATAGTAATGGGCGCTCATTCTGGAAATAGATAAATAGGCACGAAGTAAATAGTGTCCTCCAAACCGGGCACTATTTGTAACTGGCGTCTGCTACCCTGGGCGCAGATTACCAAAAAGTGACAATTTCCCATAAAAGCCAAAAACGGCATTTCATGAGGGCTGGGCGTCATGTTTCTTCAGAGAGATATGACTATGACACTGTGTGAAGGGTTTTTAGGGTACAACCTGCTCGGCTGCCTTGAGGGAATCCAAGGCTAGCAGAGACTGACAGAGGTCTCTAAGATGAAATCGCTAGTCCGAAGGAACGGAATGTCCAACGGAGAGCTCAAACACCTCGGAGAGTTGAGGGTAATCGATCGAACCAAAACAGGCACCTCATTCACAGAATGGGATGAGAGTACCAAGCGATGCCCCACGGTGGGGTTGAAAAACTCAGGAAAACGAACGAGCAGAGCAAACGGCGTCTTGCCTGGCAGGCGCTATCTCAAATAGCGTCTGTCAGAGCAGCCGCTTATTCCTCAATATATTTGCATGCTATTATGATCAGCGTCCTTCCAGGAAGGCACTGATTCCCATTTCCAAAAATTCTATTTTACAGTTTATAGAGAACAATTTCAGGTCATGGATATATTAATCAAAATGTAAACAGAAATAGCGCTCACCTGGTCAGGCTTTAATATTAATTAACGTTCAGGTTAACAGGTGAAATTTAATCTTAGGTTACAGAATTATCAATTACCGTGTGCGTTACATTAAGCAGGAATTTTTAGGTTTGGCGTCCTGTCTGTAGGGCGCGAATAACAAAACGTGTCTATTAAAACAGGCGCTGTTCCTTTTTAAATATACGTGGAAATTAATTTATAAACATGCTGGTGGTTCAGGTAAACTAGTTTTGGCATCCTGACTATCAGGCGCTGATAACAATTAGCGTCCCATATGTTAGGCGCTGATTCTCAGAAATACGAAAAATTATGAAATAACATGCTGGATTCAAGAGATAATAGCGTCCTCTCTGTGAGGCGCGGTTTCAAATAACGGCCACTAAGATGGACGCTAATCACTTTAATGCAAGAACTAAAAATGATGATTACAGGTGCTAACGACATGATATAAATGCATGATTTAATTAGTTTTAACTAGTTTTGAATTTAACTTAGGCCATGGGGTAGAGAAAACCTACCTTTAGAGGGGATTGGGTGTTGAACAGGAAGAAGAACTCGATGAATACGATGCTCTGTTTTGTAACTTGAAACAGAGGATGGAGGGCGCTCCTTCCAGGCCTGCAGGTGGTTCACATAAGGAAGAAGAATGAAGGGGAAGAAGCCTCACGCCTTCTCACGTCCAGCAAAAAAGAAGAAGAAGAAGTGGTAGAGGAAGAAGCCCTTCACATGCCCCTTCTCGGTTGCAGACCCAGGGGGGGAAAGAAGAAGAAGATGGCCGGCCGTCCGCGGGAGGAAGAAGTGGATGCCTAGGGAAAAATGTTCGTGGCAGCAGCAACACAACACGACAGGAAACGATGTAGCAAATAGGGCTTATACGGTTGATGGGTTTGTGTTTTTTATAGAGAGGGAATATCCAAACAGAGGCAGTAAACGAATGGAAGAAGGTTTTTAATTCTTTCCACGCGTTATCAATTCCCTTTCTAGCTAGCAGCCGCCTGCTAAGTTTGTAAATAAAACCCTAATCTGCTAGCACGATCGACCATGCATATCAGGTTCAGGTGGTTGTCCATGGGTTTGGGTTTTAATGTGCACATGGCTTTGCGTTGGGTACAAGAGAACTTGGGTTTGCTAACGTGAGTTGGCTTGCGTGGGTATATGGATTATAACAGGGTTTGAGCTTTTAATATATATGTATGGGTTGCTTTATTTTGCTTGAGTTTTATTGGGTTTCATATAGCATCATTTATATATCTACGGTTGCATGTGCGTGGTTGTTGGGTTCGGGTAGCATATAGCAAGGTTTTTAGCTTGTTGGGTTATGGTTTACTTACAGGGAGGCTCACGTACATATATTAGTTGGGTTTAACTATAAGGTGTGGTCTAAATGGGCCTTTTGGTGCAAATCCCTTTATGTAAGTGTGCGGTTTTTTTTTATATATATATGGTTGGCATTAAAGTCGTATTTGTAACCCAATTATCATACGTGAGTTACAATATTTTGATTAATGTTTTATTTTATATAAGTAGCTAAATGGGATAGCTTTATTTTTGACTGCCAATAATCAAATATAATTGGTGTTGAGGCCCATAAAATGTATAACTTAATTATTTCTTTGAAAATTTTTAATTTAGTTAGAAAATTTTAAATTCTTCAAATTACAGGGGTGCTACATTGGGCCTATTTGAGTTGGGCTTAGCCCTTTGGTAAATATAGGGCCTTCAAATGGATTTAATAAATCCTTAATTCTTCTTAATATCCCATTAAACCCTTTTAATTACTTAGTAATTATATTTTTAATCCCAAAAAATTCTTAAAACATTATCGGGCATTACACCATCTATGATGGTTGACCATCCTTCAAAACCCTAGTTATAGGGAACCCTAAATTGGGGCGGTGGTGCTAGACAGGGTCGACTGTGAGATTTTCACCGATTTTGTCTCCATATTTCTATTGATCGATCAAGGACTCTT
The DNA here is from genome assembly GCA_022559845.1 of Amorphophallus konjac. Classification (NCBI taxonomy): domain Eukaryota; kingdom Viridiplantae; phylum Streptophyta; class Magnoliopsida; order Alismatales; family Araceae; genus Amorphophallus; species Amorphophallus konjac. Next base: position 250,443,254 of record CM040122.1, read on the forward strand.
CGAGTCTTCCTAACCCTATAAATAGAGGGCCACACTCCAAAAGAAACCCTATTTGCTCTGAGAGGTAGTGATGTGCGTGGACGACGGTGAATCGGGCTGTGGAAGGCGAGGCGTATAGGGTTCCGGCGTCCATCTTCCCCTTCTTCTTAAATCGATTAAGGTAGGTGTCTCTCAAGCCTAAATCTATAATTCGATATATCAAAAGTTGCATCTTTAAGTGCTCTTTCATTTGATATCATTTTGCCCAATTTTTATGAACTGTATCGAGCAAAATTGTGCTTTGAATCGAGGTGTATCGGAGTTCTCCAGAGGGCAAGTTTCTATCGTAGAGCGTGGTGGGGTCAGTGACCCCTACTTGAACGCGGCACCGCGATCGAACGCGACCATAGTTTTTTCTAAAATTTTAATTTTGTTAAGTCCCCTTGAATGTAGCCTTCACATGACCGCATCTCTCTCGTCGCGGCTCTATACAAGACCGCGTTCTTTCCTGGTTTTTTCAGTAGAAACCCTAGTTTCCCCGTTATTATTCTCTGTTATCCCTGGTTAGATATCATGTCTTCAAGTTAAAAATGTACATAACGCACTATGTAACTAGGATCATGGAAAAAAATATGGTTAATCTATCATGAGTTCATTGGCATCTATGTTCCTTCGTCTCTTGAGTGTGTACATTATCTCCCTGATATCTCATGCATAAAAGAATAGAATAGCCGGTCATACAACTTATTAAAAGTTCTTAGGTTTTGTGGAATCATGACTTGCTAGCCTCCTTATTAATTTGGCATTCCATGAGATATAGATTGTTAAGTTTTGTATGAAGGTCATGCCATCCCGGTGGTTTTGACTTACCTATATTGCTGGATTTTTCACGTTTCTATCACACTAATTCTTGCTATAGCTGGGACCTTCCACTGGATATTCCTTCCGTCGGACTGGAACCACTATATCAAGGCATCCGTAAATCTCCGCGAGGTTGGGTTTCCCACTAGAACGCCGAGGAGGTTGTACCTTAAAAACCCTAAAACCCACTGGAATCCATGTCCTACTATGTAGGATAGGGTTCGATCGGCCTTTGGAAGGGTGGAATAAGGCTCTATCTGAGTTCTGCCAGTGCTATTGTGAATGCGGCCTACAAGAAACCGCATTCATTCTTCTGTTTACAGGAGCGGTTGTCTCTGAAACTGCGTTCTGTCTTGACCCACATGATCGCGGTTGAACCATGACCGCATTATCCTTATCGTGGCTCTCTGCCTGACCGCGTTCTATATGGTCACAATGGCACGACCAACCGTGTCCCTGGGATTGCAGATTAGTGCTGACACGTTCTAGCCCAGTGTTCCGAATTCTTGTTTCCTGCGTTTTTGTTATGGAGATTCGAGTCTAGACCAGATTCTAGCCTCACTAAGCTATTATTCCTTGATATTCACGACCTTTATTGGGTCTATTCTAGAATCTCATTCCTAGAAATCATTTGAATCCTATTTCTTAAGTCATTTTCTTTATGACTTTCCCCTTGAACTAATGAGCTTGTTTCGTTGGAATTCTTCAGAGAAATCCATATTTCTACTCTTAATGCCTTGGTTACATGAGTTGTCCTTGAAAATTCTTGGCCATGAAATAAGTGAATGTCTAGATTTTTACTTGGATCCACCATTCAATGCCAACACATCATTAAGGCCCCGGTCTGGTCTTGGGAGAAGTGCCCGAAAGTACTTGTTGCCCATCGGAGTTGTAATGACAAGGTGTGGTATTGCACCGAAGTACTTGCTAGCGTGTTAATCTATGACATTCTTTTTCACTTGGATTACATGGATTGATTACATGATATTACATGCGTGCTTGATATGGCCATTCACATGAAAGTTCTATTTACATGCACTCAATCTTTCTACTGTTATTATCCTAGCTTTATCATTATTCTCAGTCAACTTTCATCTCATTAAGTTGCTTACCTTAGTCAATGTTTCTTTCTACTGATTTAGATCTTTACTCTTTTGTAATTGTATTAATTAGTTAGTTACTAAAACATTGCCTGGTATAGAGAGATGTAAATCCTACTGAGCATTCGCTCACCCATTTTTTTAAACATTTTTCAGGTAGCTCGGATGAGGACCTCCAATCGGATGGGGAATGGCATGAGTGACATTAGAGCGCACCAGCTAGCAGTCTTGGCGTGTCCTGACTTTTTCTCTTCTTCTTCTTGTAGTCCTAAAAAGAGTCAGTTTTGGAATTTTTGTTCAGTTGTTGTATTAGCAAGTCCACAAGCATTGATGTAATAACATTTTGATTATCAATAAAGTTGGTTATTATGGCTTAATTCTATCCTTGTTGAGTGGTCTCTTGTGGCAATGTCGTGCTCTGATTGACGTGAATGATATAACTGCCACATTCTGATTTTCTGCATCGGGGCATGACAGTTTTGTGGTATCATAGCCTAGGTTTTCTTTCGACACTAGGTTTCCTTGAAATAAGTTTCTATAATGTCGTTAGGATCCATGACATTGATAGCACCTTAAGATAAAACCCGGTCAGATGGGGTAGAGGCTTAGGTTAAGTTCGATTAATGAATGAACCCTAAAGAAATTAAGTAAAGTATTCTAAATCCTTTCCCTATGCTTGCAGGTACCGAATAGTTCTTTCTAATGGCTTCGGAGCGCGCCTAGTGGAGAGAGATGCAATGGATAGTGCAGGGCCTGACGCAGGCTTTACAGCAAGTGGCACAAGGCAGAGCACACCATGGTGCAGGTGATCTTCATCGAAATTTCCATGGCATGAATCCCTCAAGGTTCAGCAGTTCTTTTGACTCGGACGACGCCGAGCACTAGGTCAAGGAGATGGATCGTAATTTTAGAGTGATGCAGTGCAACGATCAAGAGAGGGTGCTGTTGGCGACCTTTCAATTGGAAAGGGATGCCCAAGCCTGGTGGGAGTCTGTTGAGTCTACTTTGCTAAATGGCTAGGTATCGTGGGGGGGATTTCTTGAGCATTTTAACAACAAATATTTATCTGACAAAGTGCAAGAGAAGAAAGTTGCCGAGTTCACGTCGTTGTGGTAGAGAAATTTATCAATAGTTGAGTATGAGGCGCAGTTCTCCAGGTTATCACGTTATGCACTGTATTTGGTCTATTCTGAGAAGATGAAGGCCAAGCACTTTCTGAATGGGTTGCGGCTATAGTACATCAACCAACTGGCGCCATTAGTGTTTCAAACTTATGCCAAGGTTGTGCAGAAGGCACATGTTTTGAAGGACACTATGGAAATGACCAAGAGGATTAAAGGGAAGGACAAGAGAAGAGAGCAGGCTACTAGTTCTGGGAGTTTCAAGCCAATGGCCAGTAAGAAGAGGCCCAGTGGTTGGCAGAGTTATTCTAAAGATAAGAAATCGAGAGGGAATGATAAGAAGGCTGCACCGACTACCCCGTGCAAGGTAGTCTGTAAGTTTTGTGAAAGATTAGGCCATAAGGCTGAAGAGTGCTGGAGGAAGCTAGGCAAGTGCCTGAGGTGCGGGAGTCGGGACCAACGAATCCCAAAATGTTCGCTTATTTCTAATCAAGCTCCACCCGAGAAGCCGCATGGCAACCAAAGGCGTCAGGGCAGGCTCCAGGCCCTCCATGAAGCTAAAACCACCGAGGAGGGTGGCATTGTGGAAGTTATTCTCATTGTTCATACCAAGTTTGCATTTGTTCTATTTGATACAAGCGCTACACATTCATTTATTTCTCAGAATTTTATTGAATCCTTGTCTTTGAAACCTGTGTTGATAGAATCTCATCTTGTGATAACTACCCCTATCGGATCGGGATCGAAAATTGAGTATTTTTATCCTTCTAGCGAAGTTTTGATCAATGATTTTAATTTGCCCACTGATTTGGTATGTATGGAGATGGAAGGCTATGATGTGATTTTAGGGGCTGATTGGTTAGCTAGGCATGGTGCTGGTGTCCATTGTAAGTTAGGTTCGGTGTCTTTTTCTGGGCACCGTGATCTTTCTTTTTCAGGCATTAAGCATTCTAAGTCCTTGCCTCTTATTTTGGCACTCCGAGCTGATAGGTTAATCAGGAAGGGGTGTCAGGTATTTCTAGCTTTGGTCACTTTGACCGAATGGAAGGAGTTGGAGTTGGAGGATATTCCTATTATCAAGGATTTTTCGGATGTGTTTCTTAAGGGCTTGCTAGGTCTTCCCCTAGAGAGAGAGGTTGCCTTCTCTATGGATCTGGTTCCTGGTGCTGCACCAGTTTCTAAGGCTCCTTACCGGATGTCTCCTGCTGGGCTAAAAGAGTTGATGGAGTAGTTGCTAGAGCTATTAGAGAAAGGCTTTATGAATCTCAGTACATCTCCTTGGGGAGCACCAGTTCTTTTTGTTAAGAAGAAGGATGGATCGTTGTGGTTGTGTATTGATTATCGTTAGTTGAACCAGCTTACCATTAAGAACAAGTATCTGCTACCGAGGATAGATGAGTTATTTGATCAGATCTCTGGAGCTCAGTATTTCTCGAAGATTAATCTCAGGTCGGGTTATCATCAATCGAGGATTAGGGATGAAGATATCCACAAGATGGCGTTTAGGAGCAAGCATGGGCATTTTGAATTTGTGGTGATGCCTTTTGGACTAATGAATGCTCCTGCAGCTTTTATGCAATTAATAAACAGCGTGTTCCAACCCTACCTGGATCAGTGGGTCATGGTTTTCATTGATGATATTTTGATTTATTCTAAGAGCTAAGAGGAGCATGAAGAACATTTGAAGAAGGCTTTGCAGATATTGAGAGATCACCCAGTGTACGCCAAGTTTAGTATGTGTGAGTTCTGGTTGCAAGAAGTTTCCTTTTTTAAAACATATAATTTCTAAGGATGGAATTTTAGTTGATCCTTCTAATGTTGAGGCCGTGAGGAATTGGGAGAGACCTGCTAGTGTGACTGAGATCAAAAGTTTCTTGGGCTTAGTGGGGTATTATAAAGGATTCATGAAGGATTTCTCCCAGATTGCGATACCTTTGACCATACTGACCAGGAAGGAGAATCATTATTAGTGGATGGAGGAATGTGAGAAGAGTTGTCAGACCTTGAAGGATTGTTTAACCACTTCTCCTGTGCTTGCTTTACCTTCGGAAGGAGGAGGTTTTTAGGTTTATACGGATGCCTCCGAGATTGGTTTAGGCTGTGTGATGATGCAGCAAGGCAAAGTGATTGCTTATTCCTCTAGACAACTAAGGAAGCATGAAGAGATTTATCATGTCCATGATTTAGAGCTGGCTGCAGTTGTCTTCACTTTGAAAATTTGGAGGCATTATCTGTTTGGAGAATCTTTTGTTGTGTATGTGGATCACAAGAGCATGAAGTACCTATTTTCTCATAAAGAGATTAATATGAGGCAAAGAAGGTGGCTCAAGTATTTGAAAGATTTTGATTTTTCCATTGAGTACCATCCAGGGAAAGGGAATGCCGTGGCTGATGCCTTGAGTCGGAAGCCGATGGCCGTGTTGTCAAGTCTAATGCTCCTGGAATGGCAGATGTTGAGCAACTAGCAAGTTTGGATCTTAATATCAAAGAAAAGGGAAAGTGGGTCATGATTGCCCATGTTAGACTTCGCTCAGATTTGCTTTCGAAAATCAAGGTGCTTCAATGCAATGATCCATTGCTTGTCGAGATTAAGGAGAGCTTGAATAGTCGACCATATTTCGTGCTAGCTGAGGATGGTAGGTTGCTTTTCCATGAGAGAACTTGTGTTCCAGATTCTGCTGAAGTGAAGAGAAAGATTCTAGAAGAAGCCCATCGCTCCAAGTACGTAATTCATCCAGGAGCTATGAAGATGTACAAAGATCTCAAGAGGACTTTTCGGTGGCCAAACATGAGGAGGGAAGTGGCCGAATTTATGAGCAGGTGTATGGTATGTCAACAAGTCAAGGCTGAACATTTTAGAACTACTGGGAAATTAAAACCCCTCAAGATACCAGAATGGAAGTGGGAGCACATAGGCATGGATTTTATCATGGGTTTGCCGAGGACTCGTGGCAGTTATGATGCTATCTGGGTGATCGTGGATAGATTGACTAAGTCCACACACTTACCCATGAAGTCCAGGTGGACGGTGGATGTGTTAGCTGCTTTGTACATGAAAGAAGTTGTGAGGTTGCATGGTATTCCTACGTCAATTGTGTCTGACAGAGACCCAAGATTCACATCTCATTTTTGGAGAGGATTGCAGGCATCTTTGGGAACCCATCTGAATTTCAGCACATCTTTTCATCCTCAAAAAAATACAATTAATTTCAGATTGTCAGAAACGAGTATAGACACAGTCTTTTCAGGTTGTTTTAAAGCTATTCCATAAACAAGGCTGGCACTCTTCAAGATTTTTTAATCTCAGATTTAAGAGTTTATAGAAACTAAACCATTGATTTGTTAGGGGTCAACCCCAAAGATTAAAAGTCTCTTAAGAAGAGAGTGTGCATTTTAACTCCACCTGAATCAATGAGTATTGTCCGATGAATAACAAATCACCCCCTTAAAATGAGATGGAAACAAGCGCAACCTAGAATTGAAAAGCCAGACTTTTTGATTAGTTTGAAAACTTTTTCTATGAATGTGCTTGTCATGAAAGGCTTTTGTCTTAGCTTTGTATATCTTAGAATTTTTGTATGCTTCATTGCACAGTTCTTCTAATTCATTCAATTGTAGAGCTCTTTAGGAATCAGCTTGAGTGAGATCAAAATTAACTTGCTTTATGGCCCAATATGCTCTATATTCCAGTTCTACTAGAAGGTGGCAGGCTTTTCCAAAAATTAATATATATGGTGACATGGCAATGGGAGTTTTGAATGCAGTTCTGTAGGCCCATAATACATCGTCTAATCTATCTGACTAGTCTTTCCTATTCAGTCTAACAGTTTTATGCAAAATATTTTTAATCTCCCTATTGGAAACCTCCATTTGCCCACAGGTTTGGGGATGATAAGGGGTAGCGAGCTTATGAGTGATACCATATTTATAAAGTAAAGCTCAGAATTAAGATTGAGTAAAGTGAGAACCCTCATCACTAATGATTACTCTAGGACAACCAAATCTAGAAAAGATGTTCCTCTTAACAAACTTCATCATTACTTTATGGTCATTAGTCCTAGTTGCAATAGCTTCAATCCACTTAAAAACATAATCGACCGTCACCAAAATGTACTCATTGCCAAATGAAGGTGGAAACGGTCCCATGAAATCTATTCCCCAAACATCAAATATTTCAACTATTAGAATGGGATTAAGCGGCATCATATCTTTCTTTGAATTATTACCCATAGCTTGACACCTCAAACAAGTTTTGAAAAATTCATATGTGTCCTTGAACAAGGTGGTCCAATAAAATCCACTTTGTAAAACTTTTGCCATAGTTTTATTTCCTAAAAAGTGTCCCCAACTTGCCAAAGTATGAAAAAAATTCAAAACACTTTGTTGCTCTTCTTCTGGGACACATCTCCTGATAATATGATCCGGACCCATGTGAAACAACTCGGGGTCCTCCCAAAAGTAATGTTTAACCTTTGAAAAGAAATGATCCTTCTCCTACTTAGACCAACCACCCGGGATTTGACCAGTCGCTAGATAGTTGACTCTGAGATTTGACTAGTCACCAGATAATTGACTATGTGAGCATACCAAGGTGTTGAGATGTGAGAAACAACTAAGAGATGTTCATTGGGGAAGGAATCATGTATTGGAGTGCTTTCAAGTATAATAATTCTTGATAAATGATATGCAACAACGTTTTCCAACCCCTTTTTATCTTTAATTTCAAAATCAAATTCTTGAAGCAATAAAATCCATCGAATGAGTCAGGGTTTGGCATCCTTCTTGGAAAGCAGATATTTCAATGATGAGTGATCAGAATAAACAATAACTTTATCCTCTAAAAGATATGATCTAAAATTCTCGAGGGCGAAGACAACAGCAAGCAGTTCTTTCTCCGTAGTAGTGTAGTGCATTTGAGCCTCTGCAAGGGTGCAACTTGCATAATAGATCACTACGGGCTTCTTGTCAATCCTTTGCCCTAAGATAGCTCCTGTGGCATAGTCAGAAGCATCACAAATGATTTCAAATAGAAGTGACCAATCAAGAGATTACAGAATTAAGACTTGAGTAAGGGCCGCTTTAAGAAAATGAAAAGCCACTAAACAAGAATCATCTAGATGAAAAAGAGTGTCTTTAGTCAACAATTAAGTTAGAGGGCGAGCAATGGTAGAGAAATTCTTGATAAATCTTCTATAGAATCTAGCATGGCCAATAAAAGATCGGATTTGTTTAACAGATGTCGGGGGAGGAAGATTAGAAATCAAATCAACCTTTGCCTTGTCTACCTCTATTCCCCTTTCAGAAACTATGTGGCCGAGGACTATTCCTTCTTTAACCATAAAATGGCTTTTCTCCAAGCTTAGCACCAGATTAGACTCTATGCATCTTGCCAGCACCTTCTTCAAATTGTCTAAGCATCCATCAAAAGAATCACCAAACATAGAAAAGTCATCCATGGATATCTCTAAGAATTCACCCACCACATTTGAAAAGATTGCCATCATGCACCTTTGAAATGTAGCTGGGGCATTGCAGAGTACAAATGGCATTCTCCTAAAAGCAAATGTGCCATAATGACACGTAAATGTGAATTTTTCTTGATCATCTGGGTAGATAGCAATTTGGTTGTACCCAAAATATCCATCTAGAAAATAAAAATACTTCTGTCTAGCCAGCTTTTCCAAAATTTGATCTACAAATGGGAGAGGAAAGTGATCTTTCTTTAGCATTCAATTTTATGTAATCAATACATACTCTCCACCCCATTTGCAGTCTTGTAGGCACCTTTTCTCCTTGATAATTTGTAATGACAGTCAGCCCTAACTTCTTTGGTACCACTTGAGTGGGGCTGACCCACTTACTATCAGAAATGTGATAGATAATTCCGACATCTAACCACTTATCCACTTCTTTCTTCACAACCTCTTTCATGTTCGGATTCAATCTGTATTGCATCTCCCGGCTTGGTTTGGCATTCTCTTCCAAGTATATATGATGCATGCACATGTTCGGACTAATCCCCTTTAAATCTACCACTGACCAACCTATTGCTCCCCTATGATCCTTCAGAACATCTAAAAGTTTGGATTCTTGAGCAGAGGTAAGATTGGAAGCAATGATAACAGACAGAGTATGATCAGGGCCTGGAAAAGCATATTTAAGGGATTCCGGAAGAGGGTTAAATTCAAGTTTAGGGGGATGTTCAAGAGATGGAATAATTGGTTCAGATTTTAAAGCTGGAAGTGGCTCTACTCTAGACCACGATGTAGAAAAGATAGGAGAATCCTGAAGTATGCTACCATCTTCTAAGTTATCCTTAACATCACCCGAACTTTCATCAATTAGATTCTCAATTATATCCACAACAGGGCATTTCTCCTCTTCGTCCAGGTATTGCGATGCCTTAAAAACATTCAATGACACCTTTTCTCCTCCAAAAGATATGTCCATCCTTCTCGTGGCATAGTAAATATTGGCCTTAGCAGTTGCTAGAAAAGGACGTCCCAAAATAATCGGTGTATGCTTAAGCTCCTGGGACGAGGCCATGTCTAATATCAAGAAATCCACCGAGAAGTAGTGTTGAAACGGATGGACACAAGATCTAGAGGGGGGGTGAATAGATCTACCCCAATTTTTAAAAACTATAGCAGTAAAGGACAATGCGGAATTAAGATTCACTGCTATAATTCTATCAAAGGCTGTGAAGAAAGAATTAATGGAATCTCATAAATCTCAGACTATTAAGTAATTAGTATGCAGATGATTTCAGTAAGTATTATTTGAGCAAAGTTAGAGTACCAACGATTAAGTGCTAGGTGGAGGTCTGTTCTATGATTCCTCACACAAGATAAAACATTCAGATTGACGTAGTCAAACTGTCCTGTAGTACCTTTTGATATACTTGATCATTGAAGGTCTCTCCAATTCACTCAAACAAGCATAAGACTGAAATCAAAGACAAACTAATTGCAATGCGAATTCTACAAGCAATTCGCAGCAATAGTAGTTATAGAGAAATCACCAAGATATAGGCAATATCTGAGCAAGTACATTCAGAGAGAGATTAATGGCAATAGATGAATAGAAAGAGTTGATAATAATCATCGATCCTATGCATTTATCTAAGCGATGACAAGATTAGAATTATAGGCACACATACAGCAGAAGCTTAAACAGTCACACACGAAGCATGAGAGATTTTAGGTGGTTCGGTTTTCACCTACATCCACCCCACACTCAGATCAGAGTGTGGATTACTGCTGACTCACAGCTTGAATCCACTGATCCATAGCTTGGGGATTAGATCCCTACAGACCGCTGATCTATAGCTTTGGGGAATAAATCCCAGACCGTTGATCCACAGCTTTATCTACTGAGCCTCATAGCTTACTGTCTGAGGATTCTACCTCGCCTGCTGATACACAGCTTATAAGAAGAATCAGAAATAAAAAAAGGAAAGGACACTCAAGAAAATAATGTAGCTCTCTAGGAGAAGATTGACTCTAGATTTGATCCAGAAGTCAATTACAAAACCAATTCTTACAAGCTCTCTTCTCACTCGGACTGGCTATGCAACTTACGGCACTCTACTTTTCTTTTTAGCCTTCACTACACGCTCTTCCTCTTTCTTTCTCTAACTTCTGCTTTTGCTCTCTGCTCTCAGCTCTTTTCTGTTTCGAAATATTTTCTCTGTTTTCTTCTTTTTCAACTCAAGAAATCACATGTTTGCATCAAGGACTTCAATCTGTACATGCCCATCGACCTTGATGCAAACATATGCAAAGACTAGAAAACATGCACAGACTTGATGACATGCACAAATTTGAGAACTTGCACAAGCTTGAAAAACATGCACAAACCTGATTGTATGCACAAGCTAATGTGTGTGTAGACCATAGTATGCGCGATGCAGAATGTTCATCGACCTTAATGTGCAAAAAAGCAGAATGTGCTTCGACCTCAATTGTGCACACAACAAATGTGCACTGACCTTAGTCAGTTAAACACAAGCATGCACCGACCTCAGTTATTCACACAGCGAATGTGCATCGACCTCAGTTATGCACACATCGAATGTGCACCGATCATAAATGAATGAAAGCTTGAATGTGCACCGACCTATATGCATAAGGCATGAATGTTCACCAACTTATATGAAGTATTATGCATGTGCACTGACCTTATGTAATAATGACCATAATGCATTGTTACCAATATCAAAATTTAGCACAATATATACTGTTGTCATCATCAAAACACATTAAATTCAGAGGATCATAAATCAAAAAAGATAAAACATTCTTCCCCACAAACTCCCCTCAACATTCTCCCCCTTTTTGATGATGGCAATTCCTTGTAAATTTTGATGGCAACACTAGATGCAAAAATGTATGTAAAAAAATAATGCACTAACTCTCTGCACACACTCTGCACACTCCCCCTTTGTCAAACACTCCTTTCTATACACAGTCCCCCTTTGCCAAGCATCCCTTACTACTGCAACATCAAAACACACTACTGCAACATCAAAACATACCTTTTCTCCCCCTTTGCCATTAGCAAAAAGAATGATTAAGAGGCAAAATTTGAAGAAGGAGTTGAAAGTATGATGAAGGTGAAATCTGATTGACAAACTTAATTAACTTTCATTAATAAAGCAGACTTAGCACATAAACTTCATGTATAAGATTTCATATAATGCAGCCTTGAAAATATGATGGATTAAAAATAATAAAGGTTAGAGAATAAGTGCTGCATCCTTTTAAAGAGAATTGTTGTTTGAACTCTTTTAATAGCAATAAACCAGACTGACATATAGCATATCAGATTTTGCCTTACTTCATCTTATACATCAGAATTTCAAAGAGTTTCTTAGGAGAGACCAGACCATGTATTGAGACTAAACAAAGTTCACTGTTCTGAAAGTATCTACTGGGTTATAGCAAAAAATATTTCTATTCATATTCTCACAAAATGCAGAACAATCAAGTAGAATCCATACTTTTTTTCATAAGGGTATACGTTTATCACACGCCAATACCCCTAGTTACTTAGTAGGATTTACTATCATGTTTCAGGTTTAGTTGTCACCTTTTTACATAAGGGTACACATTTATCAGTCGCCGGTACCCCTAGTTACTCAGTGAAACTAACTTTTTAATTTTTCAAACTGAGTTAGCCAAGAAGCTTCATGACATAGGTTCACAAGATCTTTGATGGAGAACCCAGTTTCTCAACGCATTTGGCCATTGCTCTGCCATCAGTAAATTTGAGTATTGATTTTTAACACAGCTGCCCATTTAATTTTCAGAGCGAGTTGTTTAAAAATAATACACATTTCTGATGTTCTCTACTAAGTTATCCTGAAATTAGATGCTTTCAGTTTCTGAAAGGCCTTATTAGACATGACATGATCAAAATGGTTGAGATCTATTAAAGAGTCATCTTCCGATTCTTTTCATTGAATTTGGTCTTTACTCTCTAAAAGTTATCAGATTTAAACCATCAGCTCATTCATGAAGCACTACAGCTTTTTATAGGAGAAGTCTTCTTATTTCAGCAGCTCATGTTAATGAATGAACTATAAGTTTGTCATTTATTCAGATGATCAAGAGGAATATTAGTGCTTGATGTCAATGGATGGAAATGGATAAGAAAAGGTCAGATAATGTTGAGACATGGCATTTCTCCTCTTCGTCCAGGTATTGCGATGCCTTAAAAACATTCAATGACACCTTTTCTCCTCCAAAAGATATGTCCATCCTTCTCGTGGCATAGTAAATATTGGCCTTAGCAGTTGCTAGAAAAGGACGTCCCAAAATAATCGGTGTATGCTTAAGCTCCTGGGACGAGGCCATGTCTAATATCAAGAAATCCACCGAGAAGTAGTGTTGAAACGGATGGACACAAGATCTAGAGGGGGGGTTAATAGATCTACCCCAATTTTTAAAAACTATAGCAGTAAAGGACAATGCGGAATTAAGATGCACTGCTATAATTCTATCAAAGGCTGTGAAGAAAGAATTAATGGAATCTCATAAATCTCAGACTATTAAGTAATTAGTATGCAGATGATTTCAGTAAGTATTATTTGAGCAAAGTTAGAGTACCAACGATTAAGTACTAGGTGGAGGTCTGTTCTATGATTCCTCACACAAGATAAAACATTCAGATTGACGTAGTCAAACTGTCCTGTAGTACCTTTTGATATACTTGATCATTGAAGGTCTCTCCAATTCACTCAAACAAGCATAAGACTGAAATCAAAGACAAACTAATTGCAATGCGAATTCTACAAGCAATTCGCAGCAATAGTAGTTATAGAGAAATCACCAAGATATAGGCAATATCTGAGCAAGTACATTCAGAGAGAGATTAATGGCAATAGATGAATAGAAAGAGTTGATAATAATCATCGATCCTATGCATTTATCTAAGCGATGACAAGATTAGAATTATAGGCACACATACAGCAGAAGCTTAAACAGTCACACACGAAGGACGAGAGATTTTAGGTGGTTCGGTTTTCACCTACATCCACCCCACACTCAGATCAGAGTGTGGATTACTGCTGACTCACAGCTTGAATCCACTGATCCATAGCTTGGGGATTAGATCCCTACAGACCGCTGATCTATAGCTTTGGGGAATAAATCCCAGACCGTTGATCCACAGCTTTATCTGCTGAGCCTCACAGCTTACTGTCTGAGGATTCTACCTCGCCTGCTGATACACAGCTTATAAGAAGAATCAGAAATAAAAAAAGGAAAGGACACTCAAGAAAATAATGTAGCTCTCTAGGAGAAGATTGACTCTAGATTTGATCCAGAAGTCAATTACAAAACCAATTCTTACAAGCTCTCTTCTCACTCGGACTGGCTATGCAACTTACGGCACTCTACTTTTCTTTTTAGCCTTCACTACACGCTCTTCCTCTTTCTTTCTCTAACTTCTGCTTTTGCTCTCTGCTCTCAGCTCTTTTCTGCTTCAAAATATTTTCACTGTTTTCTTCTTTTTCAACTCAAGAAATCACATGTTTGCATCAAGGACTTCAATCTGTACATGCCCATCGACCTTGATGCAAACATATGCAAAGACTAGAAAACATGCACAGACTTGATGACATGCACAGATTTGAGAACTTGCACAAGCTTGAAAAACATGCACAAACCTGATTGTATGCACAAGCTAATGTGTGCGTAGACCATAGTATGCGCGATGCAGAATGTTCATCGACCTTAATGTGCAAAAAGCAGAATGTGCTTCGACCTCAATTGTGCACACAACAAATGTGCACTGACCTTAGTCAGTTAAACACAAGCATGCACCGACCTCAGTTATTCACACAGCGAATGTGCATCGACCTCAGTTATGCACACATCGAATGTGCACCGATCATAAATGAATGAAAGCTTGAATGTGCACCAACCTATATGCATAAGGCATGAATGTTCACCAACTTATATGAAGTATTATGCATGTGCACTGACCTTATGTAATAATGACCATAATGCATTGTTACCAATATCAAAATTTAGCACAATATATACTGTTGTCATCATCAAAACACATTAAATTCAGAGGATCATAAATCAAAAAAGATAAAACATTCTTCCCCACAAACTCCCCTCAACATTCTCCCCCTTTTTGATGATGGCAATTCCTTGTAAATTTTGATGGCAACACTAGATGCAAAAATGTATGCAAAAAAATAATGCACTAACTCTCTGCACACACTCTGCACACTCCCCCTTTGTCAAACACTCCTTTCTATACACAGTCCCCCTTTGCCAAGCATCCCTTACTACTGCAACATCAAAACACACTACTGCAACATCAAAACATACCTTTTCTCCCCCTTTGCCATTAGCAAAAAGAATGATTAAGAGGCAAAATTTGAAGAAGGAGTTGAAAGTATGATGAAGGTGAAATCTGATTGACAAACTTAATTAACTTTCATTAATAAAGCAGACTTAGCACATAAACTTCATGTATAAGATTTCATATAATGTAGCCTTGAAAATATGATGGATTAAAAATAATAAAGGTTAGAGAATAAGTACTGCATCCTTTTAAAGAGAATTGTTGTTTGAACTTTTTTAATAGCAATAAACCAGACTGACATATAGCATATCAGATTTTGCCTTACTTCATCTTATACATCAGAATTTCAAAGAGTTTCTTAGGAGAGACCAGACCATGTATTGAGACTAAACAAAGTTCACTGTTCTGAAAGTATCTACTGGGTTATAGCAAAAAATATTTCTATTCATATTCTCACAAAATGCAAAACAATCAAGTAGAATCCATACTTTTTTTCATAAGGGTATACGTTTATCACACGCCAATACCCCTAGTTACTTAGTAGGGTTTACTATCATGTTTCAGGTTTAGTTGTCACCTTTTTACAAAAGGGTACACATTTATCAGTCGCCGGTACCCCTAGTTACTCAGTGAAACTAACTTTTTAATTTTTCAAACTGAGTTAGCCAAGAAGCTTCATGACATAGGTTCACAAGATCTTTGATGGAGAACCCAGTTTCTCAACGCATTTGGCCATTGCTCTGCCATCAGTAAATTTGAGTATTGATTTTTAACACAGCTGCCCATTTAATTTTCAGAGCGAGTTGTTTAAAAATAATACACATTTATGATGTTCTCTACTAAGTTATCCTGAAATTAGATGCTTTCAGTTTCTGAAAGGCCTTATTAGACATGACATGATCAAAATGGTTGAGATCTATTAAAGAGTCATCTTCCGATTCTTTTCATTGAATTTGGTCTTTACTCTCTAAAAGTTCTCAGATTTAAACCATCAGCTCATTCATGAAGCACTACAGCTTTTTATAGGAGAAGTCTTCTTATTTCAGCAGCTCATGTTAATGAATGAACTATAAGTTTGTCATTTATTCAGATGATCAAGAGGAATATTAGTGCTTGATGTCAATGGATGGAAATGGATAAGAAAAGGTCAGATAATGCTGAGATCAAGCAAGAATTTTTCGGTGGTCAAGAGAACATGTTTGGAATAGACAGAATGTGTTCAAGAAAGAGTCGACATTGGATGTCGACATTATTCAAAACCTGAACAGATGATTTGTTCTTTCACCAAACTTATTCTGAACTTCCCTTATCAAAAAGTATCAAATGATATGAATGAAATCACATGTGTGAACCCTGTCTATATGCTCTAAACATAAAGCTAATGAATCATCAAGGATGATATGAAAATGCACAAACTCCCCCTGACTATATACATGAGTTTTCAGATATGTATGAAAGATGCCATGTCATATTCTAGATACATGCAATGTTGACCCATGGTACAAGGCGGAGTACAGAGGTCCATGGGACCACCATCACGCATGATGTCGGTTTCCAGACAGATAAAATCTGTCCTTCTCCTAGCGTACCATTTAATATACCGATGGGTTCAACTATGAAATTGATGTGACACAACCTAGGACTTAAATAAACAAGCACAATCACAATCAAACGGACCAATGTCGACGACCGCTCACCCGATGCTCACCAAGACCCGGGGGTAACTTGGCAATGCCAAGGGGAGGTTGTGTGGGCTGGGCCCTTGTTGGTAGAGGGCCATCAAGGCCAAAGTTTGATTCCCCAAGGGTATGGCTGCCCAAATCAAGGGTCCGACGAAGTGCCAAAGGGCACGGGTTCCACTCTCTTCCCATGATGATCACTTATAGCAATGAGCTTAAGGATCGGGCTCTCGTCACGGC
Source organism: Amorphophallus konjac (assembly GCA_022559845.1). Lineage (NCBI taxonomy): Eukaryota > Viridiplantae > Streptophyta > Magnoliopsida > Alismatales > Araceae > Amorphophallus > Amorphophallus konjac. Next base: position 250,460,057 of record CM040122.1, read on the forward strand.
CAGCGGAGTTTATGAACTAATATTGAAAGAAAAAGCATGAATTACAGCAAAGTTTTGGAGCACTCACTCGACCGGTTGGAAGAAACCGGTCCCGCTCGGAGATGAGGGCGAGCGGGGAAGCGTGGGTTCCCCACACGCCGCGCCGGGGTAGCTTGACCTGTTTAAGCTATTACAACACTACACCTCTCGCAGGAGGGAGGACCTTGGGATGGGGGTTAATGATATTACAATCAATACTACCTCCACACAGGGAGGGGCCTTCAGCCGGCCAAGCGGGGAGGGAAAATCAAAGCAAAGAGTGAGGAATAAGTGATGACACCGAATCTGCCTGCTGTCTACGAATAAGGATAGATAGCCGGTGTTGTAGCTGTAGAACTTGCTCAGGAATTTTTCTGAGGGCGAAACCGGTGGGGATATCTTCGTCTCTGGAACAGGAGTGCCTCTGAATTTTTCCAATTTCTTCAGGGGTTGCTGCCGGCCTGGGCGGGAGCACGAACAGGGTTAGTGATTCTCGGATTGTCTGCAACAGATTATCAACAGCAGGAAGACGCGGCTGCCCCGACTGTTCCCGAACTCCGAATCAGTCGCCGTTGGAACTGTTGGAACCGTGGGTGAGTCCTCTTTACAGCAGAATAAATGGGGATGCCAAAAGATGCCGGTGAAGATCAGAGGACTCAGAAAAGTGAGGAGTGGTCGATGCAGACAGTGGGAAGCAGAGTCGAACGCCTGAGAAAGAAAATTGGTAACTTCTGCTGCAAGATGCCGAACGGAGTTCCGCTTCTTGGTTCTGAAAGTAGACAGGGGGGAAGAACTTTACAGAAGAGCTCATGGCCTGATTCCTCCGGGGTTTGTCGTGGTGAAGCTTTCACTCCGGATCAGGATCTCTGCAGAGCTAGCTCCTGGTTTCCAACAGTAGGTTGCAGAGGATGCCCCGACAGCTCCTGAACTCGGAATCGAGCACCGTCGGAGTCGTTAGAACCGTGGACGAGTCCTCTTCGCAGAAAAACTGACGGGGAGGCCAAATGATGTTGGCGAGGACCAGGGAACTCTGAACACTATTGACAGGTCGGTGCAGACTGTGGGTAACAGGACTGCGAAGCTGAGGGAGAAAATTGATAACGTCTGCTATAGGATGCCGAATGGAGTTCCGCTTCTTGATTCTGAAAGTAGACAGGAAGGGAAAGAACTTTTTAGAAGAGCTCGTGGCCTGATTCCTTCTGGGTGCGTCGTGGTGAAGCTCTTTCTCCGGCTTAGAACCTCTGCCGGAGCAGATCTGCGTAGTCGTGGAAGAATGGGCTTCCTGGGCAGCACCAAGCTCCGATGGGGATGAGTCCACTGCCGTTTCCAAGAAGACAGGCATACGCTTCCAACGATGGCTCTTGGGCTTCTAGGAACGTCCGGAAGAGGTCGTGGTCGCTGCTGCAAGCTTCAGGTCTTCTGCAGGTCCTCTTACTCTAGATGGTAGAAGGTGGGGGTGATGGAGGGGAACAAGGGAAGATGGAGAGGATGAGAGGGGGCCGGCCCTAACCAAAGGGGAGGGGTCTTGGGCGCCCTAGGGCTGTGGAGGGAAGGGGATTTTTGAATTCAAATGGCCTAGGGAAGTGGAGGGTTGCATGGGGGAGAGGGAAGGGTGCTTGGGAAAGGGATGAGGTGGTTGGAGGGTGGCTTAGTGATTGGGGATGCTCCCTTGGGAATAGGGGGTGGAGTAATGGGATGTGTGGGGAAGGGGAGTGGCCTTTAATGGAGGTAGGTGGGAGAGTGGTGGTTGGGAAGGGAGGAGAGAGAAAATATTTGAAATTGGGTGTGAAGGAGAGAGAAAGTGGAGTGAAAGAGAGAGATTAAGAGAGGGATGGGTGGGATTCTCTCCCTAAGACTTCTCACCTCACTAATTGATTCACTCCACCATAAAAATAAAGATAGAACTCACAAAATGGCAATTTTTCATTAATTGATTCATTAAGTTGAAATGGGGGGAATGGGGTCCTATATATAGGAAACCCACATTTCTACAAAAGTCCCTGACAATTGACTTAATGACAAATAACCGAGGGGGTAGGGGAGAGCCCTTGGGCCAAGCCCAATGAGTTGGGCCCAATAGCTAACTAGACAACCTAATGACACTCAAACTTACGGAAATGAACACAAGGCCTAGGAACATGACTCAAATAAAAGGGAAAATATATCAAATGACTCAAATAAAAATTACATAGGACTCAAAATTAAATGACTAGACCATGTCGGATGCAACCGGGACGCGGAGACGAGCTGTGAACGTGGGCATGGGAGGTGATGTCCCCATCATACTCCCGGGGTGCGGAGAACTCGACTCTGTCGAGTAAGTGTCCTTCCCTCCTTAGAGGGTGTAGAAGTGGTACTGCTCTCAAGTCTTCCGAACGAGATCAATCCATCCACCTGCCGAGATAGCGCTCGTATACCTTGCTCCTGGTGGTAGTGACCTGTTCATCCAATATTCGTTCAATGTGCTCACGCTGGGCTCTCCAGGCTGGTGGACTCTCCTCATGGGTGGGTGCTCTCTCAATGGAGGGAATAGGCTCAATATCCTCACTAGGTACCACCGTGGGTCCCTTGTATGGCACTAGGTCGGCGACACTGAATGTGGGACTTACCCCATATTCCTCAGGGAGATCTAACTCATAGGCATTTGCACCAATGCGCCTCAGGACCTGGAAGGGACCAGCCCCACGTGGCCTCAATTTGGAGATGGCTCCCGGGGAGAGCCTCTCCGTCCTTACCATCACAAAGTCACCCTTATGGAATTCTTGGTGACGTCGATGAGAGTCAGCTTGCCTTTTATAAGTCACATTCTTCTTGCTAATGTGCTTACGGATCTCTTTATGCAATGTTGTATATGCAGACATTCTGGGGGTGATGGGTGGACCTGGGCAACCAAAAGTAGACCTATCGTGTAATGATGCAGTGTAGACTTTGGTTAGCCTAGGTGGGTCGGGGCACCCGTAGGTGGCCCTATCATGCAAATTGGTGATAAATATTGGTGGACCCGGACATCCGTAGATGCCTTTGACATGCTTAAGACCCATGATGAATGAAGGTGGACCATGACATCCGAATATGGACCACTCATACTTTCTACTTGACATGTGGGTGATATGAATGAATGGACCCAACATAGTGTTTATGCCAAGGGGTATGGTAAGCCTAGACACATGCATGCTTTTCCCAAAGGTGACTTCCATGTGTATAGGTGTGGGACAACCTTTGAACTCCCATTGGAAAGGATCGAATGGATCTAAGAAGGTGGTCATCATGGGGTGGGGCACAACCTTATTACCTAGGGATATGTGGCCCAAGGTCATGGCTCCCAAGGTGTAACCCGGGTCTAGGATGGGGTGGATTGGATCAAACATGGTGGGTTGGGATAGGGAAAGGTGGGTGGTGGATAAGGTGGTTGGGTCCCATGGGTTCTTTGACCCCCATTGGAAGGGATCAAAGGGATCATAAAAAGGGTTATCAAGGGGGAGGGGCCTTATGTCCTCAAGATCCTCAAGTGGTGGTGGGTCATCCTCCTCGAATGAGACAATTGGGCTGAAGTTCTTTGTGAGTGGGTCGACCATGAGGGAAGGGCTTGACTTTCCACCCGATATAAGAAGCTCCAAATTGAGGAGAAGGTCGGGCTCCTCGGGTGTGGGGAGGAATAGAAGGAGGTCACTAGTGTAGCATCCAATGGTGCAAACCGAGGTGATAGACCCGACACAAAGGTGTAGGAGGTCAAGGCTCCTAGATTGGTCGGCCATAGGGGTCAACAAGCCGGTCAACTCATATTGCCAAGCTAAGCCCTTGAGAAGGTCCTCTAAGGTTTCCACTTGGTAGGATGTTTGGATTATGGTGTGATAGGAGGAGATGTGCACTATGGGAAGGTTTTCCTTTATGGGAAGGCAATCGTGGGCCGTGATCTCTCTTATTGGGCTCTTCTTTAGCCAACTAATAAGGGGTTCCTCTAAGATGAGTTTGGCTCTAACTAGAGAGGGTGGTGTAACGTGAAGGTCACCATGTGATGCTTCTTCTTCTTCTTGGCCATGGGTTTCCTCCAAGGTAGGGAGTGGGTTTGGGGTGTTCACCACTATTAGATCGGGTATGGGTTCTTCTTCCAAGGAGGTGAGAGGGGCTTTTGAGGGTGTGGTGATGATTGGGGCATGGTGTATCCGGGGTGGTAGGTAGTGGGAAACTTGGGTTAGGATAGGTAAGGGTAGTAGTGGAGGCTTTGGTGGGAGTTGGAGTGGGGTAGGGAGAGGAAGATGGGTGGGTTGAAGGGGTTTGAGTTGATTGGTTTTGGGAGGAGTGTCCTCTTTTGGGGGTGATGGAGAGGTAGTGGTGAGAGTTACCACGGGCCTAGGTAGAGAGTTGGTCATGGGGCCCAATTGGGTATGGGGACCTATGGTTATGGTGTGGACTTGGAGGTGGGGTGTAAATGTAGTGGTTGGGGTAGGAGAGATGGGAAGTGGTGGGGAATGGGTGATTGGGGTCTTGGATTGACTGGGTGGGGATGATGGAGTTGAAGTGCTCCTTGGACTTTGGTGATTTGAGTAGGAGGGAGAGGGTTGGAGAGTGTAGGTTTTTCTAAGCTCGGTCTTCATCTCATCCCAAGTGCTAATTGGAGCCTCCCTACGGATCTTTCTCAAACCTTCCACAACTAAACAATGAGTTTTAGCTTGTTTGGAGAGGTGTGCCTTGGCTAGCCTCATTCTCCTTCCTTCGTTCAAGGGACAACCTTTAAAGAATTGGTCTAGGGAAATCTCCCAATCTAGGTAAAGGCTTGGGCTGTTGGATCCATCAAAGGCGGGGGTTTTGTTTTTCAAGTGTTCTAAAAATATGGTTTCTAGATTTCCCCAAAGGTCACTCTTGGTACACGGCTATTTCCTTCAAGTCGGTCGAGTCGAGACATGATATCTTCAAGCCGATTAAGGACATTAGCTAGGGCTTCTATGATAGAGGTGTTGCTACCCACTTTGTTGGCAATGGAGCTTCCATGAGGATTTGGGCTTATTGGGAAAGTTGATGGGGATGGATATGACGGGTATGAAGTGGCCATTCTAGTGGACATGGGAGATGCAACCGAGGATTCTAAATACATAAACATGCCCTAGGACCAACATGTGGAGAGATAAGTTGTGAACTTACTCTGATACCAATTGATGTGACACAACCTAGGACTTAAATAAACAAGCACAATCGCAATCAAACGGACCGATGTCAGCGACCGCTCACCCGATGCTCACCAAGACCCGGGGGTAACTTGGCAATGCCAAGGGGAGGTTGTGTGGGCTGGGCCCTTGCTGGTAGAGGGCCAGCAAGGCCAAGGTTTGATTCCCCAAGGGTATGGCTGCCCAAATCAAGGGTCCGACGAAGTGCCAAAGGGCACGGGTTCCACTCTCTTCCCACGATGATCACTTATAGCAATGAGCTTAAGGATCGGGCTCTCGTCACGGCCAGCGGAGTTTATGAACTAATATTGAAAGAACAAGCATGAATTAGAGCAAAGTTTTGGAGCACTCACTCAACCGGTTTGAAGAAACCGGTCCCGCTCGGAGACGAGGGCGAGCGGGGAAGCGTGGGTTCCCTACACGCCGCGCCGGGGTAGCTTGACCTGTTTAAGCTATTACAACACTACACCTCTCGCAGGAGGGGGGACCTTGGGGTGGGGGTTAATGATATTACAATCAATACTACCTCCACGCAGGGAGGGGCCTACAGCCGGCCAAGCGGGGAGGGGAAATCAAAGCAAAGAGTGAGGAATAAGTGATGACACCGAATCTGCCTACTATCTGTGGATAAGGACAGATAGCCGGTGTTGCAGCTGTAGAACTTGCTCAGGAATTTTACTGAGGGCGAGACCAGTGGGGATCTCTTCGTCTCTAGAACAAGAGTGCCTCTAAATTTTTCCAATTTCTTCAGGGGTTGCTGCCGGCCTGGGCAGGAGCACGAACAAGGTTGCTGATTCTCGGATTGTCTGCAACAGATTATCAACAACAGGAAGACGTGGCTGCCCCGACCGTTCCCGAACTCCGAATCAGTCTTCGTTGGAACCGTTGGAACCGTGGGTGAGTCCTCTTTACAAAAGAATAAACGGGGATGCCAAAAGATGCCATTGAAGATCAAAGGACTCAGAAAAGTGAGGAGTGGTCGATGTAGATAGTGGGAAGCAGAGTCGAACGCCTGAGAAATAAAATTGGTAACTTCTGCTGCAAGATGCTGAACAGAATTCCACTTCTTGATTCTGAAAGTAGAAAGGGAGAGGAAGAACTTTGCAGAAGAGCTCGTGGCCTGATTCCTCCGGGGTTTGTCGTGGTGAAGCTTTCTCTCCAGATCAGGATCTCTGCAGAGCTAGCTCCTGGTTTCCAACAGTAGGTTGCAGAGGATGCCCCGACAGCTCCTGAACTTGGAATAGAGCACCGTCATAGTCGTTGGAACCGTGGACGAGTCCTCTTCACAGAAAAACTGACGGGGAGGCCAAATGATTTCGGAGGGGACCAAGGAACTCTGAACACTGTTGACAGGTCGGTGCAGACTGTGGGTAACAGGACTACAAAGCTGAGGGAGAAAATTGATAACGCCTGCTACAGGATGCCGAATGGAGTTTCGCTTCTTGATTCTGAAAGTATACAGGAAGGGAAAGAACTTTGTAGAAGAGCTCGTGGCCTGATTCCTCCTGGGTTCGTCGTGGTGAAGCTCTTTCTCCGGCTCAGAACCTCTGCCGGGGTAGATCTGCGTAGTCGTGGAAGAATGGGCTTCCTGGGCAGCATCGAGCTCCGATGGGGATGAGACCACTGCCGTTGCGAAGAAGACAGGCAGACGCTTCCAACGATGGCTCTTGGGATTCTAGGAATGTCCGGAGGAGGTCAGGGTCGCTGCTGCAAGCTTCTGGTCTTCTGCAGGTCCTCTTACTCTAGATGGTAGAAGGTGGGGGTGATGGAGGGGAACAAGGGAAGATGGAGAGGATGAGAGGGGGCCGCCCCTAACCAAAGGGGAGGGGTCTTGGGCGCCTAGGGCTGTGGAGGGAAGGGGATTTTTGAATTCAAATGGCCTAGGGAAATGGAGGGTTGCATGGGGGAGAGGGAAGGGTGCTTGGGAAAGGGATGAGGTGGTTGGAGGGTGGCTTAGTGATCGGGGATGCTCCGTTGGGACTAGGGGGTGGAGTAATGGGATGTGTGGGGAAGGGGAGTGGCCTTTAATGGGGGTAGGTGGGAGAGTGGTGGTTGGGAAGGGAGGAGAGAGAAAATTTTTGAAATTGGGTGTGGAGGAGAGAGAAAGTGGAGTGAAAGAGAGAGATTAAGAGAGGGATGGGTGGGATTCTCTCCCTAAGGCTTCTCACCTCACTAATGGATTCACTCCACCATAAAAATAAAGATAGAACTCACAAAATGGCAATTTTTCATTCATTGATTCATTAAGTTGAAATGGGGGGAATGGGGTCCTATATATAGGAAACCCACATTTCTACAAAAGTCCCTGACAATTGACTTAATGACAAATAACTGAGGGGGTAGGGGAGAGCCCTTGGGCCAAGCCCAATGAGTTTGGCCCAATAGCTACCTAGACAACCTAATGACACTCAAACTTAGGGAAATAAACACAAGACCTAGGAACATGACTCAAATAAAAGGGAAAATACATCAAATGACTCAAATAAAAATTACATAGGACTCAAAATTAAATGACTAGACCATGCCGGATGCAACCGGGACGCGGAGACGAGCTGTGAACGTGGGCATGGGAGGTGATGTCCCCATCAGAAATGCAGCACATAGAAATGCAATGACAGATAGTCACTTAAGTTATAACATTTATTATTGTTCAAAAAACACAGAATACCAAGTGATGATGCAAATCAAATCAAGCATTCAAGCTGAGAATTTACAAAGACCAAGTTCTCTCCTTAAAAATTTAAACCTTTCATTGTGAAGAGGCTTGGTGAATATATCAGCAATTTGCTTTTCAAATGTAATGAACTGTAATTAAATTTCTTATTTACTTACTTCATCTCTAAGAAAATGGTGTTTTATTTCAATGTGCTTAGTCCGTGAGTGGCGAACTGGATTTTTAGTAAGGGAAATAGCATTGGTGTTATCACATAGAATTGTAATGCAACTAATGTTGATATGATAGTCAATAAGTTGGTGTTTAATCTAGAGAACTTGGGCTGCACAGTTTCCTGCTGCCACATATTCTGCCTCAACAGTAGATAAGGCAACAATATGATGTTTCTTAGATGCCCAAGATACTAGACAAGCACTTAAATACTGACAATAACCACTAGTACTTTTCCTATCTATTCTACACCCAGCATAGTCTACATCAGTGTAAGCTATGAGATCTAACTCAGACTTAGCAGGATACCATAAACGTAAGTCTGGGGTGCCAGACAGATACCTAAAGATCCTTTTCACAACTTTTAAATGTGACTCCTTAGGACTAGCTTAAAAATGAGCACACAAACATACTGAACAATGAATATCAGGATGAGATGCTGTAAGATATAATAAGGATCCGATCATACCTCTGTAATGTTTGGTGTCTACCAATTTACCTTCAGGGTCAGCATCAAGACTGGTTGAAGTGCCCATTGGTGCAGTGATAGCCTTAAGGTTCTCTAGCTTGAATTTCTTCAATAGATCCTTGATATATTTTTCTTGACTTATGAACATCCCTTCCTTAGTCTGACAAACCTGCAAACCAAGGAAGAATTTTAGCTCTCCCATTGAACTCATTTCAAATTCATTTGTCATTAAGTCAGAAATTTCCTTACACATAGATGGTTTGGTTGATCCAAACACTATGTCATCTACATATATCTGAATAATAAGAATATCTTTGTCACATACCTTTGTAAATAGTGTCTGATCAACCACACCTCTAGAAAATCTTTTATCTTCAAGGAACCTACTCAATCTTTCATACCAAGCTCTGGGAGCTTGTTTCAAACCATAGAGAGCCTTATCAAGTTTGTAAACATGGTCTGGAAAGTTAAGACACTCAAATCCAGGGGGTTGTTTTACAAACACATCCTCTTTTATTTCTCCATTCAAAAATGCAGATTTAACATCCATCTGTTGGAGAGTTATTCCTAAGCTACATGCAATAGCCAACAAAATTTTAATGGCTTCTAACCTTGCTACAAGGGCAAAGGATTCTTCAAACTCAATGCCAAACTCCTGGTTATACCCCTGAGCTATAAGTCTAGCCTTATTTCTGATTATATTGCCCTGCTCATTGGTTTTATTTCGATAGACCCATTTAGTCCCTATTACATTTGCATCTGTGGGTTTAGGAACTAAGTGCCAAACCTTGTTCCTATCAAATTGATTAAGTTCATCATGCATGGCATTTACCCAATGTTCATCCTATCGGGCACATTCTATGTTCTTGGGTTCTATCTGAGAAACTAAGGCAAAAGAGTTCAAATCATTCTCAATTCTAAAATGAGCTCTAGTTCTAGGGGGTTCATTAATATTACCAATAATATTTTCTAATTGGCGATCTCTAAGATTTTTGATATTGATAAGTTGATTACCTGAGATCCCATTTACCTCTCCCTGCACTTTTGGCTCCTCATTTTCATCTTCAGTTCCTTGTTCCTCTTCTTTGTTCTCTAAAATTTCTCCTTCATTCTTATCCCTGCAAAAATCACTTTCAGTTCTGTTAGATGTTTCATCAAATATTACATGAGGTGTCTCTTCAACTGTTTTAGAATTATTATTGTAAACTCCATAAGATCTTGACATTTTAGAATATCTTAGAAAGATTCTAGGTTCACTCTTAGCCTCAAACTTGTCAAGATCTCTCTTGGAGTTAACATGGATGAAGCATTTTGATCCAAAAATCTTAAAGTGAGCCAGTGAGGGTTTCTTACATTTTAATAACTCATAAGGAGTCTTTTTACAGAAGGGTCTTACCAAAGCTCTGTTGATGATATAACACGAAGTGTTCACAGCTTCAGCCCAAAATCTTCTAGGTAATCCACTCTCAACCAGCATAGTTCTTGCCAATTCTACCAAGGTTCGATTGTTCCTTTCAACTACTCCATTTTATTCTAGAGTTCTTGGTGAAGAGAACCTATGTGTTATTCCATTTCCCTACAGAAACATCAAATTGTGAGTTTTCAAACTCACCACCATGGTCAGACAGGATATTGGATATAGAGAACTTACCGTCCTATTTTATTTTGTTGAAGAATTCCTGAAATCTATCAAATGCTTCATTTTTGTGAGTTATGAAGAGGACCCAAGTGAATCTTGAAAAATCATCTACAATGACAAAGCCATATCTTCTACCAGTAAAGCTAACTGTTCTGGTTGGTCCAAATAAATCCATGTGAATAAGTTCGAATGGTTTTAAAGACATGCTTTCAGTTCTGGACTTTAGAGATTTTCTGGTTTGTTTTCCTTGAGTGCAAGCCTCACAAATTTTATTCTTTTCTTTGAATGATATTTTAGGCAATCCTTTTACCATGCAGAATTTATTCAACTTATGCAAAATTCTATAGCTACCATGTCCTAGCCTACGATGCCAAAGAAATGCAATATCATCTCTATCTGCAGACAGACACATGTTCATATGAATTTGATCATCCAAGTCAACCATATACATGTTATTGACTCTTTTTCAAGTAAACTTCACACTTTCAGAATTAGGTTAAAGAATAGTGCAAACAAGTGAGTCAAAAACAACTTTATATCCCTTATCACATAGTTGACTGAGGTTGAGCAGATTATATGCAAGTCCTTCTACTAATAATACATCATCAATGCAACAGGAAGAACACTTACCTATCTTACCTGATCCTATGATTCTGCCTTTCGAATTTCCAACAAAAGTTACATGACCGACATTCTTTTCAGTGAGCATACAAAACTTCTCTTTGTTTCTAGTCATGTGCCTAGAGCAGCCACTATCAAGATACCATCTGTTATAGTGGGCTGATAGGCAAACCTGTAAAATCAATTAAGTGGAAAATTTTGGAACCCAAGAATGTTTGGGCCCCATGACAACATTTAACTCATGCAAGCAAAATAGCAGATATTTTGGAATCCATATTTGTTTTGTTGACTCAGTTGATTTTATGGATTTTTTAATTTTCTGCTCATTGTGCTTATTCTAAAGATTGTTTGAATTTTGAGCATGTTTCTCAGTTTTGAAAGCTTTTGAGTTTTTATTCCAGTAGTTGTTGGTCTGAAAGGTCTTAGGATGCATGTATCCTTCATTGAACCTGAATTGATTATTTCTATGATTACCATGGAAATTTTAGTTTCTAGAAGATTAAGACCTAGGTTGCATTGATCCATTCCAAGAATTATGTTGATGTACCCAATGACCTGAGGTACCCCATTTTTGACCTCTGTGTTTAAGGGACTGAAACCCAGAAGAAATGTGCATTGATGTAGTGTGATTAATTCCTCGACCTTTTTGAGTTATAGTAGCTGAATTCTGACCTAGACACTTGGGCTTAGGTGCAGTGGAGTGTGAGCTACTTTCTATCACATCATTCACTTTTCTTTTCCCCTTGTCCTTTGAACTTATTCTGTTTTGTTTAATGTTCATTTTTATTAGGGGATTGTATTTTCTTTTTTCCTTTTCAGCAATAAATGAAATTATTTTGGCTCCAAAACTTTTATTACTAGTTGGATTAAATCCTAATCCTTCTTTTATGAAATTTGATGTTGTTCCAAGGATAGCATTCAGATTCTCAGTACCTTGTGTCATGGCCTCAAGAGATTTTTGTTTATCATTTATTTCCAAGTTCAGATTTTTGACATTTTTCTTCAATGCTTCATTCACACATTTCACAGCTTCATATTTCTCATTAACTGTCTTTGTTTCCACTTCAAACATTTGCATTTTAACTTTTAATTCATCAATGCCATTTTTCAAATTTTCATTTTCACATCTAAGTTCTTTCAAAATATATTTGCATTCATCATTTTCAGTAAGAGAATTTTGCAATATAGAATTTTCTTTTTCTAAACATGCAATCCTATCATTTGATGAAGTATCATTAACAAGAGAATTAATTTTCTTTTCAAGATGTCTGTTCTCCCAACGCATATCATCATAATTGTCTAGGATTTCAGCATATGCGTCTTCCCAATCACTATGAGTGAAATTTTCAACGGGAGAACTTACCTCTTCATCTGTTATCTGTTCCTCCGCTCTTCTAGCCATCAGACATAGTTTGTCTCCATCATTACTTTCAGAAGAGCTGCTGCAACTTTCTTCTTCATCATTGCTCCAAGTACTCACCATAGCCTTTGCCTTCTTATTTTTCCACTTGGGCTGATTCTCTTTCTGCAGCTCTAGACAATCTGCCTTTAAGTGCCCTGACCTCCTGCAATTGTAACAAACTATGTTCTCATATTTTTTGACATTTTCAGATTTAAATTTAGAATGTCTTCCACCAGAGGAGTATTTCTGTCTGAAATATTTACCTTCTTTCTTCAAAAATTTCTTAAACTTTCTGGTCAACATAGCAAACTCACGTGCATCTTCTTCAGAACTGGATGAACTGCGTTCACTAGAAGATGTTAGGACCGGTGCGATGGATTCAGAGAGGGGGTGAATGAATACCCTATAAAAAATTCACCCAAATAAAAAACTATAGCTGATCGATGCGCAGTATTAACGCACTCAGATGGCTCAACAAGATCACTGTTCTAAGAAGGCTCACACTCGAACATTTAATATGGACAATCGGATGAAATACTTAGTCACTCAATGAATCCAGAAAACTCGAAACGGTTAGATGAGCAAATCTAATCATACATCTATCGTGGACCAACAGGTAATCAGTCCAAAGGGAGTCTCTCAAGACCACTATCGAATGAACGATATGCAATCAAATTCCTTGCTAGATTGAAGATTCAAATTGACCTATGCATACATCTAGCGAATTGAATAAGGCAATCAAATCATAGTAGACAAGGGGATTTTTAGGTGGTTCGGTCCGCAGACCTACGTCCACCCAACACTCCAACTAGAGTGTGGATTCTGCTGATACACAGCTTAACAGCTGGGCCTCACAACTTGCCAACATCAGCTGAGCATCACAGCTTGCTTTCGCTGAGCAATACAGCTTAGCCATCCGCTGACTCACAGCTTGACTGCTGGGCGTTACAGCTTAGCCGACATGAGGAATCCTCCTCTGCAACCGCTGGGGCTTACAGCTTAACCCGTCCAGAGGAGTCCACCTCTGCTACTGCTGGCAAATAGTTTGAAACAAAGATAAGAGAAAATAAAGACAAAAGTAACAGCGTCGGAAAGCTGCAAAACTCTACAAACCAAAGTTGCTCTCGCAGGAGCTAACTGGCCTGGATTTGATCCACGGTCCAGTAGAACCAGATATTCAGTGAAGTCTTCTGTCTTCTTCTCCACGAAATCTTTCTTTCTCTCTTCTTCTTCTACTGCTGGTCTATATCTCTCTGCCTCTCTTTTCTTTTCTTCTCACTGTCTCCTCACTCTTTCTTTTTCGAACACTTCTCTCTTCTGCTCTTCTTCTGCACTCTCTCTGATTTCCTCCCCTTTCTTCTTTTACTACTTTCGAGAGGGATGTTCTTCTTGATCTCGCCCGAGAGAGATATATATATATCTTCTATCTCTGAATCCCGTGCTCACGCCCTGGGCGTGTGGAGGGTGAACTCCCACCCAAACGGCTTCCAGAAGGCTCTCAGCCATGTGTCACCATCTAAGCATTGTAGCCTTTTTCGTGGCACTCTTTTGGAGGTCGATCTGCCTTGGATCATGTGCCCCTCCTTGGAGAGAAACTCTGTCAGAAAACGGAAGGCACTTAGTCAAGCACTTAGCACAGTTTGCACTGAGGTAATGAGAGAGTAAACATAGCATGCACTGAGTTGATAAAACCAGACATGGGAAATGTATTGACTTACAAATATGCATGACACCATATGCCCAAATCATAGTGACCACCCGTGCAGCTGATGTGCACGGACATGAATCCAAGAGGCACAAGAAGAAGACTATGCACCAAGTCAAAGAAAAAAGAAGGACCAAAGATATGCAATGACTCTAGAGATGTCTAGGGCGAACAGTGCACTGACTCTTAAAAAAAATGCGTAACACAGTAGATGCACCGAGTTGGATTTGCGGTCAAGACACGAGTTGCACCGAGATGATGGAGAAGAGTATAAGGACAAAGGAAAAATGCAAGATAGAACTTGCACCGACTATGAAATGCACTATTAGATGCTTTCAAGACCTATCCAGCGTGCACCACCAAAGGTTGCACCGACGTTATGCTTGGTCACATAAGATGAAACATGCACGGATGCTCTACTGAATGAACAGGGTTGTACTGACCTTAATGTAAGCATGAACACAATATGCACCGAGGCAAGGTTTGCACCGATGCAAAGCTTTTGCACTGATCTTCTATATGAGACTTGTGTGTATATGTAACATGCACATACTTTACTCTATGCAAACCAAACAAATGCACAGACCTATATTATGCGCAAAGACATGCACCAACCTTGCGTGCACCGACTATGAAACATGTAGACATGAAACTTGCACCGACCCTGACGTTCATGCCGCTAGACTCAAACATGCACTGACGGAGTATATGTCTTAGATGAAAACTTGCACCGACCTTACTTCAATCGAAGCAAGATATGCACAAACGTTGGTTAAACATATAACGCATCTAGCACCGACCTCATATGTAGACAACTGAAAGAAACAAATGCACTGGCTCAGACTTGGCGAAACAAGAATGCTGACATAGTACTTATGTGAAACATGATTGTTTGACCAAATCATAATCTAATGCAAGAGTTGACTTAGCATTGACCAACAGTTAGCAACATATTATATTCAAGCATATATAAGCACACATGAACTGTATCAACACAACATGTGAACCCTTAGCAAATTCATGCACAAGTGAACCATGAATCATGATCTCCACTACACACATGATTCATAGTATGTCATAATCAAAACCAGGGTTCCAACATTCTCCCCCTTTTTGATTATGACAATACTATGAGTCATGTGTGCTTATTCACACAGCTCAATTACTCCAAACATTCAGTCAAGAATTGAGACCAATTGTTAACAATTATTTCATATCAAACAAGCATTTCATTTCATCATTTCCCCATCTTTCCAGACAAGCATAAACAGAACATATGACTCTAAACAAAACATATGACTCATACCAATTTCTCCCCCTTTGTCATTATCAAAAAGAACCATGGAGAAGGTATGAATGCAGAGATACAGATGCAACAAGAAATGCAAGATATAGATGAATGCAGCCATAACAGACATCTTATGCAGACCTGTTATGGGAATGGAAGTGTAGGGATCGGACTTGGAACCAATGCATGACCTGACATCAAATATGCACACTCTCCCCTTTCGCACATTCTCCCCCTTAGACAAATCAGACAATTTTCCCCTTACGATGAGCAATGACAAGAATGTTTGAAGACTTCTTATAGCCTATGATGTCAATGCACAGGGTGAACCTACAGGGATGAACTCTGGTTATCCAATGAATCAATCTGGAATATTCAACCACAATAATTTTGAAGTTCAGAAAGCTGCAAGTGAACAAGATAATAATGACAATAGATCCTTACATTTGTATGGTCTGCAGATGAAAGGTCTATAGAACCATCAGGATTTGCTAGCCAAAAGAAATATGGTAGTGGAATCTAGTGAAAGAGACTCAGGCTTATGTGCAGAGTTCAATCAAAGCACATATATTTCAGGAATAATTTTTGATATCTGTTGAAACGATCAATGAAAGTAACAGAGATTAACATTTGAGCAAAAGCATTATTGAATTTTTAAAGACCATGAGATACAGAATTTTTCAGTAAGTTACCAACTTCATAAACTAGAATTTAGGTTTTAGAGTCTTCCACTATAAAAGCTTATGAATCCTTTGATTGACAGATATGGTTTAAGAATGATGTAAATAGAGTTTTTTTCAAAAAGAAACCATACTCATATCTGAAATAAATTTTTAATAAAAATGAACCAAATGCTCATATAACACTTCTAGTTCAACCTTCATTCATCTTACTCAGTTTACTTTCCATGACTTCTTCAAGAATCACATAAGGTAGTATTGAGAATAAACACTCGTGAAAGCATCTGAATTTTACTATCCTTCCAGAATTTTTGAATCACCCTTTTTCATATTTTTCTTTTGATCATCAATATAAACTTTAATGAGAAATTTTGGTTGATCAACACCTTTTGACGTGAGGAGACACCTTGGTTAGAGGCCAAAATCTCCAATTACTCAGTGTGATGACTGTATTGCTTCTCTATTTTAGAGAACAGAGATAGCATTAGAGGTATCTTTGGCATGAGGAGACACCTTGATTAGAGGCCAGAATCTCTAGTTACTCAATACAACCATGCCATTGCTCTACCATATTTTCACATTATTTTCAATGATTTTAATCAGAGTTAACTATGTCTCTTAGCAAATGGAACAAGGAAATTTTCGGAGATGTGATAAAGAATGTTAGACTAGCTGAACAGGAAGTGGAAAAGAAACAAATAGAATTTGATATAATTCCTTCAACTGAAAACAGATGCAAATTGAATGCTGCTATGGCAAATTTCCATCAGGCTTTGTATAGGGAAGAAATTTTCTGGCATCAAAAATCCCGCACAGATTGGATTGAAAGTGGGGACAGAAATACATCATACTATCACTCTCTTGCTCAACAAAATTGTAGAAGAGGCTTTATCAGTAGGTTAAAGTTGGATGACTCTGATATTTGGTGTGAAGACCAAGCTATTCTTTGCAGGCAGGCAAATCAGTATTTCCAGAAGCTTTTCTCTTCTGAAGACCATATTATGGATTGTTCTATAATAGATTGCATTCCTCAACTAATCACTAATGATCAGAACAGTCTCCTTTGCTCTATTCCAGAAGGTAATGAGATTAAAGAAGTAGTGTGGTCCCTAAAAGGATCTAGCACCCCTGGTCCGGATGGGTTTCCAGGAGAGTTTTATAAGCATGTATGGGACATTACAGGCCAAGATGTCATCTGTGCAGTGCAAAGTTTCTTTATGGGGTTTCCAATTCCTAGAGGTATGGCATCTTCCATAATTGCCCTAATCCAAAAAGTTCAAGTGCCTAAGTCCTTTAATGACTTTCGGCCAATAAGTCTTTGTAATTTCTCTTACAAAATTATCTCCTCAATCATTTCGAAGAGGCTTGCACCAATTCTGCCGAACATTATTTCCAAGGAATAAGGAGCTTTTGTCCAAGGTCGAAATATCTTGGACAATGTTGCTATAGCAAGACAACTTATGAAAGATATTGATAGGAAAGGAAGGAGTCATAATGCCATTGTTAAGCTGGACATGGCCAAGGCCTATGACAGAATTGAGTGGGATTTTTTACTGGCAGCCCTAAGGAAATTTGGTTTCAATACTAGATTCACTTCTTACATTGGAATGATTTTAACTAACTGTTGGTTTTCAGTTAATTTCAATGGCAATATGGCAGGTTTCTTTAAATCTAGCAGAGGTATCAGACAAGGTGACCCTCTTGCCCCATATCTTTTTATTCTAGCCTCGGAAGTACTAAGCAGGGGGTTGACAGCTCAATTCCAATCAGGAGCCTTGAAGGGTTACAATGGGCCTAAAAATATTGCCCAAATATCTCATCTGCTGTATGCGGATGACACACTTATTTTCTTGAATGCTAATAAACACAACATAGCAGCTCTGCAGCAGTTTATTTCAAGATATGAGAATAGCTCAGGGCAGAAAATCAATGTTGGCAAGAGTAGCATTATTGTTTCAAACAAAGTCCCTCTATCAATAAAGCAATCCATACAACTGTAGACTGGTTTCAGAATTGTTTCTACTAGTTTTAGTTACCTTGGTATCCCAGTGAAGAAAGGAAGATACACATGCCAGGATTTCAAATACATTATGGATAGAGTTCAGCAGAAGTTAGAGGGATGGCAGTCCAAACTGCTCTCACAGGCTGGGAGGGCAATCCTCATCAACTCTGTACTCCGAAGCATTCCAATATACCTGGCATCTGTTTGCTTTTGTCCTAAGTCTATTATCAATGCCATTGACAGACTTTGTGCTAACTTTTATTGGCAGGGTTCTGAAATTCTGAGACGTCGCCATTGGATCTCCTGGCAAAAAATCCAAATGCCAAAACTGGAAGGGGGCCTTGGTATTAGAGATCTTAATCTCACCCAGTTGTCATTGGCCACTAAATGCCTGTGGAGAATTATTCAGGGGTCTTCCCTTTGGTCTCAGTATGCCAGACAAAGGTTTGTTAAAACTAATTTTTTCGACTGCTCTACACCTTTTCCAGCTGGAATGTCTCATGGTATGTTTCAGCAAGCGAAGAAGTTAATCATAAATAATTCTAGATGGATAATTGGGGATGGAAAGGGAACAGACTTTTGGAAGGATAATTGGACTGGCAGGGGGCCGTTAATCAACAATATACCTTCAGGTAGTTTTAATAACATACAGAGGCAGCCTAAGCTGACTGTTAGAGAGGCTCTTCTTGATCCAAATCATCCAGCTTGGTCCCTACTCAGTAGTTCCTTACTGCTACCAAAAGTTCAGCTGAGAAATAGGCCAGATCATTATATCTGGACTGGTACAGTAGGTGGTTTCTTTAGTGTACAGTCTGCTAATAATCTGCTGAGACACAGAGGTGTACTAAGGCAGCCTTGGGCCAAGTTATGGCACTCTAGCATTTCTCCAAGGGCAACAAATTTTTTTTGGAAGCTGCTTCATAGAGCTGTTCCGGTTGATGGCAGAATTTCTGAGTGTGGTATTCCCTTAGTTTCTAAATGTTGTTGCTGCTTACTCCCTTCTCAGGAGGACTTAGATCACCTGTTCGTTAAAGGAGATCTAGCTTCTGCTTTATGGAAATGGGTCTCCCCCTTGATCAGTACTAAAATTAGTCTTAGTGAGCACATCACAATTCGTGGCTGGAATATTTTGACAGGCTCCAAGCTGCATTCAGCATTCAGCATTCAGCTATTCTGGTATGCATGCTGTGATTCTAATTGTATGGGAGATCTGGAAGGTAAGATGTTCTGCCAGGTTTGAAAATGTGACCATCAACATTCCTAGTATCAAGAGGAAAGTGATGGCAGGCCTCTCTCAAGCCCTTGATAACCAATCCTTTCCAGTTAGTAGCTCGGCAGAGCAAGTTAAAGTTCTGAATCAGTTTCAACTGTTCCCGAAGATTATTTCAAGGAGGAGGCCAATGATTGTTTCATGCAGCCTAGCTCCTCTTCATTTTACTCTTCATGTAGATGGAGCTTCAAAAGGGAACCCGGGCAATTGTAGAGGTGGTGGTTGTGTTAGAGACTCAGCAGGAAATATGATCATTAGCTTTGCCTTTTATTATGGCTTTGGGAGTAGTTTTCTTGCAGAAGTAAGGGCTCTCTATGATGGGCTGTCAATAGTTAATAAAGGAGGACTGAAAGTATCTGCAATTTTTTCAGATTGTGCCTTTCTAGTGGAATCTATTCATAAGAAGAAAGTTCCTAGCTGGGCTGTCTATCCTTGGTGAAGTGAAATATTGGAACTTATATCATCAAGTGGCTGTCCGGTGAGACATGTTTATAGGGAAGGCAACCAGCTGGCTGATGCATTGGCCTCCTATGCTAGCTCTTGTCAGTCTAATTCAATCTTTACTCTTGTTAGTGAACTACCTAAAATGGTGAGGGGAGTTTATAGGATGGACAAAGGAGGCTTGCCTTCTTTTCGTTTTTGTAAGTAGATTTCTTGGTATTTTTTCTTGCTTTGGCATCTTGTATAGTCAGGGGTATGCCCCAATGAACATGTACCTTTTTTTTTAGAAAATCTAATAAAATCTTAGGCCACAGTATCATCCTGGGGGAGTGAGAACATGTTCCCCTGCTGGGGGAATATGCACTTGACTAGTTGATGATTCTGAGGGCCGGTGTTGAAAAAAAAACTATGGTACTTCATGACACAGTCCTTTGGATAGGTTTCTCAGTAACCATAGTCATTGCTCTATCCATAATTTTTGAACAAATTCAGACAGATTAAATGTTTAATAGCAATACTAACACTCAGTATTTCAGTTAAAGAAAATCATGATTTCAACTTTTCAGATTTCAGGAAGTCTTACATGAATTTAAATGAGACAAGCAGTTAAGGTTTATTAAAAAGTTGAATCAGATATTTTCAAGTTCTTTGAGCTCAAACTTAAGAGTACATTAGACTTAAACCAATTCCAAATCAACAAATATTCTTAAACCTGTATAATGGAAGATTCTACATTAAAGATGTTTTAACATTTATGAAGCAGTATTCAAACTGAAGGTTTACTTCAAATCTCAGTTCAGTTATTGAGTAATCAGCAGCAGCCAACAATGATTATTTGATGATGTGAGTCACTGGAATGACAGATATGGCAGGATAAATCAATTAGGTGGACAAGAAGAGTTCAGGATTAAGATCATCAAAAGGTATGCAACATGTGCAATGTACACAATGCTTTCTTGACATAAACTCCCCTTGACATTATGCACTATATGAGTAAAATTTGAGTATAATGCATGCACTGAAATATATTGTTGACACCTTGAAAATGAGCAAGGGCGGAAACAGACTTGAAAAGAAGATCAGACCAATAGTGAAAGATTGATGGTAAAGCTTGTCAAACATCTGCCCGGCTGAAGCCTTTTTCAGCCAAGCTGATGTCCGGTGTCGTCGTCAGCCAGACGGCAACACTGATGAAGTAGCAGTCAACTGACTGATGAGACCCCCTATCACACTGTAACAAGAGCTATATTACTGTCTCGTATGAAAGTCTACAGGTAACATGTCAGATTAAGTCAGATGTTGACTTGTTAACAGATAAGACAAGAGCGAGACAAAGATGAAGCCAAAACCAGCAAATGAAGATTATAAAAACTCCTGCAAAGTCAGAATGGAGGAAGTACCGTACCAGGCTAAAGATGTTATCCTGTCTTGTCATCATTCAGGTGACAATGTTGATGAAACGATACCCAGTTTTGTCATCATTCAGATGACAATGCTGATGAAATCCCAGCCTACTGACTGATGAAATCTCAGAATGATCTCAATAAAAGCTATGCCACCAATAAAGGGCCCTCTCTTGTTCTGATAAATGTATTTGAAGGACTAAGAAAGGTCAGGGCATATGTGAAGTTTAGAAGCCCTAAATGGGCCTGCCAAATGGGCTCACGAAAGCGGCGCCGGGATGCTCTATGGAGGCCACCTAGCGCGCCGGGAGCTGCTATACTCGACTGATGCGCGCCGTGAAGGCGAAGAGGCACATCGACTTCCATCTGCCGAGAGGTCAGGAGGGGGTGGGTTTATATAAACCCACTCACTCGAAAGATTAAGAAAAAAAGGAGAGAAAAAAAAAGAGGAGAAGAGAGGGGTTTTTGGCAAGCGGAAGTCCACCTCCTCCAGAAGAAAAAGAAAGAAGGAGAGCCAGAGAAGAGAGAAAAAGCAGAGAAGAGAACCCGAGGCCGATCGAAGGTGGGCAGCCAGGGAGGGAGAGGAGTCAATGCTCCGCCCTCCCCCCCCCCATTTCTGTAGTTCATTTTCTTAATTTCGATGGTTTCTCCTTCTTCTTCCTCTGATGTATGCTATAATGCTGTAACCGATTTCACGCCGATAGGATGATGTATCGCTTTTGCTTTCTTCCTATGTATCTCCTCCGATGTATGGGTCAGACGGAGTATCAGTGTTGAATGAATGAATATGACAGGTTGCAATTGGTGCCTGCTGTTCGTTTCCCTAAAGCCTTGTTGCCATCCCTCATGTTTTCTGCCTTATCTTAGACTCTGTAGCATGCTATTCCCCTCCCCAGTTTGATCAATAGTCTCCTGATTCGCCTGGTTTTCAAATGCTCTCTATGCTTATTCCAGAGCCAGGGACAGACCATCCCTTGGCCCCTGGAACAAAGTGAAGCTATATAATGACCGCTGTTTATGAGATTCCGGAGTTTCAGATGCGTACGTTCTGACTGCTAATATTATCAAAGTCATTCCTGGGCCAGAGATAGCCATCTCTTGGCTCCCAGGATGATGAAGGATAACATTGAAATTATCCCTCGAACTCTGCGTAATAATGGTGACAGGGATCCTCCAGACCCTGATCTTCCCCAATTCCTCTTCGATCATGGCCTTCCTTTGGAGCCTAAACCTAATCCAGTTCCAATTTGATGAATTGATTCACTTTTATCCCAAAGAAACCCTCTATCCTGGTCTGGACCATCAAGAAACCCAAAACAGGGTACCGTAAAACTCTAAAACTCATCCCGGCGCCCTCATCCATCTCGGCTTCATGAACAGTAGAATAGGTGAATAGTTCTCGGCGCAAGCGTTCCCACGCCGAGAACCCCATCTTCCTACCTGCGCCGAGAAGCCCTTCCCTTGGCCACCTTGTTGGCGCACCGAGAAGCCTGCCTCTTGGCCTCATCTCTTGTGCGCCGGGAACTCCCTCAGCCTAGCCTTCTGGCACCGAGAACCCTAACTCCTTGGCCTCCTTGCCTGCGCCGAGAACCCTAACCCCCCTGGCATCCTTCTGGCGCCGAGAAACCTAACTCCTTGGCCTTCTCATTTGCGCCGAGAACCCTAGCCACTCTACCATCACGCCGAGAACTCTATTAATGCCAGCTTCCCGGCGCCCCGAATAGAACCTTGTGAAGAACCCTTTTCGGCACGGTGGTTTTCGCGCCGGGAACCTATATGCCCATTTAAAGCTGTGCCGAGAAGCTGCCTTGCCATCCACTTGAACCTCCGATAGCTTGATCAAACACACCCAGAGATACCCATGAGTCACCAGGCCCGTCCAGGGGATAAATCCAAAGGGGGTCAGACTCCCTTATGTTCCACCGTCCCGCATCGGATTCATGAATAACCCCTTTAGCTCGGAAGGTCTCTGCCACTGCATGAGTTCCACCGGCTTCCTTAAGGGAAAATCGAACATTGCCCCATGGCAGATACGTGGTTCGGGAAGTTTGACACTTCTCTCTCTCTTGGCTTTCATCCCGGCACTCCGTGGGTGATAGCCTATTTCCCCCTGGGCATAATCCAGCTTAAGGGGAAATGCTGCCGAAATATCGATTGATGCTTTAACCCCGACAAGCCTCGGGAAGCGTGTATCATACACCTCTCGTCTGGCTCAATTCTTTCGGGGATACGAATACTTCGAGACCCTTGGCCGGATGAGAAACGTGAAAGGGGGTATATGTCCCCGATGATTGTTCAGGCCCCGTCCCGCCACTGCGTGGATGGTGTCCTATTTCTATCCGGCATGACCCACATAAGGGGAGGTCATGCTGATTTAATAATTTGTCGTTTATTCAATTACCTTCTTAGAATAACAAGAACTTCAATGTTATGCACTGTCATTCTCAACCGCCCCGAGGGGCCTCCTATTTTGGCCTTTAATCAAGGGTTGTCCTTCTTAGGAAGGGCGTAATTAACGTCATAACCTTTATGGTATGACGGACTTCCGGTCCCGACTCGGACTTCACAATCGACTGATTGAGTCAGATCGAGCGCATAATAAATCGTCACTCCGGTGACTGGCATGCCTAACAAACCAACCAATAAACCAATAAACACACATAAATAAAATAAATAAACAAACGATGAATAAAATCCATTCCCACAAGTCTGGCACGCCCGGTGGGACCAAGTCTCCCTTCATCTCTACGCCAACATAGGAGGCCCGATGGGCCCCCCCTCAAATTTCTGATTCTGTGTGCTTTCTCCATTTTCAGGAAGCTAGGATGACGGCTGGAATCATGTCCGTTTGCTTTGACTAGCAAGCGGTCGAGGCACATGTTCGAGAAGGCTACCTGGCGGTACCTCTTTCATTCGGATCGATGCCGCCTGAAAGCCCAATTGCCTGGGCCTCATTTTCACTGATCTGCTCGAGATTGACAACCAGGCGCCAAAAGCTGTTGTCGAGACGTCGCCGCAAGCTACTGGTCCCAAGAAGAACCCGGTGATGAAGGATACTCCTGGGGTCGTCTCCTGCTTTGTCTATCACGAGGCAAGGAGAAGCGCACCCTCTGCTGCTAGCGGAAAAGGAAGAAGATCCGACCGGAGAGCCCGATCTATTGCTGCGGGTCGTCGGATGTCCAACTCAGGGAAGATGATGCTGATTGGAAATATCCGGGCGAACGTCAATGGTTGCCCAAGGGAGGTCAAGCCAGATGTGATCGTCCCAATGGTACCTACCACCAATAGGTTCCGAATACTGACTGCTAGGAGGGCCGACATGGAACTTGGAGATAGAAGGTGACTAGCACCAAAGCCGCCTAGATTCAG
Source organism: Amorphophallus konjac (assembly GCA_022559845.1). Classification (NCBI taxonomy): domain Eukaryota; kingdom Viridiplantae; phylum Streptophyta; class Magnoliopsida; order Alismatales; family Araceae; genus Amorphophallus; species Amorphophallus konjac. The sequence goes on from CM040122.1 coordinate 250,484,410, forward strand.
GCAGATCTGGCGGCCGAAGAAAATCCAGAGCTGGGCCCCAGCTCAAGATGAAGAATAAATTGTTGATGCTGCTATTGCCCGCTTTAGGGCAGGGAGCAGAAGAGGAGAAAGAAAAGACGAAAGAGATGCTGTTGCTGTTCACGCCAGGGCTCAGGGTAGGAGAGATAAAAAAGAGAATGAAGGAAGAAATATGACTGCTACTCGCCCCAGGATGAGGGGCAGAAGATATGAGAAAAAAGAAGACCGCATGGTCACCAACCCCATGGCCGAGGGCAAAAGATGGGAAAGGAAGAACTATGCTGTTGCTGCCAACCGCCGCCAGGATGGGAGCAGAAGGTTCAGGGAGGAAGAGAAAATGATAATGAGTGAACCAGTCGCTGCGGCCATTTCAAGAAGACCGAGAGCCTGTGCTAGACAGGCCGACATATTCAAATATTCCAAAGCCGAACATCTGACTGCCTAGGTGGCAAGACTGGCTTGTCAGCGGAAAGGTCAGGAAAGACTGATGCCCCGACCAGAGCTACAAAGACACAGCCAAGAGGAGATGAAACAAGTGGTTCAAGACTACTTTCACTACCTGGGGAATTCTTCCCTCGGGCAGCGAAGATTATCCCGTGCTTTAGGCACCATAGAAGAAGAAGAAGAAGCCTTTCAAGAAGCAATGATCGGAGTCTCCTCCTCCGATTCCAATGATTATGAAGAAGGCCACAGAACCGGGTATGGGAGAGAAGACCTGCACGGGCAAGAAGCTGAAGAAAGAATATCGGTCTTTGACCGGCTCAAATACCCCGACCAGGTGAAAAGGAAAGTCTACAGGCAGAAGGAGAAGATGCATATCTTCGCCTGCAATATGGCCGGGCTTGTCAAAGGGCAGGATATGTTACCGACTCAGCCAAATGAACTGCTCAGACTGGCAACCAGACCAGGCCCCATCACGAGGATAAGTCAGGCGGCCAAAGAAAAAATAAAGACTGATGATGAAGTCCGCAAGATCACCACTATGACAGTTAATGTGTTGACAGCAGAAGATGAAGATAATCCCTTCGTCGATGACGTTGAAGGGACTTCAGAAGAGATACAGATCCCGTCAACCATGGATCCCATGATCCAGATGATGTTTAGAAGATATCAACAAGAGATCAATGCTCTCAGAAGATAGCTAAATGAGAGGCATGAAGCTACACCGGTCTCCAAGCAAGTTGAGCCTGTGGGGCAGACCTCCAGCTCAACAGAAATGGCAATCCCAGCTAATCCTCTCCCGGCCGATAAGGGCAAAGCACCGAGCCCACCTGTTCTATAGCAAACAGCAGCTCAGCCCTCTGTGTCTCAGATACAGCCCACCGTGCCCACCTTGCGCGCAACTGTGATGACAACTCCTTACAGTCAGCAACAAGCTCACTTCTTCCCGGAAAACATAGATCCAGCCATAGCCCACAAGCTGATGATTGAAAAGATTATGGAAATGAAGCTATCTGAGAAGACTGGTTATGATGCTAGTACCTACGATGTGTACAAGGTACCGTATCCTCCCCAGTATGCTGCTAAGAGACTACCGCCAGGCGTTAGTAAGCCACCGAAGTTTGAAAAATTTAATGGCTAGGGCTCTCCCAGGGAGCACATAGCTTACTATACCACCATTATGGGCAACTTGGCAGCTGATGAAGCTTATCTGCTTAAGTTCTTCGGCTCAACCCTCACCGGGATAGCCTTTGAATGGTATTCAAGCCTGCCGGCTGCGTCAGTGGCCGATTGGCCTGATATGCAAAGAAAGTTCCACGATAGATTTCACGTCACAGAAAGAGAACTTACAATAGCAGAACTTGTTGTGCCCCTGGCCCCTGTGGTTTATGGTTTTGATGATTGGCTTTAGGGGTTTATGATGATTGATTTTAATGTGACTTAATGACTGTGAGTCACCATGCATTGATGTTCTGTTTTGATGATTGATTTGGTTTTGATGATTGGTGTTTGATGTGAGTTACTGTCAGTCATCTTGCTGAAATGAGTCATTGTCCTTCATATGTTCAGTCAGTTTATCTGCTTACACTGTGAGTCATTGCAATTGAAGTTCTTACACTGTGAGTCATTGCAATTGAAGTTCAGACTGTTTTATCTGCTGCATAAAGCATTCATATGCATTTACAGAGTATATACATTGATTGGCAGTAAGTCTGTACATTGAGCGTCTCTTGGAAGTCCATACAGTGCATTGCATTGGCTAAGTGTATACACTGTCAGTCTCATTTAGAGTCTAAGACAAAGTCTGTACATCGGACTGTTACAGCAATTCTCTACAGACTTCACCGTCTCTCTCAGCGTCTTAAGCATTTTAGGCTAAGTCTATACATTGCTGCATTGCTTGTATATGTAGAGTCTATACACTACTACAGGCATCAAGTCTATACATTGGACCGTGGTTCTCCAAGTCTATACATTGCTGAACCATTCGACATGTTTGCACATTGGGCTTTCACGTGAAGTCTACACATCGGTCTCTACTTTGAAGTCTATACATTGGCTAAGGGTCTTCAAGTCCATACACAGTCGTCTGATGCATATTGATTAACAGGAAATCTGCTATGAGGTTGTACATTGTATGTCCGTACTGTTTCTGTCATACTTCATGTTATTCTTGTGTTTATGTCCGTGTTATTTCTTTCTTACCTCGTGTCGTTTTAGTTTTAGTACTGTTTGTGTTTTCAACACGCCGTGTCGTCCTTTCGTACCTCGTGTTACTTTAAGTTGTGTGCTGATTGACTTCGTGCTGATTCTTCTGAAGCAGATCGAATTGTTCTGATGAACTTCGAGTTGCTTCTGTATGAACCTCGTGTCGTTAGCACTTAGTTGCTCATCTCGAGTCAGTCCTCTATGTTTGCTCTTGTGTCTTCGTGTCAATTACTGTAGTTCCTCGAGTTGTTCTTCTGCTTCCACCGTTTCATCACGTGTTGTTGAAGACGTGTCTATCTCATGTCTTCGTGTCGTGTTTTCTAGACCTCGTGTCTTTGTCACTTTGTGACCTCATCTCGTGTCATCTTTTATGTCTGCTTGTTTAATTTCGTGTCACTTACTGTTGTTCCTCGAGTCATTTTTTTTACTAGTGTCACTGCTTCATCACGTGTCGTGATAGCCATGTCACTCTTCTATCTTTGTGCTATTTTTCTCTTTCGACTTCGTGTCCTTCTCGCCTTGACCACACTCCGTGTCAATTCCTGTGTTTCATCTTCGTGTTGTTTTCAACTCGTGTCGGTTTCTATTTTCATCTTCGTGTTATCTTCAACTCGTGACGGTTTCTATTATTTGTCTTCGTGTCGTGGTCAGCCCGTGTCGCCTCGTCTTCGAGTCATTCATTCGAGCTATTTTGTGCTCGAGTTGTTTTTCTTATGTTTTCAAGTGTTGTTTCACTTCGTGTCGTCTTTTGTTGCCATTTGTTAGTTCGTGTTGTTTCGTTCTAACCTCGTCCAGGTCTCTTCTGATCGCGTGTCTTTCTATTGCTTCACTCTGTGTTATCTTCTTCTCACCTCATGCTGTCTTCATCTGACTTCGTGTCGTCTTCGTTGTTGTGTTAATTGTGTATCTCGTGTTGTTCTCTTTTTTACCTCGTGCTATTTTCATCTGACCTCGTGTCATTCTCCATTTATTTCGTACTGAAGTAATCTTGTGTATCTCGTGTCATTCTCAGTACAGTGCATCTTGTATTGCTTTCATATACCTCATGCAGTTTTAGTTATTGTGGCCCTGAGTGTTAATCGCGTTAATTCCTTACAGGAGAAGAAGAAGGTGGTCCGAGGAAATATTCCCCAGTGACTGGGCAGCACGTGATCCGAGGTTGAAATGAAGCTGGCTGAGAGACTGCCACGTGATCTGAATACTTAGGGCTGGAAATGTGGAGGTCACACGTCAGGGGTGATGATGCTGCTGCTGCTATATATATGAGCCTTCTTTCATAGAAGAAGAGAGATCGAAGCAGAAAAGCCGGAAGAGTAGAAAGCCCTTCGATCCAGAAAAAGAAGAAAAGAAAGAAAAGAAGAGAGCAGAGAAGAGAGTGAGAGTGAGAGCAGAAAAAGAAAAAGAGAGAGAGATAGTGCTCGTGTGAAGAGAGAAGAAAGAGTGAAGAAGAAGAAGTGCAGAAGAGAGCAGAAGAGAAAGAAAGAGAGATAGAGAGTGAGCGAGAGAGCTCGTGGAGAAGAACGAAGAAGCTGCTTGAAGATCTATCTTCACTAGACCGTGGATCAGATCCAGGCCAGTCAGCTCCGTTGAGAGCCACATTGTGCATTTCGTTTTACAGCTTTCTGATTGCTGTGTTATTTTCCTTTATTGTTTTTCTTTGTTTTCTGATCATCTTTGTTCTTCCGATTGCCCTGTTGGGGATCGGGTTCCTCCTGTTGGTTCAGGAGAAGGGAGATCTGATCTCCAGGTTGCAAGTGACAGGTTGTCACTTGTGGGTTGCCCTCTGGTTAGAGGAAGGGAGGCTAGTCCTCCGGTTCTGGGCTTGTGGTTGCAAGTCCAGTGGTCCCTCCTGGTCTGGAGGAAGAGAGGTCTTCGACCTCTAGTTTCCAAGTGGCTGGGAGTCACTTGGGTGTCCCTCCGGTTGGGAGGAAGAGGGGAGGCTGTTCCCCTGGTCAAGCTGTGTGGCAGCAACTGTTTGCAGACTGAGTCTGCTTGGTTCTAGCGTTTGCTAGTGAAGCCTCACTCCGGTTGGGAGTGAGGGGTGGATGTAGGTCTGGAGGACTGAACCACCAAAATCTTTGAGCAGTGGTTCGCTGGTAGTGTGTTCTTCCATATCTCTTACCACCCTTCACAGATTGTCTTGAGATTTCTTATTCTCACTTGTGCTGCTACCGCTAGTTGGTCATTTGGGGGCCAGTTACATATTTACTCTTTTGTTTAAAAGGATTTTCAACTGGTTCATCAGATTGCTTGATTTGCTTCCGCGAGATGCTTGGATAGGCACGCTCCAAGTGTTTGTATTTGAGTTGAATCAAATTGGTTCTATTCTGTGTCTATCTCTAGCATCCAAGTTTTATTTGGCCATTTTACATAGAAGGATACATTCACCCCCCCTCTGTATCTGGGCCTAGCACCCTAACAGAATTATATGCAACCAGGCAAAAGTAAGATGAAACAGCACTGGACTACATCAAAAGGTGGAGGAACTTAGCTGTGAGATGCAGAAGACCTCCTCATCAAGAAGATGCAGTGCAAATATGTAAGCAGAGCCTCAGGAGAGAGGTACTAGAGAAGATGATTGGTGCAGATGTCAGAACATTTGACCGGCTGAACAATATAGTGGCGGAAGTCGAGACGTTCCTGTCCAAGCGTCCGACGGCCAATGCTCCAACTGTGCCGAAGGGTAAATCTAATGATCGACAACCATCGCACTCTGAGGCTAACACCGTCGATTTCAGAACCTTCGAGCAACAGAAAGGGAAGAAGGGGGCAGATGAAGCTCCCTCGCTAGCAGACACAGCGGAAAGAAAAGATAAAGTCTCTCTAAGAAATAAAATGAGAAAGCCATACTCTTTCCCGAAAGATAAGACAGCCGCACTATTCAACTGGGCATACAAGTTCAACAAGGTAACATTGCCTAAGCCAAAGAGACCCGAGGACGCGGTAAAGAAAGGTGATCCACTATTCTATCCATATCACCATGCGCTGGGGCATACAATTGAAGATTGTTACGTCTTCAAAGATATTATGGAAGGCATGGTCAAAAAGGGCGAGCTACAGCTGGGAGATTACCCGGTAGAGCCACCTCGTCCACATGAGCCTCCGGCCTTAAAAATGGCTGCCAATATGATTTCAATCTACCAACAGCTGCCTAAGGAAGCCGTTGAGGAATGCACCAGGCATACTTATGAAGCTTGCTTCCTCACCCCACTGAAGGATAAAGAAGGGTGGCAGATAAAGCCAATAAAGAATAGAAAGAAAACTCCCGCATCCAATACCAGTGGAGCAGTTATCCGCAGTGTCACACCAAGGCCCAAACCACCTCCAGTAAAGCCAGTATGGCACACAGCTGAAACAGGGCCAGTCATCCGGATCCCCACTCATAACCGGAGAAGACAAGTCCCCTTACCTGCACACAAGGAAGTAAGTCCTGCGGCCAAGCGTTTACAGCAGTATATTAATGGGCTCGATGAATATGAACAGAAAAAGCCCGGGCACCTGCTGGTGAAAGACTGTATACTCTGGGAACAGCTCGAAGAATTGAAAATTAAAGAGCAACCAGGGGCAGAACAGAGAAACGATGAGGCTGAGCCTTTCTGGGGGCAAGAACCAAAGAAGCCAAATTCCTAGAAAAAGAAGAGATGGTCTAAATGCAAAAAGGAAAAGGAAGTCGTGATAGTACAATGCAACACCCTGTCGGCACACTTTACCTCGCCCGGGGAGAATGATGAGGATGAAACATCAAATGCCCCGCTAGAAGCCAACCATGCCGAGGCCTCAACCTCAGCACATGCAACACGCTCCGGAAGAAGGTGGGGGCGCCCACCACCAGCCAATCATAACATTATGTTCAGAGGGGAACAACCCTACCAGATTCCTGAACCAGAGGTGCGGGGTGTTCAGATTCTTCCCCCTGTTAGCTTGTACCAAGAAGAGAAGAAGGGAGGTCAAACTCCAACATTTCTGGAATTTCTGTCCAGTCTGGAAAATGGGCAGTCGATATAGGCTGGGCCAGATAAAGGCAAGAGACCTCATCAATCGGCATCTGTAGCCTACAAGCAGAATGAGAAAGAAGAGGATAACTCTCCTACGACACCAGGGGCCGTTGTTATAGAAGAAGCCCCCCCCAAGAAATCAGTCAAGAGGATGAAACCAGCACTGGGCAGCAGAGGCCACGGGCACCACATGAACCTCCAAAACCCCGATGGGTGGAAGAAATGAGACTGTCTAATGTCCGGGTGGACAGTCGGATCATGAAAATGCTAAAGAAGCTCCCTACCAGATTCTCCATCTGGGAGATTCTCTCCCTGAGTGAAGAGGCTCGCCAAGCGATTGTTGATGCCTTGCAGTCGCCGGCACAGTATGAAGCACTCTTGACAGAAGTGAATTCTGGGCCGTCAGTCACATTCACAGAGGATGATATGCTGATTCCGAATTCCGGCCATAACAGATCGTTATATATGAGGGGCTCCCTGAACTGTCAGCCACTGAGCAGGATACTGATAGATCCCGGGGCTGCTGTGAACATTCTCCCATACTGCATTTACCAAAAATATTACTTTGATCTGCAGCTTACCAAGGTCAGAGACATGAAAATTGCGGGATTCAAACAGAAATGTGAGACGCCCCTTGGGGTGGCTGATTTCAACCTCACATTGGGGGACCTCACTACCGTGGTGCGATTCTATGTATTCGACTCCAACACCACATGAAGAGGCAAAATCTCGCGCTGGTTCCTGAGCTGGCCGGTAATCACCAAGATAATGAACTGCAAGACAGGGAAACGGGTCAGAGGACCCAGGGGGATTCCCTGGGGTAAAATCCTCCGACGCTCAAGTCAGTGGAGCAATGGTGGGAGCAGCGATAGGGAGGAGAAGGTGAGGGCGCGAGATCCCTCTCCACCAATGGGGTGAAGTGATCCTTGCTCAGGAGGTGGGGGTGGAACAATACCCTTCTTGACTTACCTTTCGCCGGAGGGTATCCCAGGTTTTTATAGTGCGCCGCCTTCTGGAGTCCTGCGAGCTGAGAGGTCTCCGGTGGAGGTTACGTCCTCGTCGTGGGCTTTGATGGCCTCATCGTGGGGGCGTTATCCTTGCGGGGAAACCGGAGCTCCTGGACTTATTAGCGTTTGGCCCGCTGTGGAGTCCAACGGCTGCAATGATGAACACCTCATCGGTCGTCCCGAGCTTAAGGGGGCCGGCCCTATCGGGCGATAGGCCTAGCTCGGTGAGGAGATGGGTCGGATAGACCAGCTAGCGCTTCCCCCCTTCAGGCGGAGGGGTAGCTCGTGCGCGGGTCTTCTTGTGACCTGACCGAGGCTCGGGCTCTCCGAGCCTTGGGGCCGCCTAGGAGAGTTATTTCCTCGAGCATTGTTTTATTGGGCTTTTCCGAGTGGGCCCTGCGGGCTGTCACTTAGGCGAGCTTGCCTCGTTGGGCCTTGTTGGGCTTAGTTGGGTCTGCTCTTTGAGTGGGCTGTAGGAATCTCCCTCTCCACTTGTCCCCCTCCTACTCCCGAGCCAAGGAGGCTCGGTTGAGTAGTTTTTTGAGGTTTTGGACCGGCGTGGCTCGGGTGGGTGGAATCCTGTTGGCGTGATGATGTCACGTGTAGCGGTCGCCTGGGCCCATAGTAATAATGATCCTGACGGATTTTGAAATGAAGGGGCCCCCTTTTTCTCGGAGGTTGAAACGGCGCGCCGCCTCCCGCGAGGGTTTATAGGTGTAGGGCGCTGCTCGTTCCTCCCAGTCTTTTCAGGGTTATCGGCCATTCCTCCATTTCTCTGCTTCTGGGGCTCCTTCATGCGCCGTGAAGATACAGCGGGGGAGCAAGCTCTCGCGGCGGCATTTGAGGAGCTGGCGCGTGTAACCGCGGAGGTGATCCGGTGGCTTCCTCCTCCTCCGGAGTCTTCGGGCTCTAGTGAAGGTTCTTCTTCCAGCTCGATGGCGGATCTACGCTCTGAAATCGAGCAGGTGAGGCGGGAGCCCGTCCCCAATCGCAGCGTGTTGGGGGAGGCTGACGTGAAGAAATTGGAGCATCAGTTTCGCCTGCCTCTCCGGTATAGCTTTGTCTGCCCCATACGAGATGAGCTTGGACAGCCGAACGGGCCATATTTGTACTTTTCTCCTGGCGTGGAAGAGCGGATTCTGCCTCCCCTTCGAGCCTTTCATCTTGAAGCTTCTCAATTTTTTCGTGTTGGCGCCTGTTCAGCTGGTGGCCAAATCGTATCTCCTACTTTCTGCCTTTCGGATCCTCTGCCGCCTGCAGGGGGTTCCCCCGTCGCTGGATCTCTTTCATTATTTCTTCGAGCTGAAGGCACATCCGTCGGCGGGGAAAGGCTTCTATTTTATCCAGGCGCGCAGGAATCGGAGTTGTATTCCGCTAGCGGCGAAGGATTCTTCGCACAAAGGGTGGAAGAGGCAGTTTTTCTGGGTGAACGTGGAAGCAGTGGACGAGTCCTGGAGGTGCCAGGTTATGCCCAACTTCCACCCGAATCTTCCCCCGCGCCAGGAGAAGTTCCCCGCCGACGTGGAAGAGTACGCCACTCTCCTGTTGACAAATCTCCGGTCGACTGAGGAGCTGGTGATGCTGGAGAACGTGGAGCGGTATCTGCTTACACAGCTCAAGCCCTCAGGTGCCATTCTTCGGATTCTGCTGCGGGGTCGGAGGGTCGACTTTTCATTTCCTAACCGAATCCTCTTCTTCATTGCAGACATCCGGCGGGAGCCCTTGGAAGAGGTCACCGAGGTCGTCGATCTTGGGGATGATTCGGCGGCCGATGAGCCTGTTGCTCCCGCGGGTCATTCCCAAGCCCGGGACAAGGGCAAGGGGGCGGCCTCCGAGGGATCTTCGCGGTCAAGCGGGGCGAAGCGCAAGGACCCCCTGGAGGGGAGATTGCGGGAAGCCACGAAGGCCAAGAAATGGGCCAAGAAGGACGGCCATCCTACCGCCGCCGGGGGTGATTCAGGCTCGGTGGCGCTCCCCTCTCGGGGGCAAGATGGGGCCGACCCTTGAGGTCCAGCTCCCCCACCTACCAGGCGAGAGGGGGCCGAGGAGACCAGGGGCCCCTCAGAGGGCGGAGATAGGTCGGTTCTCCACTCCCCGGGGATGGAGGGGACCGGTGCTGAAGTAGCCGACGTAGAGACCGGGAGACCAGTCGAGGTCGGCGATGTCTTGGGCGGTGAGGTGCGGGCCGAGACAGATAGGGATGGGGGTTCGCCCGTGAGGGCGTCGCAGCCCCAGGTGCTCGAAGTTCCCGGTGCGGTCGATCCTGCGACGTCGGTCGAGGTTGGGGGTTCGCCCGGAGAGGCGTCGCAACCCCAACCGACCGCGGTGTATGGGGCGGTCGGCCCCGTTGCTCGAGCCAAACCTTCTGGCGGGGCGTCCGGTGGGGAGCGGACCTCCATGTCGGAGGCCTTGGAAAGGCTCGGTGTTTCGGGCGACCTGTATCGGGTTTGCCGAGAGGTTGCCGTAAAGACGAGGGGGGGAGACAAGCGCTACTCCCCCTCCGGAGTCCTCGACGTCCTCATGGAGGGCGGCCTAGTCATGGCTCGGACGGCGGCCTTGATGGCGGAGACGTACGCTCGGGCAGAGGCGGAGCGGTCGAATCTCGCCTGGGCCCTCGGGGGGTGCGAGAGGAAACTAGCCCGCCTCAGCGAGGAACATGAGGGGCTCCGACGGGAATTCTCCGCGATCAGGGACTCGGCACGGGCGAGCCGGCTAGAAACCAAGGCACTGACTGAGCAGTTGGCTAAGGCCCGGGGGTCGCTCGAGAGGAAAAGCAAACTCTTGGAAGAGGAGCGTCTGCGTCACCTCGAGTTGGACGGTCGCTGGGAGCTCGAACGGGCCGAGTTACTAGACCAGGCGGAGGTAGCGGAGCGCCTTCGTTCCGTGGCCGAGGTGGACCGAGTCTGGGTGGAGAGGCGGTCGAGCGAGACCGAACGAGGGATGGTCGCGGCAGAGGAACGCCTGGCGGGAGCAGAGGAGCGTGCGGCCGAGGTGGAGCGGGCTCGAGTCGAGCTCGTTGGAAGGACGGAGCAGATCGAGGTGGAGGCGGTCGAGCGATATAGAAGCTCGGACGCTTACTCAACCGACCTGGAGAGAGCTGCCCTACCATATTACGAGGTAGCGCTTCGCCGTGGTGCCCGAAAGGGGTTTAAGCAGGGTTATCACCGGGCGGTGGACTACGCCTTCGATCGAGACTCCGGGATCGAGTTCCCTTTGGGCCAGGCTTATGACTCAGATGAGTCGGTTTCTAGCTCCTCTGCGTCGAGCGGGGAAGATCCAGAGGGGTCTCCTTCGGCGGGGTCACCAACTCTGGATGTCTCGGGAGGGCTCGCGACCGAGACAGTTCTCGCACAGGCAAGGTCAGTGCCCGGGTCGGCCGTCACCGAAGGTGCTGGGGGTGACGCACCTACTTCTGTTGCTTCCAAGCTTCAAAGTGGACCCGAGGCCTGATGTATTTTGCCTTATTTTGCCCCTTTCTCTTGTTTGTCTCTCTTTCCTCCTTTAGGGAGTTTCCTCTTTATGAGATAATAAATGACTTACTTGTTTGATCGCCATCCTTGCCGTGATTTGGTTGGCGTATCTGAAGTAGTTGGAAAGTGCCGATATGTCCTGCGTGATTTTCGCATGCTGATTTGGTAGGCTTCTGACGGGGCGTCCTTCCGTTCCCTCATGCTTTGAATGTCAGGCCGCTTCGTGAATCCCGCTAGGGCGGGAAACGAGGAGTTGGAGGTGACTGTTCAGGGGAGAAATCCTTTGGCGTATTTTTGAGGGGGGGGTCATTTAAGGCGTGTAGCCTCCTTTGGCCTATAAGAAGGACCGAAAGGCTCCCTTTCCTCTTTACCGCTTGGGATTTTCTCTAACAGTCTTTCCTCACTCCTTCTTCTTCACTCTGCGTTGTGCCGTTGCATTTGGAGCATGGAGGATCCTTCGGAGGGCGACGCCGCCGCCGCCGGGGAGCAGAGGGCTCTTGCCGTCCCGGCTTGTTGGACGGGTCCGACGGTCGCCGCGCGGGTTTGAGACGGGTCCGACGGTCGCCGCGCGGGTCTGGAGAGGGCTTCGACGTGTGAGGGCACGTCTCTTGCCCTTTCTCAATTCTGGCGTGGCTTCCGGGCGGGCGCCGAGGCGGAGGATGGATGGGGGTATTAGGGATGCCTGCCGCCACTCCCCCTCTGCATGGGGGGGAGGCGCATCAAGTTCCCTCCTCACCGAAGCCTTCCTCCGTCTGCAGCCTCTTTTTCCTTCTTCTGCTCTTCATTTCATTCACTCTTCGGAGGCTGCTTGCTCTCTGTTCCCTTCCAAGGAGTTGGCAAGTTGGGAAAAAAGGGGTCTTCACGGTGCTCCTTCTCCCTAGCCTCCATCAACTTGGAAGGTAGCCTTCTCTGACTTTAGAAGGTGGCGACCTTCTCTGCCGTCCCTCTGTCACCTTTGTTGGGGGTCATCTGAGCCAACTGGATCGGCCCCCTCTTGTCCGAGCCAGTTTCTACACGAGGCAGAGTCAGTGGCTGGACATGAGGAGATCGAGATCGAGTCAACCGAGTGATGCCCCCTTGCGGCGATGTTAGACGGATTTTCTTGCTTTTTGTCATGCAATGTACTGGCCTTTGCCTTTCTGATGTATCAATAGTTTGGAATGAAAAGAAAAGGGGTTTATTTCGTCCATCTTGCTGTACAATTTCAAAAATAGAATTTGCGTAGTGCGGCTGCGTTCCATGTCCGGGGAATGGGTTCCCCTTCCATTGTTGCTAACCTGTACGCACCTTTCCCGAGCGTCTCGACCACTCGGTAGGGGCCTTCCCAGTTAGGGGATAGCTTGCCCGCTGCCTCTAGTGGTCGAGAGGCTTCGACTTTTCTGAGGATGAAGTCTCCCGGTCAGAAGTGTCTGCTTCGGACTCTGGGGTTGTTGTATCGAGTGAGGCGTCGCTGGTATTCCGTCGCTCGGATGCTGGCAATGTCCCGAAGTTCATCTGCTAGGTCAAGGTTCTCAAGTAACTTTTGGTTGTTTTCCTCGGTCGAGTAGCGGATGACTCGGAGAGACGGGTTGGCGATCTCCAATGGAATGACGGCCTCAGTGCCGTACACCAACTGAAAAGGACTTTCACCGGTTGCCATCCTGGGAGTCGTTCGGTGTGACCACAGTACGCTAGGCAATTCCTCGAGCCAACTACCCTTGGCTTTGCCGAGTCTGGTCTTTATGCCTTTCAAGATAGTCTTATTGGCATTTTCGACCAGCCCGTTGGCCTGAGGGTGGGCGACCGAAGTGAAGTGGTTGCGGATGTTTAGGTTGGCGCATCTGTCTCGGAAATATCGAGAATCGAATTGCCGACCGTTATCGCTCACTATCACTCGGGGGATGCCGAAGCGACAAATGATCGATTTCCAGACGAAACTCCAGGCGACTGTCTCGGTGATCCTTGTAGTGGCTTCGGCCTCGATCCATTTAGTGAAGTAGTCGATGGCGACGATGATGAACTTTTTCTGGGACTGAGCCGTGGGGAATGGTCTGTGAATGTCGATCCCCCACCGAGCGAAGGGATAAGGCTCGGCGAGGGTGACGAGTTCTGTGGCCGGTCGATGGACCAAGTGGTCGAACCGCTGACATCGGTCGCACTGTTGAGCATAGGTCGAGCAGTCGTGCTGCAGGGTGGGCCACCAGTACCCCTATCGTAACAGGATTCTGGCCAGTGACCTTGCCCCTGAGTGCGCTCCGCACAGGCCTTCATGAACCTCTCGAATGGCTCGGCTGACGTCGTCGGGGCCGAGGCACTTCAGGAGAGGGACGGCGAAAGACCTTCGGTAGAGTGTGTCATCCAGGATGACGAAGCGCCGGGCTTGGTACTTCATTCAGCGTGCTTCCCGAGGGTCGGAGGGCTCTTGGGAGTCTCGAAGCCAAGACAGGTAGGGGGTGCGCCAGTCGCTCGGGACTGTCGAGTCAACAGCGAGGAGCTCTGAGTCAATGCTCGGGCGCTCTAGCACTTCGAGGAGGACCGATCGGGTACCTTCTGGGTCTAGGGAGGAGGCCAATCGAGAGAGGGCGTCCGATCGGGAGTTTTCTTCCCGGGCTATTCGGACTACCTCGAATCCCTCGAATCGTTGGGCCAAGCTTCTGACCAGCTGGAGGTATTTGATCATGGGTGACTCTCAAGCTTCGTACTCACCGTTGACCTGGCTCGCGACCAGTTGAGAGTCGGTGTGGATCCTGACTCGCTCAGCCCCAACCGCCGGGCCATGCGTGCTCCCGATATAAGGGCCTCGTACTCGGAAGCGTTGTTGGACGCCTGAAAGTTGAATTTCAAGGCGTACTGCAGCTCCACTCCTTCGGGGAATCTTAGGAGGATCCCAGCACCGCTACCGACCGAGTTGGAAGAACCGTCGACGTACAGTTCCCAGGTTGGCCCGGGCATGGTCAGTAGTCTCCCTTCGGTCGGGATGGTGCTTTCGGCGATGAAGTCGGCGAGCGCTTGACCTTTTATAGCAGAGCACGGGCGATACGAGATGTCGTAGGCCCCAAGCATAAGGGCCCATTTGACGAGTCGCCCCGAGGCCTCGGGGTGGGCCAAAATCTTCTTCAACGGCTCGCCGGTTAGCACGGTGATGGGGTGCCCCTGGAAGTAGGGTCGGCGGCGTTTCGCAGAGGTAACCAGCGCTAGCACGAGCTTCTCGGTTGCGAGGTACCTCCTCTCGACCTCGCTAAGCACCTTGCTGGTATAGTAGACTGGTCTTTCGATTCTCGAGCCATTTCTGGCCAGGACCGAGCTAACCGTTGATGACGTCGCCGAGAGATGGAGTAGCAAAGCTTCGCCCGGCACGGGCTTGGAGAGCACCGGGGGCGAAGCCAGGAACTCCTTAAGCTCAGTGAACGCTTTCTGGCATTCCTCATCCCATGCGAACGTAGCAGATGCCCACTTGGGCCCCTTCAACAGTTTAAAAAAGGGCAAGCATCGTTCGGCCGCACGGGATAGAAAATGGCTGAGAGCGGCGATACGCCCTGTCAGACGCTGGACGTCCTTGATGCAGGCGGGCGGGCGCATGTCCAGGATGGCCTGGACCTTGTCGAGGTTAGCTTCGATTCCACGCTGAGTGACCAGGAAACCCAGGAACTTCTCGGATCTTACTCCGAAGGCGCACTTGGTAGAATTGAGCTTCATATTGTACTTCAGGAGGACGCCGAAGGCTTCGGCGAGGTCGGTGAAGTGGTCCTGGGCCTTGGGGGTCTTGACGAGCATGTCATCAATGTAGGCCTCGACGTTCCGACCTAGCTGCTCCTCGAACATGTGGTTGACCAGTCTTTGGTATGTGGCTCCGGCGTTCTTCAACCCGAATGGCATCCGGGTATAGCAGTACACGCCGTAGTCGGTGATGAAGGCGGTCTTCTCGATGTCTTCAGAATTCATCCTGATCTGATGGTAACCCGAATAGGCATCCAGGAAGCTGAGCATCTCGTTGCCCGATGTCGAGTCGACCAGTTGGTCGATGCTGGGCAAGGGATAGCAGTCTTTAGGGGTCGCCTTATTCAAGTCGGTGAAGTCCACGCACATCCGCCACTCGCCGGAAGCCTTTGGTACCAGGACAACATTGCCTAGCCACGTCGAGTACAGGACCGGTCTAAAAAGACCAGTCTCTTGCCCCTTGGTGACCTGCGCCTTGATCTTCTCTGCGCTCGGCAGTGAACCGAGCCAGGTGCCCCAGGCGGATGAGGCGCTCGATCTCGTCTTGGAGCTGGTGGCAATCACCGGTGTGATGCCCGTGATCACCGTGGAATAGACAATGTCTGTCTCGCTTGCGGTTCTTCAACCTCATCGGCTCGGGCCGACGGAGAAGTCCCGAGTCTTTGACGTCTTCATAGATTTCATAGACCGGGGCGGTTAACGGGGTGTACTGCTCGTACTTCCGCTTGCACTCTCCATCTCGATCTCGCTTCTTTCTCGAGCTAGGATTTGGCTCGGGGCCCCGCTTCTTGTCCCCCTCCCGACCCGAGTCGGTTGCGTCTCGGCAAGCGCTGAGCACTTCTTCGCACTCAGCGTGGCATAGAGCCAGAGTCACTAGCTCGGCAAGGGTCGAGGGAGGGTGGAGGATGAGTTCGCGGCGGAGTTCTCATCCCGGGTACCCCCGGTCAGTGCGGTTGTGGCTGAGGCCACATCCAAGCAGGGGATTCAGAGGGCTTCCGATCTAAACCGGTGGACGTAAGCCCTGAGCCTTTCCCCTTGCGCCTGTTTGAGGGCCAAGAGCCCCGCTACAGACCTTGTGGGGGCACTTCCGGCGAGGCTCTCCTTGAAGACTCGCCCGAACTGCTTGAAGTCTCGGATGGATCCGGGGGTGAGAGCCTGGAACCATGCTTGAGCACCCTAGACCAGAGTGGTCACGAAGGCTCGGCACTTGATGGGGTCCGACGCTCCGTGTAGAGTCATCAGGGCGTCGAAGCTATCGTAATGATCGGTCGGGTCGCCTTGGCCATCGTAAAGCTTGAAGGTTGGTATGGGGGCTCTGGGAGATACCTCCGCCTTCAAGATATACTCGGAGAATAGGGATTTCTCCTCATCTTCCAGGGAAGAGGCCTTCTGCAGGGCGCAAAGGGCGCACTCCTGCTCAGCGAAGCGCCTTTCAAAATCTCGCAGCCGGAGGGATAACTCCGGTTGCTGTCGTGCTGCGAGGCTAGGGGGGTGCCTTGGCGGTCTCCGGGAACGTCGACTTCCGGATCTGGCCGTTGCACCCCCCGCCTTCCTTTCCTCGGCGTGGAGGAGGCCTCTTGCTCCGGAGGTGGAGCTTGCGAGGGTCCTCCGACCTCGTTACGGATGAGGTGCTGGCCGCGGAGGGTGAAGCGGCCCCCAGCTGATTGCTGGGACGTACTCCTACGGGGGGGGCTCCGTGATGGGGCACGGGACCTTGCATCCCTGGCTACCTGGGTCTTCATGAGATCCACGAGGACATCCAGTTTGGCATTGAGGGCCTGGAAGGCTTCGGCGCCACCGTAGGGGGGTAGCCCCGCCGCCGCGAGGGGGGGGGGGTGGTCCGTCGGCGGGGATGCTGGCGTTGGAGGGAGGGTTTTGTGAGGCCCTAAAAGGGCCATCCCCTATTGCTACCATGGCCTTACCCCTTTCGCCGGCGGACCTCCTCCCTGAGCTCCTTCTCACCATGTTGGCTCTTCGTGCGTTTCCCACAGACGGCGCCAGATGAAGAGGCAAAATCTCGCGCTGGTTCCTGAGCTGGCTGGTAATCACCAAGAAAATGAACTGCAAGACAGGGAAACAGGTCAGAGGACCCAGGGGGATTCCCTGGGGTAAAACCCTCCGACGCTCAAGTCAGTAGAGCAATGGTGGGAGCAGCGATAGGGAAAAGAAGGTGAGGGCGCGAGATCCCTCTCCACCAATGGGGTGAAGTGATCCTTGCTCAGGAGGTGGGGGTGGAACAATACCATTCTTGACTTACCTTTCGCCGGAGGGTATCCCAGGTTTTTATAGTGCGCCGCCTTCTGGAGTCCTGCGAGTTGAGAGGTCTCCGGTGGAGGTTACGTCCTCGTCGTGGGCTTTGATGGCCTCATCGTGGGGGCGTTATCCTTGCGGGGAAACCGGAGCTCCTGGACTTCTTAACGTTTGGCCCACTGTGGACTCCAACGGCTGCAATGATGAACACTTCATCGGTCGTCCCGAGCTTAAGGGGGCCGGCCCTATCGGGCGATAGGCCTAGCTCGGTGAGGAGATGGGTCGGATAGACCGACTAGCGCTTCCCCCCTTCGGGCAGAGGGGTAGCTCGTGCGCGGATCTTCCTGTGACCTGACCGAGGCTCTGGCTCTCCGAGCCTTGGGGCCGCCTAGGAGAGTTGTTTCCTTGAGCATTATTTTATTGGGCTTTTTCGAGTAGGCCCTGCGAGCTGTAACTTGGGCGAGCTTGCCTCGTTGGGCCTAGTTGGGTCTGCTCTTTGAGTGGGCTGTAGGAATCCCCCTCTCCACCATATATAAGGCCCTGCTGGGGAGACCGTGGCTGCAGGAATATCAGATAGTGCCGTCTACGCTGCATCAGTGTATTAAATACTACCATGAAGGGAAAGAAGAAAGGGTGTTTGCGGATCTGCATCCCTTCGAAGTATTCGAGTGTCACATGCTCGATGCATCCTACTACACGGAGGTGTCACAAAAGGGTGAAGGGACGGAGGCTGTGGTCAGCCAGAAGAAGCCGGTGATGAAAGCAAGAAATTGGTCTCCACCGCCACCAAGGGGCTATATTAAGAAACATGAAGTATCTCACATTTCTTATGTTGGTGACTTCGCTCGGATCACCCCTCCTAGCATCCACCCAGATGATACTGACGAAGAAATGAAAGAAAAATACATACAGGTGGGGGTTCCGCATGGTTTAGTCAAGCCCATTGCTAGCATAGAATATCAGACGGTGCTACCATTAAAGACTATAGAGGTCCCTCGCTTCTGCGAACCTCCTATCATATTCTACACTGGGGAGCCAGTCGAAGACGATGATCAAGACTGCATGGTCCCTGAAGAATCTGCAAACCGGATGGTGCCGATCACAGGCTTGGACTATACTACCCAGCGGGTTTCGCAGATGTTCTCTAAAATGCAGATGCCATCATTACAACCTGTTGCCCAAAAGAAGGCATTCCAAGAGCTATGGGATCCGCCCCGAGATAATAAAGAACTGAGGAAGATCACTCAGCACCCGGGATTGGGTTATACCCTTCAAGAATACTATGAAGCCGAGGTGGACGTCATCTCTACCTCCTACCAGCATGAATGCCCTCCCGAGGTGGGATATGACAAGTACCCCTCGGAAGATGAAGAGATCATTTATCAATCCGTAATGAACAATGAAGCCCCAGACAGTCAGCCGGAGACGGGGACATCTGATGAAACAAAGAAAGATTGGTGCTGGGAAGACCTACCTTGCAAAGAGGATCTATTCCATGCTGAAGAAAGTTTGATACGGGAACCCCAGATGAAGACCAAATAGCCAACGAGCTAAGAGAATGCCTGGAGTTTGAGCGCATTCTAGAAGAAGTCCGGGCCCTGTTGTACTCCTGGTTTTGATGATGACAACAATAAGACTTTGGATATAGACACTTAACCTCCTAATAACTGTTTAATAATTCAAAGGGGTTGCAGGGTGCTCATTGCGTCAACGCCATCAAATGGAAGCGTCGACGCAGCAGTGCAAACTCAAGAAAGAAGCCCCTGGGTGAATTTGTGCGTCAACGCAACGTTCAAGTGGAGTGGACGCATCAGAGCATTGATAGCTTGGGCACAAAGTCTATACATCAGCTGGATCCATTTAGTCTGTACATTGGCATATCTTCTTCATGTCTATACATCGGGCACCTTCTTAACAAAGTCTATACATTGCTGTTTGCATTGCACAGTCCATACACTTGAAGCTTTTCATTTGATGAAGTCTATACACTAGACTCCAGTTCTCCAAGTCTATACACTAGACTTCAGTTCTTCAAGTCTATACACTCGACTGCAATTCTCCAAGTCTATACACTAGACTCCAGTTCTCCAAGTCTATACACTATACTTCAGTTCTCTAAGTATATACATTATTGGTTGCATTGCAAAGTCCATACACTGGAAGCTCTTCATTTGATGAAGTCCGTACACTGGTCTTTCTGGCACGTTAACACTAAATCTATACACTTCATTTTTACAGAAGGGAACAGGGTCGACGCCTGAAGCCTAGAGCGTCCACGCATCAGTAGACGAAGCTTTCATGATTTCTTCTATTGCGTCAACACCACAAGCAAGCAGCGTCGACGCAGCAGTTAAAGTAGCAGAGACTCTTACAAGCGATGAAGCCTTCACGAAATCTACCACTGCGTCAACGCCATCAACAAGCAGCGTCGACGCAACAGCTTAAGAGATGCCAGTATAGAAACGTACACGTTCGTGCGTCAACGCCACCAACTGGCAGCGTCGACGTAGCAGTCCAAGAAAGGGACGACTTATCTCTGGCTGCCTTCAATACGTCAACGCTATATGCTGATAACATCGACGCAGCACGCCTATCTGTTGAAGACTTGATCACTGGACTGTCGGTACCATTGCGTCAATGCAGCAGGCTGATGGAGTCGACGCAGCGGTTAAAAAGATTGAAGAACTCTGATGGTTGCGTCAACTCTCTGGAGCAAGTGAGTTGACGCCATCTAACTCTAGTTGCTGAGCATACTAGTGCTGGGCACGCGATCTGAGGATAAGGAGAATGCCCAGATGAAGACACGTGTTCTGACAGCTGCTGGATGCTGCCACATGGTCCGAACTCTTAGGGCGGGAACTGTGGAAGCCACACGCGCCCTGCTGCTGCTCCAGGTATATAATGGAGCCTTCATCTTCAGATGAAGATTGATCGAAGATTGAAGAAAGAGCCTAGAGAGTGAGAGAGAAGAAGCTGCTCCAGGTATATAATAGAAAGCCCTTTGATCCATAAAAAGAAGCAGTGCAGCAGTGAGAGAGAAAGAGGAAGAGAGCAGAAGAGAAAGAAAGAGAGATAGAGAGTGAGAGAGAGAGCTCGTGGAAAAGAAGGAAGAAGCTGCTTGAAGATCTGTCTTCACTGGACCGTGGATCAGATCTAGGCCAGTCAGCTCCGTTGAGAGCCACATCTGTGTTTTCATCTATTACAGCTTTCGGATTGCTGTGTTATTTTTTGTTTATTATTTTTCCTTTGTTTTTCTGATTATCCTTGGTCTTCCGATTGCCCTGTTGGGGATCGGGTACCTCCTGTTGATTCAGGAGAAGGGAGATCTAATCTCTGGGTTGCAAGTGACAGGTTGTCACTTGTGGGTTGCCCTCTGGTTAGAGGAAGGGAGGCTAGTCCTCCAGTTCTGGGCTTGTGGTTGCAAGTCCAGGTGTCCCTCCTGGTCTGGAGGAAGAGAGGTCTTCAACCTCTAGTTTCCAAGTGGCTGGGAGTCACTTGGGTGTCCCTCCGGTTGGGAGGAAGAGGGGAGTATGTTCCCCTGGTCAAGCTGTGTGGCAGCAACTGTTTGCAGACTAAGTCTGCTTGGTTCTAGCATTTGCTAGTGAAGCCTCACTCCGGTTGGGAGTGAGGGGTGGATGTAGGTCTGTGGACCGAACCACCTAAAATCTCTTGTGCCGTGGCTTGTTTGATTGATTTGCTTCCGCTAGATGCTTGGATAGGCACGTCCATGAGTTTGTATTTGAGTTGAAATGAATTAGTTCTATTCTGTGTCTCTTTCCTAGCATCCTAGTTTTAATTTGGCCATAATCTGTAGAAGGATACATTCACCCCCCCTCTGTATCCGGGCCAAGCACCCTAACAGTTGGTATCAGAGTGGGTGTCTGCATACAAGGTCCAGCGACCTGCAGATTCGATCTTGCGGTCTTAGGTGCTAATTTGCTTTTAGTGCATCAATATTCCTGTTGCATTGAATTTATCTGCTATTTGCTTCAATGGCTTGTCCTTTGATTTCAACCAGTGGCACAGTGCTTTACGTGCTTATGTTAAATATGTTGATCCAGACCTGTGGAAAGTGATTTCACATGGTCCTCATAAATTACCAAAGAAAAGGTCCAAATGGACTGACAGTCATAAATCAATGTATGAGGAGAATCAGACAGCTATAAATTTGATGAAAGCAGCCACTGACAAAGCCTTTCACTCATGTTTCTTTGATTGCAGATCTGCAAGGGATATGTTGGAGATGATGAAGAGAGCCGGGAAAGGAAATCAAACAAGCTGCATGATGGCCAACAGAAGCGATCAAGGCAGCAATCAAACTGAAGAAGATGATGATGATGAGGTAAATCTCTTCGAGAATTTTTCTCTAGAAGATTGGGAGAATGCTTATGCTGAATTATTTGAATCTCATGAACTGTTAAGAAAACAGTATAAAAAATTGAAAAGGGGTACTGGTTTAGATAGTTCAAGCTTTCCTTGTAGAAATTGTGTTGAATTGAAAAATATTCATGATGCTTGTATGTCTGACTTTCAAATACTGAAGAAACAAGTTTCATTATTGAAAACTGAAAATCAAGAACATATAAATGTGATATCTGAACTCAAAGAAGAATTGAACTCAGATAATGATAATCAGACTGTTGTTAACTATCATGACCAGTATGAAAAATTGCTGAAAAACTTTGAAAGTGTAAACTCAGATTTAAACAAGCTGAGATCCAAAAATGATTCCCTGAGAACATCTGCTAATAAAAATGATAACAAATTTGAGAAACTTGAGCAGGAGAAAAACTTGCTTGCTGAAAAACTGGAAGCCATCAAATCTGTGAATGTAGAATTACAGAAAAACATTGAAAAGAAGGAAAAAGATTTGAAGGAATTCAAGGCTGAAAGAAAACTTGAAACTAACTCAGAAGATCAGACTCTAATAAATGAGTTAATTCAGAATGACAAGCTTAAGGAAGAAAATGAAAAATTAAAAATGTTGAATTCCACTATGTCAGAGAGACTTCTAGCTTTGGAAAGAGGAAAAAGTATTTGTGTTGAAGATTTTAATAAACTGAGCAATCTGGAACAGGAAATTGACAAATATAAAACTGCTAACAAGGTGTTAACTGAATGTGTGAATTGCAGTGAACAAGAGATTGCCAGTTATGAGCTACATATTTCCTCTTTGGAAGATGAAATTAAGGATTTGACAGTCTCCTTGTCTAAATTTGTTGATGGGCAGAAAAACCTAGACAAGCTACTAGGTATAAAAATCAACTCTAGGAAGGAAGGGCTGGGCTACAATAAGATAAACAAGAAGGAACTTCAGAACAAAGTTATGACATCTTTTGTAAGTGGTTCAGACGTAGCCACCACCTCTAAAGATAAACAGCCCATTGTTCAGAAAATAATGGGAACAAAGAATAACTTTAAGAAAGACGGACTGGGCTATAGTCCAGTCATGAGGAAGGTCGATGGAGCCAACCTGAAAACTATCTTTGTTAAATCCTCTGAACATGAGAAGCCTTCTATTTCATCTCCAACTCAGTACAAGGCTAAGAAAATAGGAAAACAGGATAAAAACCAGAAAAGGACTGTAAATCAGAAAATAAATGAAAAGGGTTCATCAGTGCATGCTGATCACAGTCCTCACACACACTCACATGCATCTAAAAGGAAGATTATCTGTCATTACTGTCATAAAGTTGGACATCTGATGCATGAGTGTAAGTTGATGGAGAAGGATGATAAGAATGCTAGGAGATCTTATGATAAAAATCCATCACCTCAGAAAAGGAGTGTCACATGCTCTAATTGTGGCAAATTAGGACACTCAATTGCTCATTGCTGGTTTGCTAGTGGTAAGAAAACTTTTTATTCATATCATGCTAAATTCCCTGCAAACCAACATGTTTTTAATAAACACAAATCTGTTTCAATGAACCAGCATATCATCTGTTTTAATTGCAACAAAAGGGGTCACAGGGCCTCTGAATGCTGGTCAGGCTTCTTTGAAAGAAATTCTATTTCATGTTTTGAATGTGGAAAGGATGGCCACAGGGCCATTAATTGTTTGCATGCCCAAGGAGGCTATGGCAATAATGAACTCAATTTTAAAAAGAATGCCTCTTATTGCTCTCATTGTAGAAAGCATGGCCATACAGTCAAGGACTGTTGGCACATTCAGGGTGGAAATGTGAATCTCAAACATGCTAAATTCCCTGTAAGACAATTTGCAAAACTTTCATGTTATAACTGTGGGAAGCCAGGTCACAGGGCTGCAACCTGTTGACTGGCAGGATATCAAAGCCAAACTGGTTTTGGCAAATAGAATTTTTATTCTGTTATCAAGAAATCTCATGCTTATGCACATAGAATTCATGCTAACAAGAATGTGCATAAATTAGATCTGAAAACTGCTGCTCCTTGCTATCAAGCTAAAAATGTGCTGAGAAAATTTGCTAGGAGTGATAATGTCATGTCAGGACCCAAGACTTCTTGGGTACCTATTTGTACAAAATAAACCTTGTTTTGCAGGTGTGCCTTGGAATGGAATAAAAAGGGGTATTAATCCAAGGCACTCAAGAATGAAAACCCCTTCTGAACGTTTCAGGTAAACTTCCCGCTCTTCTTGTTTTTAGTTTTATTGCATTTTTTCATTCATCAGTTGCCATGTGCATTATCTTCTGAGCATACATAGGCTAATTGCAATTGCTTGATAATTGTGTTATGCATAGACTCTGAAAATAAATTTCCTTTCGAATTGTCTGAAAAATCTGAACTGCTTATGAGTGTGACTTGAATCATGTGTGTTGCAATAGCTCACTGAAATTCTGAATTGCATATAGGACTGTATGTTGAATAATCATACATGACCTCAATGGTATATAAATGGTAAGGTACCAAAGGGCAGGGAGGTCTGTCTGGAGGTTCTTACTATGTGTGAGGTGGTCTTTTAGACCAAGTGCTCCGCCTAGTACCATGGGTCATCTTGCTGGTTAGGACAGTCTGAATGTGCATGAATCATTTGGTAACATATGTTTAGTTCTCAGTGCAAACATTGCATGTTTTCAGGGGGAGTTAGTTGCATATCCTTTGCATAGCTATTCAATGTCGAGTCTTTGCATGTCCCTACATACATATAGTTCATTGTATCCCCTTATATTGAAAATGTCAAAAAGAGAGTTTGAATGCATATTGTAAGGGGGAGTCAATGCATTGCATATAGGTTGTCAAATACATACATTTGTCAGATTTCATAGCATATCCTTTCTTATTGACTTAGTTGACAAACCTTGATCATATTCTGAAAAATTTTGAGCTTCAAAATCTCTCTTAACAATTGGTATTTCTCCTATCAATTGGTATCGTTTGGCTTCAGAAATCTTTCAGTCTCTCATGAAGATTCCAATGGGCTATCTTGATCATAAATCTAAAAATTTTGAACTAGAAAACTTCTATTATACAGGTTTATGAATGACTGAAATAACTCATGTGGTTTAAGTTTAATGTTCATAGAGTTTGACTTTAAAATCTCTTATGAAGTATGTTTAATAAACCTTAACCATTTGTTTCATGCTATGTCTTGTGAAAAATCTCTGAAATCTGCACTTTTGAATACATGACTTTAATTGGTTAAGTACATGAAACTATTATTGATTTGAAGTAAATGAATGCCTCTGAAATGTCTAAAGGGTTAATTCTGTCAGAGCAATGACATTGGCCACTGAGAAACACAAGTCCAAAGGACTGTGTCATGAGGTGCCTTCGTTAACTTTGATAAAATTCATTGAAACTCAGGCAGAGCAATGGCATGCACACTGAGAAATACAACTCACTCATTAGAAAATGATTTGTAGTGTGTCATGATGTGTAAGTGCTAACTCTGTTCATATAAAGCATGACAGTTAGTCACACTAGGGGCTTAGGGATATTGACCTCTAATCAAGGCATATCCTCTAGTTACAATGTGTGCACTAAACTAGAGTGCTCGTAAAATTTGGAGCAAGAAAATTGTTAAAAAAAAATGAAATATCTGAATATTGATACACAAATCAAATTGCTGCAACCCTAGACAAAATCATATGACTTCATAAATACTTGACTTCAATACTAGTGCATGTAACTCTGAAAGAAGTCAATAGATTTGATTGTGTAAGAGAAAGAGAGACTGATCAAGATAATTATGAGGGCTTTGTTCATCTTTATTAAACCATGGTTTTAGATATCAATACAGAATTTTACTGATGAACTCTACATACATCATAATTAAACCACGCTGTTAATAAAGTTCATTTATAAGCTCTTATAATGGAAGACTTTGAAAACATGTTTTGGATTTATGAGAATAATATCCCTTTGAGAATCCAATTAAATTTCCCTTCTTATTCTTTTCATAGGCTTCATTTAGTAAGGGGGAGTTTCATTATTAGATGCATCATGCTGCATAAGGAGGAGTATCTCACTCCTAACTGCATCACAGTGTAGACGCAATGTTACATTAGCGTCAACGCGTTATGCCTCACTGGCCTTTTATCTTGTGTCTTTCGGTTCACTTGCCTCACTGCGTCGACGCAATGCCCCTCTCTGCGTCCACGCATTGCTTCTTATTCATATCTTCTTTACCCGGTTCACCCACTTGAACCGGCTGAACCGTTCACTTAAAGGGTTCTCGGAGTCTCTTTAAAAGCGAAATGAGACCGCTGCTCTTCTTCATTTTTTTCCAAAACCCTTTTTGTCATTCGACCTCTCGTGTCCCCCAAGATCAGCTCTCTCTCCTTGATGTGGCACAGCCCAAAGATCACTAAATATGATGAGATGACCCTAGGACTTAGGCCCGCAAGCATACAAGCGCTCAATGATTCTCACGATGATGATTTTTGCTCACCCGATTCACACGTTCACCCGGTGGGTCCGGGAGATAATGATGAAGGTCCGGGGCGGGACCCAATTGTTCTAATGGACTTACAATGCTAGGGCTGACCCCAAATGAGTCTAGGATACCCAACTTTGTGGGCGGCTGGCCTGCAGGGCGGGGGCTTGGTGGCACTCACTCACGGTCCGCGGTGGACACTAACAAACTAGCATGCAAGTTCGAGCCCTCTTCTCACCGCCGACGAGCAATCAAAGCAATACTAAACTAGCAGGAATAAGGCTACTAAGGATAGTATCAGAAGCTCACCTGATCGGTGTGAAGACACCGATCCCGATCGGAGACGAGGGCGCGCCGGGAGGCGAGGGTATGCACCCGATCGCCGCGGCGATGTAGCTTGACCTGAAATTGCAAACGGTACAGCACTACTCCTCACGCAGGAGGGGTGATCTTGGGGTGGGGGTTATGCTTAATACATTCAAAACTACCTCCACGCAGGGAGGGGCCTTCAGCCGGCCAAGCGGGGTGGGGAGAGATGCAAAGGAAACCGAGTTTCCGAGCTTCGCCGATTCTATCTAGCTTCTGTAATTCTGGACAGGGAGTCGATGTTGATGCAGCCAATAAATCCACCGAGCTCAGAATCTGATGAGACTTGCGCCAAAAGATTGCTAACCGGAGAGGGGTGCGGCTTGAATTTTTGGATGATGTTCTGATCTGGGGGCTGACTGCTCTGGCGACTGGAAGATAGATTCAGCTCTAGTCTCTGGCCGAGGTCAGTCTGAAACAACAGGTTACAGAAGTGGCCACGGTCTCTCCTGAGCTCCAAATCTGGAACCGCTGAACTTGTTGGAATCGTATACGAGTCTACTTTGCAGAAAAATAAACGGGGAAGTCTTCTGATGTCGGAGATGAGCTGGATGTCCAGAGAAGTGGACGGTGGTCGGGACAGACTGTGAGGAGGCAGACCGGCGTGGTTGTGGTAGAAAATTGGTATCTCTGGTTGTCGAACGCAGAATGGGATTCTGCCTTCTGTTCCTGGATGCTGACAGGGGGAGGAAGAACTTTTTAGAAGACCCTGAAGGCTGGTTTCCTCAAGGTTCGTCGTGGGAGAGTCTTCTCTACCGCTCTGGCTTCTGGTCTGAGAAGTTCTGCACAGTCGGAGAAGAATGGTGGTTGCGGACAGCACCGAGCTCGGATGCCGACGAAACCGCCTCGCCTTGAAAGCTGACTTGCAGACGAATCTAGAAATGTAGGCCTCGCCTCCTGAGTCATTGAGGGATGACCGTGGCCTCCTCTGCAAGTGCTGTAATCCTGCTTCCTGAAACAGGGCGGGAATGAGGGAAGATGAAGTGGTGGGGAAGGGAATGGCCAAGAGAGAAAGTGGTGGAAGGTGGTTCTACTGGCTATGGGAGGAAGATGAGTGGTGTTTGAGGGGTATTGGAGGCTATGGAGATGGAGGTGGGGGGGGGGGGCGAAGTGGGGCTGAAGAGAATATGGTCTGCTAGTGAAGGTGGTGGAGGATGAGGGTGCACAAGAGAGAGGGGTGAGAGGGAGATGGTGGGGGCGAACTTGGTTCAAGGGAGGGGGTTGAGGGGCGGTCAAGGCAAGGGAGGGAAGGTTCAAATTTGAAATGGGTCTAGGGAGGGGTGGGATTTGTGTGGGGAAGTGGTGGATTGTGTTGGGAGGTGGAGGATTTGCTTTGGGACAAAGAGAGGGGAGTAAATGAGGGGCTTGGGGAAGTGGAGGGTCTTAATGGAGGTGGGTGAGGTAGTGGAGGTGGTTGGGGGTTGGAGTAAGTGAGGGGGGGGGGGAGGAGGAGAGAGGGTGGGGGCGAACTCCCCTTGGGAGAGAGAGAGTGAGAGAGAGAGTGAGGGAAAGAGAGTAAGAGAGAGAGATTTAAGAGGTAAAAGGAAGTGGTTTTTTTCAATATCCAAAAAGTGAGTACAAGTGGAGAGATGGGGCCTATATATAGGCAACCACTCTTTACATGACCAAAATGTCCCTGACAATAGGACAAAAGACCGAGCATAACCTAGACTCAATCCTATGGGCCCATAACTAAGGAAATAAGGCCCAATTAAGCAAAATAAGGGAAATGGACTAGAACCACATGACTCAATAAAGGAAAATACATAAGATAGGACTCAATAAAAGGAAAATACATAAAATGAACCTGGGAAAATGAAGATAACAAGTGGAGACCATGATCAATCCATATCAAGAGTGTGTAGACGACCAAAGCTAGAGGGAGTGTCGTGAGATGCCCTCATCAAATCCCCCGGGGTGGGGAGAACTCGACCCTGTTGAGTATGGGTCTGCCTGACTGTCGTACTGCTCCATCATGTCGGGGTCCAGGCGCATCAAATCCTCCCGACTCACCCATGCATCCTCGGTCGGGGGACGGTTCTTCCACCTAACCAGATAGCGCTGATACACCTTGTGCCTTGTAATGATACTCTGCTCATCCAGTATTGCCTCTACCTGCTCTTGTCGGTCCCTCAAGCTAGAAAGTGGAGTCCCTCCGGGGGTGTCTCTCATAAGGGGGGGTAAAGGCTCAAGCTCCTCACTAGGTTCCACCGCGGGGCCTTTGTAGGGTACCAGGTCCGCCACGTTGAAGGTAGGGTGTACCCCATAGCTCTCTGGTAGGTCAAGCTCATAAGCATTGCTGCCAAGTCGTCGTAGAACTCGAAAGGGTCCCGACCCTCGTGCCCTCAACTTGGAGGCAGGCCCGGGAAGGAGCCGCTCCGTCCTCACCATCACCGGGTCTCCCACTTGGAATTCACAGTGGCACCGGTGAGCATCGGCCCGTCTTTTGTAAGCCTCATTGCTTTTCCCTATATGCTTGCGGATGTCATCATGCAACTCTTTGATATGCTGTGCAAAGGACTCAGCTGAGACTGACACCCTAGCATGTGGGGGAAGAGGAATGAGATCCGAGGGCTTTCTAGGCCTAAAACCATGCACTGTCATGAATGATGATCCTATAGGGATGAAGGGAGGGCCTGGACAGCCAAATTCAGCCCTATCAAGTGTTAGATTGGTTTTGACAGACTTAGGAGGACCAGGGCATCCATGAATTGACCTATCATGCTTAGAAACCATGTGGACCTTGATGCACTTAGGTGGACCGGGGCAGCCACAAGTGGCCCTATCATGCATGAGACGGATGAAGAGTGGGGGAAGACCAACTTGTCCAAATGTAAGCCTATCATGCACTGGACCTAGTGTGTGAATGACACAAATGATGTGACTAGCCTGACCACATGATGCAAAAGGTTTTGATACATGGATTCCTATCAAGATGGTCCCATCTGTGAGATTTGGGGGTTTCCACTCATGGGGATCGAAGCGGTTCCAAGGGGTGGACATCTTGGGATGGGTCACTCCCTTATTTCCAAGGTTGATGCCACCCTTGGCATTGACTCTCATAGTGTGGGCGGAATTTCGGAATGGGTGGGTTAGGCCTGACATGGTGGGTGAGGGTAGGAGGGAGTGGGTGGTGGGTGAGGAGTACTTGGAAGCCCATAGGGAGTGGCCAAACAGATCAAGATGGGTTAAGGGGTGGGTGATGTGGAGGTGGGTTTCAATCCAAGTGGTCGCCCTAGGGTCCCTAGCACACATAGGGAAGTGGAAATCATGAACCCAGTGGGACTTATCGTAATGCTCCTTGCAAAGGGGCGAGGGGTAGGGAGAGATGTAGGAGGGCCAGGAGGTGGGTTGGTAATGAGGGGCTAGTGGGAAGGGAACATGTGGATCTAGGAGGACTTGGGTTGAGGGGAATGAGGCTTCTTCCCATCCTGGACCTTGAGCATTCCAAAGCATACACTCCCTAGTGTGGGCTGGGCACTCGTCTCCTAATGGGGTAAGCACCAAAGTGGATTCCTTAGGTTGATTGCCCTCTCCTTGTGGTAGGGGAGTGGTGTAAAACTCATCGGGAATTGAAATCCCTTTCCTTGTGGAAGGAGGGGATTTCCATTGAGTGGGGTCAAAAGGATCATAGAAATTGAAACTCTTATGGAGGGATCCCTCTATGTCCTTGGATAGGTTGGCCCAAGTAGGACGTTCCCCGATGCATGTTGAACCTTCATCGACAAGGGGCAACAACAAGAGTGTGGACTCACTAGGAAGTGTGACCTTGAGGAGAGGAGAGCATTTTTTTGTGGGGCTCATTGGGTCAAGTTCCCTAGGGGTTGGCAGGAAGATTAGAAGCTCACTAGTGCATTGGCCTATAGTGCAAATAGATGTAATGGAGCCAATGGATGAGTAGGTAAAGGCAAGGTACTTGGGCTTAATGGGTTCCATGGCCAACATGCTAGTCAACCCCATTTGATAACTCAAACTCCTAAGTAGGTCTTCAAGGGTTTCCACAAGGCAAAAGGATTGATATGTTGTGTGACGAGAATGACATGGCACTAGTTGAACTTGCTCTATGGGGAGGTTGCATGGGGTTGAAGGGTACAAGATGGGACCTTTCTTGAGCCAGGTAGCTAGGGGCTCCTCTATGGTTAGCTCACCAGTGGGTGGGATGAGTTGCTCATGTTGGGGTTCGGGTTGGTTTTGTGCAATGGAGATTTGAGGCTCATTTTCCACTTTAACTGATCACTTTTGAATGGTTTGCTCAAACTTGGAGAGGGCTTGGTTATAAGAATTTGGGAAGTGGAACCTTTTCTTGTCTCCCGGGGATTGCAAGTGACACCCTTCTCCTTCGGGATCTATGATCGCTTGTTGTTCTTCCATCCATTCTTTTCCCAAAATAATATGTGACCCAAGGGGCCGAATTTTGCACCATGCTCCACTACCCCACGTAATGGATTTGGAGGGAATGCGGCTTACACAAGGTACGTAGAACTCTACGAAAACCCATTCCCCATGGATGACAATTTTCCCTTCTTGTGACAAGGAGTTCACAAGAGTTTGGGAGACATAATTTCCCGATTGGTACTCATCAAGGAACACAGTGGTGATTTTGTTGTGGGGTAGGACTACTTTGAAGCTAAAGGACATGGTGAACCGGTCACCGTGGGAATTGGGATTCATGGTGTTTATTGGAAGAAGATGAATTGCCTTGATAATGAGTTCCGGTACGAGTGGTCATGCAAAGTTGGGTGGGCTATGCAAGGGTGTGCGAATGCACCTAAGAAAAACTTAGTGTGACCCAAGACTAGACTTGTAAGGACAAGCCTATGACCGCTCTGATACCACTTGATGTGGCACAGCCCAAA
Organism: Amorphophallus konjac; assembly: GCA_022559845.1. Taxonomy (NCBI): domain Eukaryota; kingdom Viridiplantae; phylum Streptophyta; class Magnoliopsida; order Alismatales; family Araceae; genus Amorphophallus; species Amorphophallus konjac. The sequence continues at coordinate 250,515,577 of CM040122.1, forward strand.
GACCACTAAATATGATGAGATGACCCTAGGACTTAGACCCGCAAGCATACAAGCGCTCAATGATTCTCACGATGACGATTTTTGCTCACCCGATTCACACGTTCACCCGGTGGGTCCGGGAGATAATGATGAAGGTCCGGGGCGGGACCCAATTGTTCTAATGGACTTACAATGCTAGGGCTGACCCCAAATGAGTCTAGGATACCCAACTTTGTGGGCGGCTGGCCCGCAGGGCGGGGGCTTGGTGGCACTCACTCACGGTCCGCGGTGGACACTAACAAACTAGCATGCAAGTTCGAGCCCTCTTCTCACCGCCGACGAGCAATCAAAGCAATACTAAACTAGCAGGAATAAGGCTACTAAGGATAGTATCAGAAGCTCACCTGATCGGTGTGAAGACACCGATCCCGATCGGAGACGAGGGCGCGCCGGGAGGCGAGGGTATGCACCCGATCGCCGCGGCGATGTAGCTTGACCTGAAATTGCAAACGGTACAGCACTACTCCTCACGCAGGAGGGGTGATCTTGGGGTGGGGGTTATGCTTAATACATTCAAAACTACCTCCACGCAGGGAGGGGCCTTCAGCCGGCCAAGCGGGGTGGGGAGAGATGCAAAGGAAACCGAGTTTCCGAGCTTCGCCGATTCTGTCTAGCTTCTGTAATTCTGGACAGGGAGTCGATGTTGATGCAGCCAATAAATCCACCGAGCTCAGAATCTGATGAGACTTGCGCCAAAAGATTTCTAACCGGAGAGGGGTGCGGCTTGAATTTTTGGATGACGTTCTGATCTGGGGCTGACTGCTCCGGTGACTGGAAGATGGATGCAGCTCTGGTCTCTGGCCGAGCTCAGTCTGAAACAACAGGTTGCAGAAGCGGCCACGGTCTCTCCTGAGCTCCAAATCTGGCACCGCTGAACTCGTTGGAATTGTATACGAGTCTACTTTGCAGAAAAATAAACGGGGAAGTCTTATGATGTCAGAGATGAGCTGGATGTCCAGAGAAGTGGACGGTGGTCGGGATAGACTGTGAGGAGGCAGACCGGCGTGGTTGTGGTAGAAAATTGGTATCTCTGGTTTTCGGACGCCGAACGGGATTCCGCCTTCTGTTCCTGGACGCTGACAGGGGGAGGAAGAACTTTCTAGAAGACCCTGAAGGCTGGTTCCTTCAAGGTTCGTCGTGGGATAGTCTTCTCTACCGCTCTGGCTTCTGGTCTGAGAAGTTCTGCACAGTCGGAGAAGAATGGTGGTTGCGGACAGCACCGAGCTCGGATGCCGACGAAACCACCTCGCCTTGAAAGCTGACTTGCATAAGAATCTAGAAATGTAGGCCTCGCCTCCTGAGTCATTGAGGGATGACCGTGGCCTCCTCTGCAAGTGCTGTAATCCTGCTTCCTGAAACAGGGCGGGAATGAAGGGAAGATGAAGTGGTGGGGAAGGGAATGGCCAAGAGAGAAAGTGGTGGAAGGTGGTTCTACTGGCTATGGGAGGAAGATGAGTGGTGTTTGAGGGGTATTGGAGGCTATGGAGATGGAGGGGGGGGGGGGGCGAAGTGGGGCTGAAGAGAATATGGTCTGCTAGTGAAGGTGGTGGAGGATGAGGGTGCACAAGAGAGAGGGGTGAGAGGGAGATGGTGGGGGCGAACTTGGTTCAAGGGAGGGGGTTGAGGGGCGGTCAAGGCAAGGGAGGGAAGGTTCAAATTTGAAATGGGTCTAGGGAGGGGTGGGATTTGTGTGGGGAAGTGGTGGATTGTGTTGGGAGGTGGAGGATTTGCTTTGGGACAAAGAGAGGGGAGTAAATGAGGGGCTTGGGGAAGTGGAGGGTCTTAATGGAGGTGGGTGAGGTAGTGGAGGTGGTTGGGGGTTGGAGTAAGTGAGGGGGGGGGAGGAGGAGAGAGGGTGGGGGCGAACTCCCCTTGGGAGAGAGAGAGAGTGAGAGAGAGAGTGAGGGAAAGAGAGTAAGAGAGAGAGATTTAAGAGGTAAAAGGAAGTGGTTTTTTTCAATATCCAAAAAGTGAGTACAAGTGGAGAGATGGGGCCTATATATAGGCAACCACTCTTTACATGACCAAAATGTCCCTGACAATAGGATAAAAGACCGAGCATAACCTAGACTCAATCCTATGGGCCCATAACTAAGGAAATAAGGCCCAATTAAGTAAAATAAGGGAAATGGACTAGAACCACATGACTCAATAAAGGAAAATACCTAAGATAGGACTCAATAAAAGGAAAATACATAAAATAAAACTGGGAAAATGAAGATAACAAGTGGAGACCATGATCAATCCATATCAAGAGTGTGTAGACGACCAAAGCTAGAGGGAGTGTCGTGAGATGCCCTCATCACTCCTGCTCGATTCCTCTCCGTGTCATGGATTCTCCAGCATCCACTCAAAAAGGGAAGCAAAGGGCAGAGGAACAACCAAGAAGCTCAGAACTAGCAAGAGGCACAATGGAGTCCCACTCTCTAGTAGCTCGCGAAAGGGGAAGAAGGAAGGAGACGGGTCCACGGGATCCAAGTCTGCCAACCAAAAGGTTAAAGACATCCGCAATCAGAAAAGAGAAGCGGAAGGGCTTATCTTCAGGTTCTGCAACCGGTCAGAAGGATGTTGGTAGCTCGCGTACAGTCACCATAGAAGAACCTCTGAAGGTTCTTATTTCCCGATACGTTGATGCTACTGATCATCACATGCTCGAAGTTTTTCCTCAGCTATTTCCTATACTGGACCATCAGGGCTGGTGGTCATTTGTCTCAACACACAAGACTTACTACCCCACTCTGGTCAGAGAGTTCTACCAGAACTTAAAATATGAACCTTCTGTTCCAAAACTCACATCCAGTGTTAGAGGTGTAAGGTTCGAAATAACAGATGCTTGCCAGAGCTTGGAAGGTTCCTAAAGTAGGAGTTCAGCTGCATGATTTTGAGTATGATGCGCATGAGGCATATGAGCTCTTGACTGAGAAACCCAGTAATCTCTCCGATGTCAGGGAGACCTACCTAGGCAGTCTCCAAGCCAATCATTTCCCTTCGCTAAATAGACTGCTCCACCACATTTGCACCTCCATGATTACACCACAGAGCAGTGGAAGAGAAAGGGTGACAGAGATGCAAAGATTTCTTCTCTACTGTATGCTGAAGAGAATACAGATTTCTCTGCCGGATGTAGCTATTCAAACAATGGGGTCTTGTCTATCTCAGTCCAGAACCCTTCCTTATGCCGCCCCATTAACTGCTGTTTTTCGGAAAGTTGGTGTAGACTTTGGCTCTGAGAAGAAACTTACCATCCCTCGAGGGAATGTATACACACTTTCTTATATCCAAAAGTTTATGGGTTTTGAGGTCATTGATGGTAAGGCTGTCAGAACCCTTCCTAGTCAGAAATCAGCCCCATTAGAGATCGGCCAGGCATCAAAAACAGCCGCTAAGGATGATGATCAAGCACGCAGAGCAGAAATATCGATTCCACCTATGGTGAGTGCAGACATGCCAGAGGACAACTACATTAGGGGAGAGCAATCTTTTGAGGCTTCTGAGGAACCGAGTGGCTCTGTACCTACAGTAGAACCATCTACGTCAGGAGCCATTAAAGTGTATAGAAGAACCTCTCCAAATTCTGATGCAGTTCCATCCCCAGCAACTGTTGAAGAGATGTTGGTAAACATGACTATGATGATGCAGCGTCAGGAAGCCAAGATGGACAAGTTGGTGGAGTTCACAACCCTTCATTTTAACAAGTTGACTGCTCGGATTGTGAATTTTGAAACTTCAGTTTTATGTGAGTGGCGAAATTTCTTACTCACCAAGATGGTGTCTGACAAAGCAACAAGGTCAGTCTTGAAACAGATATCATCCCTCCTTGACAAACTTGCCACTCTGGTACAAGAGATGCACAATCAACAAGGTTCAACCCTTTCCTCTTTTGCCAAAATTATTGATCTGTGCTATGATCTGAAGATAGGGCTAGAAACAATCAAAGGTCCTGTCAGTGCAATCCCTCCAGTCCTCAAAGTTGTGCTAGAGAAGATTGACAAAGTAATAGCCAACATCCACGATAAAGATTCTGTCGCTGAAATTGGAAATGTTCGCAACTCTCTAAGTCATCAGCTAAGCGAACTTTCTCAAGAGATCAGAGACCTTCTAACCAGGGACCATTCTACTTCAGGACAGACATCTCGCCAGACACCTCCAGGCACTCAAGGACAATCTTCTCGTCAGCAACAACAACCATCTTCTACCAGGCGTTATAATCGCTTCTTCCCATCTTAATCTATGTTTTCTACATGCACCCCCTTTCATGATAATGACAAAGGGGGAGAGCTTAATGGGCTGCTAAATTTTGTTAATGACTGCTGATTTTTGCTAATGAATGCTGAGTTTTGTGCTGAATTTGCTAATGAATGCTGAGTTTTGTGCTGAATTTTGCTAATGAATGATGAGTCTTGTTAATGAATGATAGCATATATTTTCATTCTTGTGACTCATAATTTTTTGTTCAACTGACAAGTAACCATGCGATTGGTTGACGCTAACCATTATGTGATCGCAGAAGTCATTAAAACAGTTTGGGGGTTGTCATCATCAAAAAGGGGGAGATTGTTGTACTCCTGGTTTTGATGATGACAATAGTAAGACTTTGGATATATACACTTAACCTCCTAATAACAGTTTATTAATTCAAAGGGGTTGCAGGGTGCTTATTGCGTCAACGCCATCAAATGGAAGCGTCGACGCAGCAGTGCAAACTCAAGAAAGAAGCCCCTGGGTGAATTTGTGCGTCAACGCAACGTTCAAGTGGAGTGGACGCATCAGAGCATTGATAGCTTGGGCACAAAGTCTATACATCAGCTGGATCCATTTAGTCTGTACATTGGCATATCTTCTTCAAGTCTGTACATCGGGCACCTTCTTAACAAAGTCTATACATTGCTGTTTGCATTGCACAGTCCATACACTTGAAGCTTTTCATTTGATGAAGTCTATACACTAGACTCCAGTTCTCCAAGTCTATACACTAGACTTCAGTTCTTCAAGTCTATACACTCGACTGCAATTCTCCAAGTCTATACACTAGACTCCAGTTCTCCAAGTCTATACACTAGACTTCAGTTCTCTAAGTATATACATTGTTGGTTGCATTGCAAAGACCATACACTGGAAGCTCTTCATTTGATGAAGTCTGTACACTGGTCTTTCTGGCACGTTAACACTAAGTCTATACACTTCATTTTTGCAGAAGGGAACAGGGTCGACGCCTGAAGCCTAGAGCGTCCACGCATCAGTAGACGAAGCTTTCACGATTTCTTCTATTGCGTCAACGCCACAAGCAAGCAGCGTCGACACAGCAGTTAAAGTAGCAGAGACTCTTACAAGCGATGAAGCCTTCACGAAATTTACCACTACGTCAACGCCATCAACAAGCAGCGTCGACGCAGCAGCTTAAGAGATGCCAGTATAGAAACGTACACGTTCGTGCGTCAACGCCACCAACTGGCAGCGTCGACGCAGCAGTCCAAGAAAGGGATGACTTATCTCTGGCTGCCTTCAATACGTCAACGCTATATGCTGATAACGTCGACGCAGCACGCCTATCTGTTGAAGACTTGATCACTGGACTGCCGGTACCATTGCGTCAACACAGCAGGCTGATGGAGTCGACGCAGCGGTTAAAAAGATTGAAGAACTCTGATGGCTACGTCAACTCTCTAGAGCAAGTGAGTTGACGCCATCTAACTCCAGTTGCTGAGCGTACTGGTGCTGGGCACGCGATCTAAGGATAAGGAGAATGCCCAGATGAAGACACGTGTTCTGACAGCTGCTGGATGCTGCCACGTGGTCCGAACTCTTAGGGCGGGAACTGTGGAAGCCACACGCGCCCTGCTGCTGCTCCAGGTATATAATGGAGCCTTTGTCTTCAGATGAAGATTGATCGAAGATTGAAGAAAGAGCCTAGAGAATAGAAAGCCCTTTGATCCATAAAAAGAAGCAGTGCAGCAGTGAGAGAGAAAGTGGAAGAGAGCAGAAGAGAAAGAAAGAGAGATAGAGAGTGAGATAGAGAGCTCGTGGAAAAGAAGGAAGAAGCTACTTGAAGATCTGTCTTCACTGGACCGTGGATCAGATCCAGGCCAGTCAGCTCCGTTGAGAGCCACATCTGTGTTTTCATCTATTACAGCTTTCGGATTGCTGTGTTATTTTTCGTTTATTGTTTTTCCTTTGTTTTTCTGATTATCCTTGGTCTTCCGATTGCCCTGTTGGGGATCGGGTACCTCCTATTGATTCAGGAGAAGGGAGATCTAATCTCCGGGTTGCAAGTGACAGGTTGTCACTTGTGGGTTGCCCTCTGGTTAGAGGAAGGGAGGCTAGTCCTCCGGTTCTGGGCTTGTGGTTGCAAGTCCAGGTGTCCCTCCTGGTCTGGAGGAAGAGAGGTCTTCGACCTCTAGTTTCCAAGTGGCTGGGAGTCACTTGGGTGTCCCTCCGGTTGGGAGGAAGAGGGGAGTCTGTTCCCCTGGTCAAGTTGTGTGGCGGCAACTATTTGCAGACTGAGTCTGCTTGGTTCTAGCATTTGCTAGTGAAGCCTCACTCCGGTTGGGAGTGAGGGGTGGATGTAGGTCTGTGGACCGAACCACCTAAAATTTCTTGTGCCGTGGCTTGTTTGATTGATTTGCTTCCGCTAGATGCTTGGATAGGCACGCCCATGAGTTTGTATTTGAGTTGAAATGAATTAGTTCTATTCTGTGTCTCTTTCCTAGCATCCTTGTTTTAATTTGGCCATAATCTGTAGAAGGATACATTCACCCCCCCTCTGTATCCGGGCCAAGCACCCTAACAGGCCCTACAGAATGATGATCTCTTAGGGGGGCCTGCACCAGAAGAACCTCTAGGGGCAGAGGAGTCCACCTTTGAGTTTCTTGCTGAACCGGTCACACCCTCGGGGCAGACCGAACAGAATCCAACAGTATCAGCCTTATATGATGAGCCAACATCCGCCGATGACCAGTATGACGGAACCAAAAATCATGAGATCGAAGAGGATTATATCCTAGGAGGCTTTATTGACTTGCAAGAAGCCCCGCCCGAAGTTGAAGATGGGGGTCAGGCCACCGTTGATGAGCTTGTAGAAGTAAATCTGGGGACGGCAGATGAGCCCAGGCCGACATTCCTCAGTGCACTGCTAGAGCCAGCTGCCAGGGAACAGTATATACAGTTCTTGAAAGAATTCCGAGACTTCTTTGCATGGACATATGATGAAATGCCGGGACTAAGTTCTGATGTGGTACAGCACCGATTGGCAATAAACCCAGAGGCTAACCCCGTAAAGCAGTCATCCAGGAGAATGCGCCCTGAGTTGATACATCAAGTTAATAAAGAGGTCGACAAGCTGATTGATGTAGGCTTTGTCGAAGAAAATCAGTATACTACATGGCTAGCCAATATAGTGCCCGTAAAGAAGAAAAATGGGCAGATCAGAATATGTGTCGATTTCCGGGACCTTAATAAGGCTTGCCCGAAAGATGATTTCCCAGTGCCAATCACTGAAGTGATGATTGATGCGACTACTGGTCATGAAGCCCTGTCATTCATGGATGGGTCATCCGGATACAACCAAATCTGGATTGCTAAAGAAGACAGAGTGCACACTGCATTTCGCACCCCGAAGGGGATATTCCACTACAAAAGGATGCCGTTTGGCCTCAAGAATGCCGGCGCTACCTACCAAAGAGCTATGACAAAGATCTTTGATGATTTGCTCTTCAAGAAAGTAGAGTGCTACATTGATGATCTGGTAGTAAAAACTAGCAGAAGAGAAGACCATCTGCAAGACTTGAGGATAGTATTCCAGAGGCTGCGCAAATATGAACTCAAGATGAATCCTATGAAATGTGCCTTCGGCGTGTCCAGTGGAAAATTCCTCGGGTTTATTGTCCGACATAGGGGCATTGAAATCGACCCATCCAAGATTAAGGCTATCCAGGAGCTCCCTCCACCAAGGAGTCTGCCCGAGCTAAGATCTGTGCAAGGGCGGTTGGCCTATATCCGATGATTTATATCGAATCTGTCGAGAAGATGCCACCCCTTTCACAAGCTCATGATGAAAGATGTACCGTTCCTCTGGGACGATGGATGTCAGGAAGCCTTTGAGAAGCTGAAAGAATATCTCAAGACCCCTCCAGTGCTAGGGGCACCAATTAAGGGCAGGCCCTTGATACTGTATATCGCGGCCACACACTGTTCCCTGGGGGCAATGCTGGCACAGATAAATGAAGAAGGCAAAGAGCAAGCCTTGTACTACTTGAGTAGGAGGCTGATTAGAACTGAAGAGAGCTACAGCTACATAGAAAAGCCATGCTTGGTACTAGTCTTTGCCGTCAAGAAACTCCGACACTATATGTTGTCACATGAAGTCAGATTGATATCTGCAGTAGACCCGCTCAAATACATATTGACTCAGCCAGTACTGAAGGGCCGGTTGGGCAAATGGGCAGTGATCCTGATGGAATTCAATATTACCTATATACCCCAGAGGGCGATAAAAGGACAGGCCGTGGCTGATTTCTTCGCAGAGCATCCTGTGCCGGAAAATGACATGCTAGTGACTGAGTTACCCGATGATGAGACACTCGAAGTTTGCCAGGCTCGGCCAGTTATGTGGCAGCTATTCTTTGACGGAGCATCTAGAACAGAGATAGACTCCGATGGAAAGACCAGAATACGGGTCGGGGCTGGTATTGTGCTGAATTCGCCAGAAGGGGAGGTCGTGCATACTTCATGTTCTATAAACAAGCCCTGCACCAATAATGAAGCTGAGTACGAAGCTCTGATAATCGGTATGCATATCAGCCTCAACATGGGTATCCAAATGCTTCAGGTATTCGGGGATTCGATGTTGATAATAAAACAAATCCAAGGGGAGTTCGAAGTGCGAAAGCCAGAATTGAATCCCTACCACCAGAAAGCTGTGCGCCTTATCGCGAAATTCTATAATATTGAGCTCAAGCATGTGGGCCGGGGGCACAATGCCCAAGCTGATGCACTGGCAAAGCTAGCCAGCTCACTAGCAGTCCCACCAAATGAGACACTGAACATTGTTGTTATGAACCGGTGGCAGGTCCCCAGTATGCTAGAAGGGTGCCCTGAAGAAGACGAAGTTGCTGCTATCAGCACGGTACAGGCGTTTGATTGGAAACAGGTGCTGGTTTCTACACCAACAGCTGCCGCAGAAAAGAGAAGAAAAGATGAAACTTCTGAGAATCAAAGATTCTTATGAATTTAGGAATGGAACTTTGTTCCGAATAATGGCAGATGCACGCAAGAAGATTCTGCTCCGCTGCCTGTCTACTGAGGAAGCTTGGCAGGCGATGAAAGAAGTACATGCCGGAACAGCAGGTGCCCACCAGGCTGGTCCCAAGATGAAGATAGAAATCAAGAAGCTGGGCTACTATTGGCCCACCATGTTTGAAGACTGCTGTAAATTCACAAAGTCATGCCAAAAATGTCAAGAGCATGCTACTGTGCCTATAAGACCTCCTACGACTCTGCACCCTACAGTTCCCAGCTGGCCATTTGCACAATGGGGAACTGATGTAGTCGATCCACTGCCAATTTCCTCAGCCGGACATAAGTACATACTGGCCATAATAGATTACTTCTCCCGATGGGCGGAGGCTGTGGCATTAAGAGAAGTGACTGGTGAGCTAGTCGCTAGATTCATCAAGCAAAATATTATCTTCCGGTTCGGAATCCCCAGCCGAATAATATCTGATAACGGAAGCCATTTCAGAAATCAAAAGGTCTATCGGCTTGCCAAGAAATATAAAATCGAGTGGAGGACTTCCACCCCTTGCAATCCACAGGCAAACAGGTTAGCGGAAGCTTTTAACAAGACTCTCTGCACCCTGCTGGCCAAGGTCGTCAGTTCCAATAAAAAGGACTGGGAAGAAAAAATGTATGAAGCTCTGTGGGCGTACGGCACCGTCTTCAAGACACCTACAGGGTGCTCACCATACTCACTGGTATACGGCTCAGAGGTAGTGGTTCCGCTAGAGCTGGAAGTCCCATCACTCAGAGTGGCAGTCCAATATGGCCTGGCCCGTGGCGAACAGACCAATGCAGAAAGAAGATTAGAAGAATTGGCTGAATTGGAAGAGAAACGCCTCCAAGCTCAGAAGAATATCCAAATGTATCAGACCCGCATGGCTAATGCATTTAACAAACTCGCAAGAGGACGAGAATTCAAGAAAGGTGACCTCGTCATGGTCAATAAAAGAGAAGTCATGGCGTCCAACCCAAAAGGGAAGCTGAATGCTAATTGGGAAGGTCCTTATGTGATACAGAGGGTCTACGAAGGAGGAGCCTACGTGGTTGTCAGCCATCGAGGGGAAATTCAATTCTCACCACTCAATGGAAGACATCTAAAGCTGTATCATGCAGCACAACCGACATTCCCCGAGTGATTAGACAAAACTACCCTTTTCTGGTCTAGCGGCACTCCGCCCTAGCCAAGCTACCCCTTTCTTGGTCTAGCAGGCACTCCGCCCTAGTCGAGCTACCCTTTTCTTGGTCTAGCGGCACTCCGCCCTAGCCGAGCTACCCCTTTCTTGGTCTAGCGGCACTCCGCCCTAGCCAAACTACCCCTTTCTTGGTCTAGCGGCACTCTGCCCTAGCCGAGCTACCCCTTTCTTGGTCTAGCGGCGCTTTGCCCTAGCCGAGCAACACCTTTCTTGGTCTAGTGGCACTCCGCCCTAGCCAAACTACCCCTTTATTGGTCTAGCGGCACTCCACCCTAGCCGAGCTACCCCTTTCTTGGTCTAGCGGCACTCCGCCCTAGCCGAGCTACCCCTTTTTTGGTCTAGCGGCACTCCGCCCTAGCCGAACTACCCCTTTCTTGGTCTAGCGGCCCTACGCCCTAGCCGAGCTACCCCTTTCTTGGTCTAGTGGCGCTCCGCCCTAGCCAAACTACCCCTTTCTTGGTCTAGCGACACTCCGCCCTAGCCGAACTACCCCTTTCTTGGTCTAGCGGCGCTCCGCCCTAGCCGAGCTACCCGTTTCATGGTCTAGTGGCGCTCCGCCCTAGCCAAACTACCCCTTTCTTAGTCTAGCGGCACTCCGCCCTAGCCGAGCTACCCCTTTCTTGGTCTAGCGACACTCCGCCCTAGCCGAGCTAACCTTTTCTTGGTCTAGTGGCACTCCGCCCTAGCCAAGCTAACTTTTCTTGGTCTAGCGGCACTCCGCCCTAGCCGAACTACCCCTTTCTTGGTCTAGCGGCGCTCCGCCCTAGCCGAGCTACCCGTTTCTTGGTCTAGTGGCGCTCCGCCCTAGCCAAACTACCCCTTTCTTGATCTAGCGGCACTCCGCCCTAGCCGAGCTACCCCTTTCTTGGTCTAGCGACACTCCGCCCTAGCCGAGCTAACCTTTTCTTGGTCTAGTGGCACTCCGCCCTAGCCAAGCTAACTTTTCTTGGTCTAGCGGCACTCCGCCCTAGCCGAACTACCCCTTTCTTGGTCTAGCGGCACTCCGCCCTAGCCGAACTACCCCTTTCTTGGTCTAGTGGCGCTTCGCCCTAGCCAAACTACCCCTTTGTTGGTCTAGCAGGCACTCCGCCCTAGCCGAGTTACCCTTTTCTTGGTCTAGCGGCACTTCGCCCTAGCCGAGCTACCCCTTTCTTGGTCTAGCGGCACTCCGCCCTAGCCAAACTACCCATTTCTTGGTCTAGCGGCACTCTGCCCTAGCCGAGCTACCCCTTTCTTGGTCTAACGGTGCTCCGCCCTAGTCGAACTACCCCTTTCTTGGTCTAGCGGCGCTCCGCCCCAGCCGAGCTACCCGTTTCTTGGTCTAGTGGCACTCCGCCCTAGCCAAACTACCCCTTTCTTGGTCTAGCGGCACTCCGCCCTAGCCGAGCTACCCCTTTCTTGGTCTAGCGGCACTCCGCCCTAGCCGAGCTAACCTTTTCTTGGTCTAGTGGCACTCCGCCCTAGCCGAGCTACCCCTTTCTTGGTCCAGCGGCACTCCGCCCTAGCCGAGCTACCCTTTTCTTGGTCCAGCGGCACTCCGCCCTAGCCGAGCTACCCCTTTCATGGTCTAGTGGCGCTCCGCCCTAGTTAAACTACCCCTTTCTTGGTCTAGCGTGTCACGCCCCGAGCGCGGAAGATACCCGGAGACGCGTGACGAGTTTATATCGATCATGTCAATCAGAGTATTAGTGTATTCGACACCAAATCAGAGATGCGCAAAAGTAAAGATAACCCAATCCTTTATTCAATCACAACCTCAAAGTACTTCTATTACAATTCACTTAAAGAAAGTGCTATGACCCAATAAAAGAAAAGGTACAATGGTTGACTTAAGAACTTTGAAAAATAAGACTAGTTGACGCTTGAGAAGCTCTAATCTCTTTCACTCTTGACCTTCCCCTTCTGTCTGGGTTTCGTCATCGGACTTACCTGAAAAGTATGGAAACACTGAGTGAGCGAACGCTCAGTAGGAAATTATATCTCAAGAACTAGCAAGGGGTTTAAGTAATTACAATTTCCCACATGTAAATGCACTATGGCTATGCATGCTCGCATAAAACGACAAGATAGAGAGTATATCAACAAGATAACAAGGTGAACTATTCATGAACTTTCAAGTGATAAATGTCAGGATGTTCAAGCAAGTAATTTCATCATGTCATGTCGAGAACTTGGCTATCACGTTTCAAGCAAGCAAGTATATAAATTACCCTTTTTCGGGTCACGTAAGTCATGTCATGTCATGTACGAGTCAAGTACAAGAATTGTGAATGTCCAATCAAGCTAGTCATGCACTTCGGTACAATGCCAATACCGTTATCATTACAACTCCCATGGGCACTAGTACTTTCGGGTGCTCCTCCCAGGACCAGATCGGGCCCTATATGCGCAGGCATTGATCATGTATTTTGACATCCACTTTTGTTTATAGCCAATATGGAATTTCAAGAATAAAGCTTGTAGATATGAAGGATAGACTTTGATAGAATAGAGTCAAAATATGACACTTGACATAGATAGGCGATAATAACGGAACAATCACGATTATCGATAAAGCTAGGTGGAATTGGTTCCCTAACTTGGGTACCATGACAAGTAAGTATGCACAAGTAGATGGTCACTCTTTTAATATAGAATTGAGGTCCACAAGAACATCATAATAATGTTGATATAGAATTGGGGTCCACAAGAACATCTCAATAATGACATGCTTTTCCCCATTCATTAAGATACTTCTCATATTATACACATAGCATAACATGAGGGCCGGTATACCATGTTTCTATAGAGTGACATGGCAAAATAGTGTGATAGGTTTTTATGGTACAACCAGCTCAGTCGGCCTTGAGGGAATCCAAGGCTCGAGGAGTCTTACGGAGGTCTCTATGACTAACTCGCTAGTCCAAAGGAACGGAATGTCCAATGGAGAGCTTGTATGTCACTGAGAGTTAGTGGGTAAACGATATAACATCACAAAACATGGGACTATATTCACGGACTGGAATATAGTGCCGATATATATATAAATATACATATGAAACCCTCGGTTAACAGTAACGGTGCAAAATAGTATTACAAGAAAATAGCGACTTAGGTAAAGTCATTTTTAATGAAATTAACGCCTTATCCAGGGGCGTTTATATACCATCTGACGACTACTCCAGTGGTCGTCCATTATTTATTCCAATTTAACAAAACTTCTAACTTCTGGAATTTTTTTATGCAACGCGCCTCAGACAGGGGCGTTAACTCAAAAATCACGCCCTGGCACAGGGCGTCAGTTCTGTAATAGATGACCTAGACCAGGTCTTTAATTCACCAAGGTTTCGAGGAATATGAACAGTAACGAAATTTCATGATAAATAATTTGCAGGAAGTAAATACATGGATAGGACAAGAAAAATAGCAGGATTCCACAGGTATGATCATGCATTAATTTGGATCACGATTTCATAGTTATGGAATTTTAAACGTGAGTAATCAACAATTATATGAAATTGGCGACTACAGGGCAGGGCGTCAACACTAGAATTAGCGCCCTGGGCTGGGTCGCCTCTTTTTAAAATTTCACAGAAAATGCTTTAAATCATAGTAAAACTATATGCATGTATGACAGAAGGTATTACTAGCAACTGGAGTTAGTTTGGGCTACGTTCTTGAGAAAACCTACCTTATGAAGATCTGGAAGAAGAAACGTGAAGGATTCGGATAGAAAACGATGCTCTGTTCCAAACAGAGCCTCCTGAACTTCTAACAGCAACTAGAGCAGCACCCACAAGATGGTTGCTTCCGAACTTAATCACCGGCAGCACACCGAAGAGGATGTAGTGACGACAAGAGTTGCTGAGAAGAGGATAAGACTCTTTTCTATGATATCTTCTTTACTGGTTTTGGAAGAAGATGCAGACGAAGAGGATGATGATGAAGACTCCACGATCTTCTCTTTGACAAGAGAGGTACTACCTACCGTAGACTTCCTACATAAGATGAAGACGTTAGTTTCCTTCATCATTCATAACTAAAGGAAAAGAAAAGAGGAAGAACATTACCTGTTCTTCACGTATGACAGCAACAATCCACAGAACGCCAAATAGCATTCTGGGTCGAGCCGTAGGATATTTATAGAGTTATTAGGAACCCTTAATAGAGTTAGAGTTTGGTAGTATTACCTTGATAGAGTCCTTACTATATTCTACTAACTCGTACTAATCCATAAACTTTCCCTGGATAATGTCCTGGTTCGAACGGAACACAAACTGAATTAACGTCTTAAATGAGGGCGTTAAATTTAAATTGACGCCTTGTCAAGCGTCGTTTCTTGTATAAAACGCGCCCAAGTGGAGGGCGCCACGTTTACTTCCCCTTATTATTATTTTGGCCATTTAAGATGTGACGACATCTGCTGTGGTCGTCCTTTCTGGAATTCGCGCCTTGTATAAGGGCGTTTCTTTTTGAAGTAGCATCTTGAATAAAGGCGTTATTTACATTTTTGGTTTATTATTTACTTCTTTAGGCTCTTATCCTTTATTCATTAAATCTTTTAATCTTATTTTGATCAATTGGGGTTTTTATGTCCTTTTATTTTTACCAGGGTTGCTACACCCTCCCCCACTTAAAAGAATTTGGTCCCCAAATTCAATAGTAGATATATATATATATATGTGGAGAGTGTAGAGTATATACCTTTTTAGAATAAGTCCGGGAATCGTTTCCTCATAGACTCCTCGGTCTCCCATGTAGCTTCGTGTTCTGAACATTTACTCCATTGCACCTTTAGCATGGGGATAGCTTTATTCCTTAATGTTCGTACCTCGCGGTCAAGGATCTTCATGGGCTTTTGTTCATAAGTAAGGTCCTTTTGAATCACCAGGTCTCCATGATCAATGATATGTGACGGATCATGCACATATTTCTTCAACATTGATATATGGAATACATTATGAACTTCGGACAATTGAGGAGGTAAAGCGACGCGATAAGCAACCTCGCCAACCCTTTCTAGTATCTCAAAAGGTCCGATAAATCTTGGCGTAAGCTTGCCCTTAACACCAAATCTCCTTATTCCACGTCCAGGTGATATCTTGAGAAAGACGTGATCTCCGACTTGGAATTCGAGATCTCTTCTTCTTGTATCAGCATAAACCTTTTGTCTAGACTGAGCTACTTGCAGTCTTTCTCTAATCAACTGTATCTTCTCGGTGGTATCCCTTACCATATCTGGACCTAATAGTTGTTTCTCTCCAACTTCGTCCCAGCATAAGGGTGATCGGCAATTCCTTCCGTATAAGGCTTCGAAAGGTGCCATTTGTATACTTGCCTGGTAGCTATTATTGTATGCAAATTCAACCAGAGGCAAGTGGTCATGCCAGCTTCCACCAAAATCAATGATGCAAGCCCTGAGCATATCTTCAACCACCTGATTAGTTCTCTCGGTCTGACCATCCGTTTGAGGATGAAAAGCTGTACTAAAGTTAAGTCTCGTTCCCAACGAATGTTGTAGTCCTTTCCAAAAATGTGAAGTAAAACGGGGATCTCTGTCAGACACAATCGAGACAGGAATACCATGTAATCTGACTATCTCCTTGCTGTATAATGCAGCCAGAACATCAACTGACCATCGACTCTTGATTGGCAAGAAGTGCGCTGATTTGGTCAATCGATCAATGATAACCCATATTCCATCATATCCTCCTTTTGATTTAGTTAGACCCATGATGAAATCCATACCAATATCCTCCCACTTCCATTTGGGAATATCCTGAGGATGTAGTTTTCCGGCTGGCTTCTGGTGTTCAGCCTTAACTTGTTGGCAGGTGAGACAGCGAGACACAAAGTCCGCGACTTCTCTCTTCATGTTGGGCCACCAGAAATTCGGTTTTCACATCTTGGTACATTTTGGTAGATCCTGGATGAATTGTGTACCTTGATCTGTGAGCTTCATCTAAGATTTTCTTCTTTAATTCTGGACAATCCGGTATACAAGTTCTATTTTGGAATAACAACCTTCCATCTGAAGCTAGTTGGAACACAGATTGTCCTTCTAGTTTGCCCTTGATTTCCACTAATACCGGGTCACTACCTTGAAGTCCTTGTATTTCGGATAGCAAGTCCGGCTGTATGCTCATATGGGATAAGGTGACACACCTACTGTCCTTGTCCATGCTTATATTAAGTCTAGTGAATTGTTCTAGCAACTTCCACTCCTGAATCATACAATTGGCTAATAATGCTCTCGCTTTCGACTAAGGGCATCAGCTACAGGATTACCCTTTCCAGGATGATATTGTATAGTAAAGTCGAAGTCCTTAAGATATTCTAGCCAACGTCTTTGCCTCATATTCAATTCCTTCTGAGAGAAGAGATACTTAAGACTTTTATGGTCAGAGTATACAATAAACTGCACTCCGTATAGATAATGTCTCCATATTTTCAGTGCAAATACTACCGCAGCCAATTCTAAATCATGAACTGGGTAGTTCTCCTCGTGCTTCTTCAATTGGCGAGAAGAGTAGGCTATAACCTTCCCTTGTTGCATTAAAACACATCCGAGGCCAATGCCAGATGCATCGGTGTATACCTCAAACTTTTCTCCTTCAATTGGTAGAGCTAAGACTGGGGCAGTAGTTAAGTGATCCTTGAGAGCTTGGAAGCTTCGTTCACAATCCTCGCTCCATTCATAGCGCATCTCCTTGCGAGTTAGCCTAGTGAGTGGTACGGCTATCTTGGAGAAATCCTTGATAAATCGCCGATAGTAGCCCGCAAGACCCAAGAAACTACGGACCTCGCTAGCATTGGTCGGTCTTTCCCAATTCCTTACAGCTTCAACCTTTGATGGATCTACGGATAAACCGTCTTTTGATATAACATGCCCCAAGAAAGCTACTTCTCCTAACCAAAATTCACATTTGCTGAGCTTTGCATATAGCTGATTTGTCCTCAATATCTGTAATGCAATCCTTAAATGTTCCTCATGCTCTCCCTTGGTCTTGGAGTAAATCAATATATCATCAATGAAAACCACCACGAATTGATCTAGATAAGGTCTGAATATACTATTCATCAACTGCATAAAGGCAGCAGGGGCATTTGTTAGTCCAAAAGGCATAACAACAAACTCATAATGGCCATACCTGCTTCTGAATGCGGTTTTATGAATGTCATCATCCTTGATCCTTAGTTGGTGATAACCTGACCTGAGATCAATCTTTGAAAAATACTTGGATCCAGATATTTGATCAAATAACTCATCGATTCTCGGCAGTGGATACTTGTTCTTGATAGTGAGATGATTCAACTGTCGATAGCCGATGCATAACCTCATGGATCCATCTTTCTTCTTTACAAATAGCACAGGTGCTCCCCGCGGGGAAGTGCTTGGTCTAATAAATCCCTTCTTGAGAAGTTCCATTAATTGCTCCTTCAGCTCCTTGAGTTCGGCAGGGGACATCCTATATGGTGCCTTAGAAACTGGTCCAACACCAGGGACCAAATCGATAGTGAAGGCCACTTCTCTTTGTGGGGGTAATCCAGGCAATTCTTCCGGAAACACATCCGAAAATTCTTGCACAACAGGGATGTCTTCTAGTCTAGTCTCCTTAGCCTCCTTAATCGTGACAAACGCAAGGAAAGATACACATCCTTTCCTTATTAGCTTGCTAGCTCGGAGAGCCGAAATAAGAGGTGACTTGCTCCGACTCTTAGGGCTAGAATAGACTAGTTCTGGAAAGTCCTTGAAAGTAACTTTGCTGTTATGGCAATCCACAGTTGCCTGATACCTAGACAACCAGTCTGCTCCCAATATGACATCATATTCCTTTAGGTCTAAACATATGAGGTTGATAGGAAGATTTCTTCCTTTTACTAAGACTTCATAGTTTTGATAATGGTGCGTAATATCGGTTTCGATTCCAAGAGGAGTAGATAAAAATATTTTCATCCATTCTGGTTCCATAGGCAGTGGGTCAGCAAACTTCTTGGAAATAAAAGAATGTGATGCACCCGTATCAAATAAGACATGTGCAGACTTGGAACAAACTTTTAGTGTACCTTCTACTAGTCCGCCTTCGTCTTCTTCGGTCTCCTTAATTGCGTGAAGACGAGCATTCTTTGTTACCGGGCGCTTTCCGTCACCGGCTTGATCGTTGAGTAGGGGACAGTCGGGAATCCGATGATCACGGCTCCCACAACGGAGACACGCTCCAAGTTTCCTCTAACATTCTTCGGCTTTGTGCCCGGCCTTATCACAGTACTTACATACCACCTTAGCAGGTGTGGTGGTGATGGAGAAAGGTTTGGTCTTCTTGAACTTCTGCTCCTGGGTGGGAATGCCTCCATTTCCTGGCCTCTTCTTGAAATTAGGTTTGAAGGTGCCGGAGCTAGTAACATTCTCCTTCTTGTCTTTCCCACGGATCCTATCAGATAGTTCCGTGGCATCTTCTAGTAATTGGGCTCGTCGAACCATCTCCGAATAGACTTGTATGTCCATCGGTGCCAGTTGTGTGATATATTGGGGCCTGAGCCCATTAAGGAATCTTCGAGCTTTCATCTTCTCAGAACTAACTAAGTGTTTAGCGTACCGAGACAGCCTAGAGAACTGCGCTTCATATTCAGCCACCGAAAAAGATCGTTGCTTAAGTGCGGCGAATTCAGCGGCTTTCTTCTCTTGAACTCGATCTGAGAAATATTTATTGTTGAAATGTTCAACAAACTCCTCCCAAGTAACTTGTCCTTGATCTAATGTGGCTTCTACCGACTCCCACCAGCATCGGGCATCTCTTTCTAATTGAAATGTGGCTAACAGGACCTTCTCTTGGTCCGAGCATTGCATGACTCTAAAAACACGTTCCGTCTCTCGGATCCAGTGTTCGGCATCATCTGGATCAGTGGATCCCATGAACTTAGGAGGGTTCATGTTCTTGAAGCTTTGGTGGAGATTTCCTGCTCCACGATGTGCACCTCCTTGTGCCACTTGTTGAAGTGCCTGGGTCATGCCTTGGAGAGTGCGTTGCATGTTGCGCCATTGAGCACGTTCGGCAGCCATTGTCCTACAATTGCAATAGCTATTTTAGTAGGTGATTGCGTTTAAAGGCTCTTAATTCTATTTGACTTTAACCCTTGGTTCTACCCAAATCTCACTGGTTAGAGGTTCAGACTTATCCTTGGACTTGGGTTTCCTAGGAATTGAATACCCTAGGCTCTGATACCACAAAAACTGTCACGCCCCGAGCGCGGAAGATACCCGGAGACGCGTGACGAGTTTATATCGATCATGTCAATCAGAGTATTAGTGTATTCGACACCAAATCAGAGATGCGCAAAAGTAAAGATAACCCAATCCTTTATTCAATCACAACCTCAAAGTACTTCTATTACAATTCACTTAACGAAAGTGCTATGACCCAATAAAAGAAAAAGTACAATGGTTGACTTAAGAACTTTGAAAGATAAGACTAGTTGACGCTTGAGAAGCTCTAATCTCTTTCACTCTTGACCTTCCCCTTCTGTCTGGGTTTCGTCATCGGACTTACCTGAAAAGTATGGAAACACTGAGTGAGCGAACGCTCAGTAGGAAATTATATCTCAAGAACTAGCAAGGGGTTTAAGTAATTACAATTTCCCACATGTAAATGCACTATGGCTATGCATGCTCGCATAAAACGACAAGATAGAGAGTATATCAACAAGATAACAAGGTGAACTATTCATGAACTTTCAAGTGATAAATGTCAGGATGTTCAAGCAAGTAATTTCATCATGTCATGTCGAGAACTTGGCTATCACGTTTCAAGCAAGCAAGTCTATAAATTACCCTTTTTCGGGTCACGCAAGTCATGTCATGTCATGTACGAGTCAAGTACAAGAATTGTGGAATGTCCAATCAAGCTAGTCATGCACTTCGGTACAATGCCAATACCGTTATCATTACAACTCCCATGGGCACTAGTACTTTCGGGTGCTCCTCCCAGGACCAGATCGGGCCCTATATGCGCAGGCATTGATCATGTATTTTGACATCCACTTTTGTATATAGCCAACATGGAATTTCAAGAATAAAGCTTGTAAATATGTAGGATAGACTTTGATAGAATAGAGTCAAAAATATGACACTTGACATAGATAGGCGATAATAACGGTACAATCACGATTATCGATAAAGCTAGGTGGAATTGGTTCCCTAACTTGGGTACCATGACAAGTAAGTATCCACAAGTAGATGGTCACTCTTTTAATATAGAATTGAGGTCCACAAGAACATCATAATAATGTTGATATAGAATTGGGGTCCACAAGAACATCTCAATAATGACATGCTTTTCCCCATTCATTAAGATACTTCTCATATTATACACATAGCATAACATGAGGGCCGGTATACCATGTTTCTATAGAGTGACATGGCAAAATAGTGTGATAGGTTTTTATGGTACAACCAGCTCAGTCGGCCTTGAGGGAATCCAAGGCTCGAGGAGTCTTACGGAGGTCTCTATGACTAACTCGCTAGTCCAAAGGAACGGAATGTCCAATGGAGAGCTTGTATGTCACTGAGAGTTAGTGGGTAAACGATATAACATCACAAAACATGGGACTATATTCACAGACTGGAATATAGTGTCGATATATATATAAATATACATATGAAACCCTCGGTTAACAGTAACAGTGCAAAATAGTATTACAGGAAAATAGCGACTTAGGTAAAGTCATTTTTAATGAAATTAACGCCTTATCCAGGGGCGTTTATATACCATCTGACGACTACTCCAGTGGTCGTCCATTATTTATTCCAATTTAACAAAACTTCTAACTTCTGGAATTTTTTTATGCAACGCGCCTCAGACAGGGGCGTTAATTCAAAAATCACGCCCTGGCGCAGGGCGTCAGTTCTGTAATAGACGACCTAGACCAGGTCGTTAATTCACCAAGGTTTCGAGGAATATGAACAGTAACGAAATTTCATGATAAACAATTTGCAGGAAGTAAATACATGGATAGGACAAGAAAAATAGCAGGATTCCACAGGTATGATCATGCATTAATTTGGATCACGATTTCATAGTTATGGAATTTTAAACGTGAGTAACCAACAATTATATGAAATTGGCGACTACAGGGCAGGGCGTCAACACTAGAATTAGCGCCCTGGGCTGGGTCGCCTCTTTTTAAAATTTCACAGAAAACGCTTGAAATCATAGTAAAACTATATGCATGTATGACAGAAGGTATTACTAGCAACTGGAGTTAGTTTGGGCTACGTTCTTGAGAAAACCTACCTTATGAAGATCTGGAAGAAGAAACGTGAAGGATTCGGATAAAAAACGATGCTCTATTCCAAACAGAGCCTCCTGAACTTCTAACAGCAACTAGAGCAGCACCCACAAGATAGTTGCTTCCGAACTTAATCACCGGCAGCACACCGAAGAGGATGTAGTGACGACAAGAGTTGCTGAGAAGAGGATAAGACTCTTTTCTATGATATCTTCTTTACTGGTTTTGGAAGAAGATGCAGACGAAGAGGATGATGATGAAGACTCCACGATCTTCTCTTTGACAAGAGAGGTACTACCTACCGTAGACTTCCTACATAAGATGAATACGTTAGTTTCCTTCATCATTCATAACTAAAGGAAAAGAAAAGAGGAAGAACATTACTGTTCTTCACGTATGACAGCAACAATCCACAGAACGCCAAATAGCATTCTGGGTCGAGCCGTAGATATTTATAGAGTTATTAGGAACCCTAATAGAGTTAGAGTTTGGTAGTATTAGCTTGATAGAGTCCTTACTATATTCTACTAACTCGTACTAATCCATAAACTTTCCCTGGATAATGTCCTGGTTCGAACGGAACACAAACTGAATTAACGTCTTAAATGAGGGCGTTAAATTTAAATTGACGCCTTGTCAAGCGTCGTTTCTTGTATAAAACGCGCCCAGGTGGAGGGCGTCACGTTTACTTGCCCTTTTTATTATTTTGGCCGTTTAAGAATTGACGACATCTTCTGTGGTCGTCCTTTCTGGAATTCGCGCCTTGTATAAGGGCGTTTCTTTTTGAAGTAGCATCTTGAATAAAGGCGTTATTTACATTTTTGGTTTATTATTTACTTCTTTAGGGTCTTATCCTTTATTCATTAAATCTTTTAATCTTATTTTGATCAATTGGGGTTTTTATGCCCTTTTATTTTTACCAGGGTTGCTACATAGCGGCACTCCGCCCTAGTCAAGCTACCCCTTTCTTGGTCTAGCGGCACTCTGCCCTAGCCGAGCTACCCCTTTCTTGTTCTAGCGGCACTCCGCCCTAGCCGAGCTATACCTTTCTTGGTCTAGCGGCACTCCGCCCTAGCCGAGCTACCCTTTTCTTGGTCTAGCGGCACTCCGCCCTAGCCGAGCTACCCCTTTCTTGGTCTAGCGGCACTCCGCCCTAGCCGAGCTACCCCTTTCTTGGTCTAGTGGCGCTCCGCCCTAGCCAAACTACCCCTTTCTTGGTCTAGCGGCACTCTGCCCTAGTCGAGCTACCCATTTCTTGGTCTAGCGGCACTCCGCCCTAGCCGAGCTACCCCTTTCTTGGTCTAGCAGCACTCCGCCCTAGCCGAGCTACCCCTTTCTTGGTCTAGCCGCACTCCTCCCTAGCCGAGCTACCCCTTTCTTGGTCTAGCGGCACTCCGCCCTAGCCGAGCTACCCCTTTCTTGGTCTAGCGGCACTCCGCCCTAGCCGAGCCACCCCTTTCTTAGTCGAGTGGCGCTCCGCCCTAGCCAAACTACCCCTTTCTTGGTCTAGCTGCACTCCGCCCTAGCCGAGCTACCCTTTTCTTGGTCTAGCGGCACTCCGCCCTAGCCGAGCTACCCCTTTCTTGGTCTAGCGGCACTCCGTCCTAGCCAAGCTACCCTTATCCTGATCTAGTGGCATTCCAACCTGTCACCCTCTAAAAAAAAAGAGAGAGAAAAGAGAGGAAGGAAGAAGAAAGAATAAAAGAAAGTAAAAATGGGGTTAAAAATAGAGATACCCCGCCAGACTTGCTCCTATATTAGGGACAAGGGTAAAAATGGCCCAAAACCCAGCTGCGGTGAAGACCCGAAAGGGCACTGCAGGCAAAATCGGGTACCCCGCTGCGTGAAAACCCGAAAGGGGGCGTGGGCAAAAGTAACAGGGGGCTGGCTTCGGCGAAAACCCGAAAGGGCGCTTAAGCCAGTAATTTGGTAAGTTAAAGTTCCCTTTTTCACCCTTCCTGATAAAACTCCGAGAAGGATGATCATCATAAAGTCCCACCGGAGATCCTGTCCAACAATTTCTTGTCCCTTGTCATCATCGACAAGATCGGCCGGTTTCTTTCTTTAACCTGGACTCTTCATCCCTGTTAAGCTAGTCTACATTCCTGGCAACAGCTTCATGCCTGCGCCATTATCCGCCGCATGTCCCTTTGGTGATGAAACGCCATTGATCGCAAGGCATATTACCTCGATCAATGCTAAAAAGCCCACATCGGAATAGACCTTCTGTCTATTCTGATGAAATGCTTCCACTTGTTTTCATCTAAGATCCACCACGATGAATCCCATCCAGTCTAGATCTTACATCTATTCTGATAAAACCTATCATACGTCCCGCCGTGATGAAACCTGTCCGGTTTAGACCTTACGTCTATCCCGATGAAACATATGAAATCCTTGCATTAGTATGAGCCCAATATCGATGATGAAACCCGCTACTGGTCGATTGGCACACTGCCTGATCGACGATGAAACCTGTCCGGTTTAGACCTTACGTCTATCCCGATGAAACATATGAAATCCTTGCATTGATATGAGCCCAATACCAATGATGAAACCTGCTATTGATCGGTTGGCATGCTGCCTGATCGATGCTAAAACCCATCCAGGGTGGACCTTCCGTCTGCTCTGACAAACCACGACACGGCTTTTTTAATCAATTCAGATCGCTCGTCTGGATAGATCATGAAACTCAATTCCTTTGCGTTAATGTCAAAGCCCACATTAACGATGAAACTCACATTTCCAACAAATGGCTTCGTGCCCAAGCTGCTATCTATATCCTCTAAATCAATTCGGACCTTTCGTCTGGATAGATCATGAAACCCTATTTCCCTTTGCATTGATGTTGACACCCACATCAATGATCATGTATCCACAATAAACATGTGGCGCCATGGTCCATAGAATGAAAGTTCTAATTCCAAAAAAGACATGACAAAGGAAAAGAGAAAGAATACAAAATATATATATATATGAAAGAGTGGGGTTAAAAATAGAGATACCCCGCAAGACTTGTTCATGCATTCTGGACAAGGGCAAGAATGGCTAAAACTTAGCTGTGGTGAAAACCCAAAAGGGCACTGCAGGCAAAATCGGGTACCCCGCCACGTGAAAACCCGAAAGGGCGCGTGGGCAAAAGTAAGAGGGGGCTGGCTCCGGTGAAAAGCCGAAAGGGCGCTTGGGCCAATAATGTGGTAATTCTGAGAAATTCCATACTTCCTTCCCTTGATAAGGCCTTCCGTTAAACCGATCGGCTCCTTGCCCGATCAACGATGAAACCTTTCCAGGGCAGACCTTACGTTTACCCTGATATAATCTGCATACCCTCTTGCAAATGTCCCTCTGACAATGAAACTCATCACCATTCTGATAAAGCCTGGCCAGTTTAGACCATACGTCTATCCTGATAAAACCCTTAAACCTTCCCTTGGTTGATTGGCACATTGCCCGATCAATGATGAAACCTATCCAGTTTAGACCATACGTCTATCCTGATGAAACCTACGTATTGCTTAGCAAAGTCCCACATGCGATCAAACCTCTCCAGTTTAGACCATACGTCTGTCCTGATGAAACTCTTAAACCTTCCCTTGATCGATCGGCATCTCGCCCGATCAGTGATGAAACCCTATCCAGTTTAGACCTTACGTCTATTCTGATGAAACCTATGAAACTTCTTTGCATTGGTATAAACCCAATATCGATGATGAAACCAGCTATTGATCGACTGGCACCCCGCCCGATCAATGATGAAACCCTATCCAGTTTAGACCTTACGTCTATTCTGATGAAACTTATGAAATCCTTGCATCGATATAAACACAATATCGATGATGAAACCAGCTATTGATCGATCGGCGCATCGCCCGATCAATGACGAGACCCTACCCAGTCTAGACCTTATATCTATTCTGATGAAACCTATGAAACTTTTTTGCATTGGTATAAACCCAATATCGATAATGAAACCAGCTATTGATCGACCGGCACCCCGCCCGATCAATTATGAAACCCTATCCAGTTTAGACCTTACGTCTATTCAGATGAAACTTATGAAATCCTTGCGTCGATATAAACCCGATATCGATGATGAAACCAGCTATTGATCGACCAGCGCATCGCCCGATCAATGACGAAACCCTACCCAGTCTAGACCTTACGTCTATTCTGATGAAACCTATGAATTTTTTTTTTTTGCATCGATATAAACTCAATATCGATGATGAAACCAGCTATTGATCGACCGGCACCCCGCCCGATCAATGATGAAACCCTATCCAGTTTAGACCTTACGTCTATTCTGATGAAACTTATGAAATCCTTGCGTCGATATAAACCCGATATCGATGATGAAACCAGCTATTGATCGACCAGTGCATTGCCCGATCAATGACGAAACCCTACCCAGTCTAGACCTTACATCTATTCTGATGAAACCTATGAAATTTTTTTTTGCATCGATATAAACCCAATATCGATGATGAAACCATCTATTGATCGACCGGCACCCCGCCCGATCAATGATGAAACCCTATCCAGTTTAGACCTTACGTCTATTCTGATGAAACTTATGAAATCCTTGCGTCGATGTAAACCCAATATCGATGATGAAACTAGCTATTGATCGACCGGCACCCCGCCCGATCAATGATGAAACCCTATCCAGTCTAGACCTTACGTCTATTCTGATGAAGCCTATAAAACTTCGTTGCATCAATATGAGCCCAATATTGATGATGAAATCATGCACCGGCCGATTGGCATACTACCCCGACTGGCTTTGAAACCTACCCGGGATGGACCATTCGCCCGTTCCGGATGATGCTCTAGGCCTTTCCATTCACATTCCCGCAAACAATCTCCTTTGCGGCACATATGGCCAAAGAAGACGTTTGCTACTACCAACAGAATTCGGGTTAAGCACGCCCCCCGGATGCCGTCACGCGGTGGAGCGAGTTCCCCATCCTTTCTATGAAGGGATGGACGCTCTCCTGCCAGGTACGGGCCATTCACAGGAGGGACTGCTAGAACCACTACCCCACTTCCCAAAGTGATGAAACCACATAGAAAAGACGATGGATACACATGAAGCCGAAGATTCCTTTTCATTAAAAGAGGAGTACACAAAGAGCCCCGAGGGGACACTGCATCACAAAAGAGGGCAGAAGAAAACAAAGAAGAGATAATTCAAGGCCGTCGGAAGATATCTTCAAAGGCCAAAAGACCCACATCGGGAGCGACTCGTAGCTCGTGAAGGCACGCCTCCTCTTCCTGAAGCTTCACGGACATACCCTGGAGAGACATCACCCGTCCCTCCAACAAGGCCACCTCCTCGGTGGACTGTGGCCGAATAGAGGATAATTGTTGCAGCTCAGCTCGAAGTCCAGCGAGTTCCGCTTCCAGAATGGCTATCCGGTCCTGGACAACTTCCTCCCACTGAACAACACTCTGTAGCTCAGCCTGGCGTTCGTCAAGGGCAAGCGTCAGCTTCTCCAGCTCATATTTACACTCTGACCTCTGCAACTTCAATGCCGTCAGCTTGTCGGTCATAGTCCGTGCTAGGAAATCCCTCCGATGCATGAATTTCAATAGAAGCAGAACACGCTGAACCCATATGTCCAAAGGGCAGCCCATGGCCTGTAGGCCGGCAGTGAAGCGATCAGCAATTTCCTTCAGCTGCAAATGTGTCAAGCCAGGCTGAGATTCTACCAGCTGGCGCAGCATATCCAGGTTCTGCCAGACAAAGCTCTCAGACCATGCGAAGCCAAAAGACGCGGAGGGGATCACTTCAAAGGTCACTTCACTATCAATGTCCGCCCACAGATAGCCGGCCGGGAGGACGAAGATGGCAAATCTGCTGGGAGAGCTGGCTGGTCCCTCTCTATACTCTCCTCCCGAGCCTAAGACTACTCTGCTACTGCTGCCTCAGGAGTTATGGCTTGAACACCCGCAGGAGGAGAATCAATAAATGAGGGAGCTATCTCTTCATGGGTCTCTTGAGTGGGGGCTTCATCTTCAACTGCTCTTTCTGGTAATAGGGACGAAGGCGCCCTAGCCTGTGGAGGAAGAAATCCAGTCTCTGTAGCCACTATGGCAGGGACTGCTGACTCGGGCGCAATGGACATTACTGCTGCCGGTATAAAAGCCGAGCTCCTGGCTGGGTCTGCTTCGGCTCTAAAATCTGAGGCCCTGACAGGGACGGAACTTTCTCCTGAGGCCCCCAAGTCCAATGATGCTAAGTCAGTTGAAGATTGTATCCTTACTGGCACACAGGGCGGATAACCTCAGAAATTCCCATGCAAGTTAAAGGTAAAGCAGGGATAATGGTCAAGTCTGCGGATGAAACGGCCATAGAAACTGCGGCCGCGTCTGAGCGGATGATGACAGGGTCCTGAGGACAAAGCAGAATGACCTTCAGCAATGAATGAAAGAAAATAAATAGAACAGCAAACAAAAAAAGAGAAGCTTACCTTTAAAGTGGGGTCCATGCCCTCGAAATGAGACAAAAGGGGAGAAAGCTCCGTAGTTGAAGCAGCAAACGGAGGGGTTATGTCAACCTCGGTGTCGAGCCCGTCAAACTCCTCTTGCAATTCCTCCTTAGAAGATAGCATCAGCAGCTTAGGAGGCTCTAAAGGCGGAAGGCCTTTTGCAAATACGGGCAAGGCCTCTGATTTTAGAACTTCCTCCTCACTGTCGCTGAAAGTCACTTCCTCCGCATCATCAGAAACGGTCTCGGAGCTGCCCGAGGATATCTCCACTCTAGCTATATGCTGCGGGGTTGCCTCTAGAGCATACCGGGATGCAGACCGGGTGATTATGCGTCTGGCCGGAATAATGCTCCATTTTATTGGAGTCCCGTGACTCTCCTGCGGTTGAGGCAACTCTCCCGCTGCTATCATGGCCTCAGTCTGCTCCCTGACTGCCACCTGAACAAAAGGGGACCTCTGAGGGATATAACAGAAAAACAAGGGAAGTGGGCGGAGGTAGACAGCACAGTGGAATTTACTCCCCCAGCCCCGCCTTCGGTCGGCCACACCTCGTCGGAAGCACCGGTCCGCCATATGCTGACCACCCTACGGGCGATGCTCCTCGCCGATCCCTCTTTGTCGTATCGGGAGGTGCACACCATAGTAACGTAGCTAACCGGGGCACTGCAAGTGCTCGGCTGCCCGCTGGGGGAATGGTCGCGGCGGGTCTTGCTATTATTGAAATACATCAAGCGCCGTGACTTCCTCGAGACCCAGGCTCCTGACGAACGTGCCACGTTGGATGCCCAGGCGGACGAGTATCTGCAAGCCTTGGAAACACAGCGAGGCGACAGGGAGCGCCATAGAGAGGCTTGGGAGGGGAGCGAGGGCAAGGTCTCATCTTTAAAGAGCCGAATTACAAAATTAGAGGGCTACCTTGCTGCAGCTAGGCTTGATCTTGCCGTAAGTGAGGAAGTGGCCGAGAGGGAGAGAGAAGCCTTTGGTGCTGCTCAAGCCGAGGTGGAGTCCATGGAGGTGGAGCTTACTCAGCTGGAAGGGCGGAGGGGGCGGCTCCGCGACCGGACGAACTTCCCTTGTGTCGGGATCCTGCCTCTCGAGGACATCTTCAGGGGCTTGGACTAGGCGTTGCTTCCTTATTTTTTTCTTTTGTAACACAGGGGTATGCCCCGAAGTGCCTGTAATCCTACCCCCCTTTTTTGAATATAGAAAAACTTTTATGGCTTCGCGCGTTCCTGTGTGTGCGTTCGTCCCGGAGAGACCTTTCTTCCCCTTCTTTTCTTTTGTGTACATTAATTTCTTCTTCCTACTCCCTCCCCTGTTTCTGTGCCGAGACACATCGGCGGGGTGCAGGTTTAAGTGAAGATTCGCTTCGGGAGAGCCGGGCAGGAACCCACGTCAGGGCATAGGAGAGTGCTCGCCTTCCCAGGGGGAGGATGAGGGGACAACTCCACCGTATCGGGCGGGCACCTTCCTAGTCTCACCGCGAGGTTGAAAGCTCGTGCCGGCCTCAGGGGGGGGGACCTCGGTCGGAGACCGTTTGCTGGCCGTCCAGAGGGCACGGAGAGAAGAGTTGGTCTAGTCAATGACCTGGACGGGAGGTCCAAGCCAAAGGGGTACTCACCGCCTGGGGAGGACGGAGAGAAGAGTTTGTTTAGTCAATGACCCGGACTGGAGGTCCAAGCCAAAGGGGTGCTCACCGCCCGGGGAGGACAGGGAGAAGAGTTTGTTTAGTCAATGACCTTTAGTACCTCCGCTGATGCGGGGTGGTGATTGGAAATGGGGGCGTTCCCCTTTTCGGGCTTCTTCTTTCTTCCCTTTTTTTTTTCTCTTCTCTCTTTTTTTTTCTTCTCTTCTTTTTTTTCTTTTTTTTCTTTTTTTTTGCTTCTTCCTCCTTTTTCCTTCTATTCTTCTTTTTTGCTTCTTTCCTTTTTTTTTGCTTCTTCCTTCTTTTTTCCTTCTATTCTTCTTTTTCGCTTCTTTTCTCTCTCTTTTTTTTGCCTTTTCTTTTCTCTCTTCTCTTCCTATTATTCTTTTATATTTTTTTTTGAAACCCGGCTGGCGGTCAAATCATTTGGACATTAATTACACACATCCGACCCAAAATGGGGCGAACAGTAATATTATTACCTGAATGGGGGCGCCGGAGCACGATACAGTCGCAAGTGCCTTCCATTAAGAGGCGGGAATCGAACCTCACCGCGGTGGTTGACAATTACATAGGCTCCGCCTTCGTAGACTTTTTGGACTACGTAGGGCCCGAGCCAGTTCTCGTTTAGCTTACCCTTGGGGTTGGCCGCCATGAGATCTCTTCTCTTGACCATGACAAGGTCGCCCTTCTTGAATTCGCGTTCCTTGACGAGCTTGTCAAAGGCGCGTGCGATCCGGGCCTGGTAGACCTGGATATTCTGTTGGGCTTGAAGCCGCTTTCCTTCCAGACTGGAGAGTTCGTCGAGCCTTCGCTCGATGTTGGTCTGCCCTTCGGGGACAAGCCCCTGCTGAATGGCGACCCTGAGGGACGGTATCTCCAGTTCGACGGGGATGATTGCTTCTGAGCCATATACAAGAGAGAAGGGCGAGCAGCCCATTGGGGTCTTGTATACAGTTCGGTACGCCCAAAGCGCTTCGTACATCCTCTCTTCCCAGTCCTTCTTGTTAGAGCTGACAGTCTTGGCCAAGAGGGTGCAGATTGTCTTGTTAAAAGCTTCGGCCAGCCCATTAGCCTGCGGATTGTAAGGGGTCGATGTCCTCCAATCAATTTTGTATTTTTCTGCTAGCCGGTAAACCTTCTGGTTACGGAAGTGGCTGTCGTTGTCCGACACAACCCGGTCGGGCACGCCAAACCGGAATATGATGTTGCGGCGGACAAACCTGACCACGATTTCTCCGGTGACCTCCCGCAAGGCTACAGCCTCTGCCCAACGGGAGAAGTAGTCGGTTGCCGCCAAAATGTACTTGCATCCTGTGGAAGACGCGGGTAAAGGACCCACAACGTCTGTTCCCCACTGGGCAAACGGCCAGCTGGGCGCCGTTGGGTGCAATTGCACGGGAGGCCTTCTGGGTATGACGGCATGCTCCTGACATTTCTGACATGACTTGGCATATTTGCAGCAGTCATCGAACATTGCAGGCCAATAGTAGCCAAGTTTCTTGATTTCAATTTTCATTTTCGGTCCCGCCTGGTGTGCACCCGCCGTCCCAGCATGGACCTCCTTCATGACCCTCCAAGCTTCTTCAGTGGACAAACATCGGAGGAGCAGCTTCCGCCTGGCATCTGCCACAATTCGGAATAATATTCTGCTTCGGAGCTCATAAGAGTCCTTGGTTCTGACTAGCTTGATCTTTTCTTCTCTTCGGTCAGGCAACCGCTGGTGTTTGAACCACTGCATCAAGGGGTCTCTCCAGTCGGGCAGGCTGACGGCTTCCACTGTAGTGACCTCTAGGTCTTCTTCTTCTGATTCCTCTTCTACCATGCTGGGCATCTGGCGTTGGTTTATTACTTGGATGCTGAGAGATCCATCTGGAGACACTGCCAGTGAGCTTGCCAATTTTTCCAAGGCGTCGGCTTGGGCGTTCTCCCCTCGGGCGACATGGCCTATTTTGAGGAGGTAGAACCGCTCCATGAGCCGCTTTGCCTTAGTGTGATAAGGGAGCAGCTCAGGTTTTCGGACATCAAACTGTCCCTGGACTTGCTTGACGACCAGCAGCGAGTCGCCAAACACTTGGAGCATTTTAATCTCCAACTGGAGGGCCACCTGGAGGTCGATGATCAGAGCCTCATATTCTGCCTCATTATTTGTGCAGGGCTTGCTAATGCAGCAGGAAGTATGCATGACCTCTCCGTCTGGGGATTTGAGGACGATGCCTGCTCCGGCTCGTACCTTGGCGCGCCCGGACGGGGTCGCTTCTGTTCTTGAGGCCCCGTCAAAGTAAAGCTGCCAGATGGCTTGTTGTATTTGGTCTACCTCTAGTGTTTCATCTTTAGGTAGTTCAGTGGCCAAAGGGGAGTCTTCAGGCACGGGGTGTGCTGCGAAGAAATCCGCGACGGCTTGTCCCTTAACGGCCCTCTATGGCACGTAGGTGATGTCAAACTCCATGAGTAGCACGGCCCACTTGCCAAGGCGCCCCTTTGGGACTGGCTGGACGAGGATGTGCTTAATGGGGTCGGCCCTGGATATTAAGCTGACTTCATGGGATAGCATGTAGTGTCTCATTTTCTTGACTACGAAGACCAAGGCGAGGGAGATCTTCTCAATCGGGGTGTATTTAGCCTCTGCACCCACCAGTCTTCGACTGAGATAGTAAAGAGCCTGCTCTTTTCCCTCATCATTGTTCTGGGCGAGCATTGCCCCCAGTGAATATTCGGTGGCCGCTATGTACAGAATCAGCGGTCTGCCTTTGACAGGTGCCCCCAGGACAGGCGGGGTCTTCAGGTACTCCTTCAGCTGGTCGAACGCGTGCTGGCATTCGTGACCCCAACTGAAGGGTGCATTCTTCATCATTAGTCTGTGGAAGGGTTGGCAGCGCCCTGACAGGTTGGAGATGAACCTGCGGATGTAAGCTAAACACCCCTGCAGGGACCTCAGCTCTCCCAGACTCTTCGGAGGAGGCAGCTCCTGGATGGCCTTTATCTTCAGGGGGTCGATCTCGATCCCTCTATGCCGGACAATAAAGCCGAGGAATTTCCCACTGGACATGCCAAAGGCGCACTTCATGGGATTCATCTTCAGCCCGTACTGCCGGAGCCTTTGGAAGACGACCCTGAGGTCACTCAGGTGCTCGTCTCTTTTCTTGGTCTTGACGACCAGATCATCAATGTAGCACTCGACCTTGCCGTACAGCAGCTCGTCAAAGATCTTGGTCGTCGCCCGCTGATATGTGGCACCGGCATTCTTGAGGCCGAAGGGCATCCTCTTGTAGTGAAATATCCCTTTGGGTGACCGGAAAGCTGTATAGACCCGGTCATGGTCGGCTATCCAGATTTGGTTATAGCCGGACGACCCATCCATGAAGGACAGGGCCTCGTGGCCAGTGGTTGCATCAATCATCACTTCGGTGATAGGCACCGGGAAGTCATCTTTCGGGCATGCTTTATTCAGGTCGCGGAAATCCACGCAAATCCTGATCTGTCCATTCTTCTTTTTCACTTGTACAATATTGGCCAGCCATGTGGTGTATTGATTTTCCGCCACGAAGCCGACATTTATGAGCTTGTCGACCTCTTTGCAGATCTGGCTGGTTAGCTCCGGCCTCATGCGCCGGGGAGGTTGTTTCACTGGTTCCACCTTGGGATCAATGGCCAGTATGTGCTGAGTCACTTCGGTGCTGAGCCCAGGCATTTCTTTGTAATTCTAGGCAAAGCAATCCCAGAATTCTTGCAGCAACTTTGTGTATTGTTGATGTGACACAATATGCAGCGGAGGGCTCTGATACCAATTTGATGTGACACAATGATGGATGACGATGAAACTACCCCTTGGACCTAGAATAGCAAGCAACACAACAAGTTGGTAACGTCACACTGGCGGATTCACTCGCGTAAGCACACTCGGATCCGTAGAAGGACCGGCGATGGCGGTGAGGGTCCGAGGTTGGATCTCGGGGCTCCAAAGGTTTGGCCAGCTAGGATTAGATCCCAATGAGCCAAGGATGCCCAAAATCAAGGGCGACCGGCACGCCGAGGGCGAGGGTTGAAATGTCACGCTCACAACTCACCCGCGGTAATCACGCAACTAGAAGATAAATCGGGTTCGGGCACTCTCTTACGCCGACGGTACTGAGGATGCAATACTAATTAAGCAAGAGAAAGCCGGCAAAGAGTAGTGTGAGTGGCTCACCTGATCAGCGTGAAGACACCGATCCCGGTCGGAGACGAGGGCGAGCGGGGAAGTGTGGGTTCCCCGCACACTGCGCCGATGAAGCTTCAAAAAAAACCTGCTCAAGAGTACATGCACTACACCTCGCGCAGGAGGGTGATCTCGGGGGTGGGAATTAATTGATTACAAATAAACACTACCTCCCGCAGGGAGGGGCGGTAAGCCGGCCAGGCGAGAAGGGTAGATTGACCGAGAAACCCACAAGGAGGAGCCGCTTCCGACCCAGACTGCTTGCTGTGGTTGGGGACAGATGGTCGGTGTAATTGCTGTAGATCGCAGCCAGGAATTTTTCCGATGTCGAGCTCAGGGGGAATCTTCTTGTAACAGGAACCCGAATGCCTCAGAATTATGTTGATTTCTTCTGACGTCGTCGACAGCTGTAGTGGAGGTCTGAGTAGAGCAACAGATTCTGGGGCGGGTGGCTCCCTGTTTCTGTCTGCAACTTGCAGAAGTTGCTCCGGTCGCTCCTGGATGCCGAATCATGAACCGTCAGAGTCGCTGGAACCGTGGACAAAGCCTCTACACATAAAAACTGACGGGGAGGCCGTCGGAGGTCGGGGTGACCTGGGGGAAGTCGATGAGTGAGTGCTGGTCGTAGAGGACTGGGGAAGGCAGACCCACGCGACTGTAGGGGAAAAATCAGAACTTTGGCTCCCGGATGCCGACTGTGGTTCCGCTTCTTGCTTCTGGTCGGGGACAAGTGTAGGAAGAACTTTTAAGAAAGGTCGTTGGTCTGAATCCTTTACGGTTAGTTGTGGTGCAGCGACGAACCGGGTTGCAGATTCTGGCCGCAGCAGCTACTAGATACGAGTAGTGGATTGCAGAAGTTGTCCCGGCCGTTCCCGGATGCCGAATCTTGAACCGTCAGAGTTTCTGGAACCTTGGACAATCCCTCTGTGCTGCAAAACTGACGGGGAAGCCGTCCGATGTCGGGGTGGACTGGGGAATGCCGATGAGTTGAGGCAGGTCACTGCCAACTGTGGGAGGCAGATCCTACCAGTCGAGGAAGAAAGACCAAAACTCTGACCTATGGATGCCGAATGCACTTCCGCTCCTTGATCCAGAAAGAGGACTGGTAGAGGAAGATATTTGTAGAAGAGCTTGTGGCTTGAATCTTTCACCGTCGGCCGTGGTGTAGCTTTGAACAGGGTTCAGGAACTCTGCTGATGGAGCTCTGCGCAGTCGGGGGAGATTGGCTCTCCCAGACAGCCCCAAACTCGGAATGGTACGATTCTTCCTCGCCTGTGTAGTGGACTGGACGCCCTTTCCAGAAAGGTATGTTATGCCTCTGGATGTCACCGTGTGAATCTGGGGAAGCTTCTGCAAGTCGTACCTTCTTCAGCCACCTGCAGACTGATCAAAGGGGGGGAGAGGGGTGGAAGAACTTGGTTGGCCAAAGGAAGAACAATGGGAAGGGGGGTTGGGGGCTGCGACCTAGGGAGGTGAGGGGGGCTGGGAATGAATGTGGTGCAGTCCCAAAGGGAGGAGAATTCGAATTTTAGCTTGGGAGGGGTGAAGGGGGTGCTTGGGGAAGTGAGGGGGTGTATGGGGAATGCCAAGGGGTGCCTTGGAAGAGGGGCTTCCACCTAGGGGTTGGAGGGGGATTAAATGGGAGGTATGGGGAAGGGAGAGGGGTCTTAATTAGGGGAGAATAGGGAGGAGAGAGAGTGAATTTCAAAATTTAGAGAGAGAGAGAGAATGAGAGAGCTAGAGAGAGAGAGAGAGGGGTGCAATTATGCTCAAATATTCAATACTTCATTATCTTCAAAAGAGGGGGGGGGGTTGGGGTCCTATATATAGGAAATCCCCATTTTATAAAAAGTCCCTGTGAAAAGGACTAATGATAGAAGACCAAGGGGTGGGGAGAGGGGCGCCCATGGGCCAAGCTAATGATATGGCCCAATAAGATATGATAACCCATTAACCCTCTTGGCCACTTAATGAATCCTTAGACTTAGGTAGATGACTTACTAACTTAGGTACTTGACTCAATAAAAGGAAAATTACATGATTTAAGACTCAAGAAAAAATGTAAAAATTACATAGCTAGACTCAGAAGCTTGAGATGAAAATAGTGGCAAGCATCGGGACCCACGGGGAAATGGGAAGTGGTATGTGAAGTCCCCATCATACTCCCGGGGTGCGGAAAACTCGACTCTGTCGAGTAAAGGCTCACCGGGGGAGCAGCTCAGGGCGATCCTCATCCTCCAAACTCAACCTGCACCTGCGACCAGGGGACGGCCCCTCATCCTCTCAAGGTGGCCCGGACACACCCTTATGCTGGCGATGGAACCCTGCTTGCATAGTATTGCCCCTCTGTGTACACGTCGGGCTCTCTAGGCTATTTGGTGGAAGCTCTCCGGGGTGTCCCTCTTAAAGGAAGTTATAGGCTCAAAGTACTCACTGGGATTCACCACGGTGCCCATATAGGGTGCCGGATCAGCCGCATGAGAATTGGGGTATATCCCATTGCCCATTAGTAAATCTAATCCATAAGCCAGGTTGGCCAAAGCCGCTTGGAACATGAAAGGTCCAAGTCCTCGTGCCCTCGATTTGGAGGTGGCCCTAAGATAGAGTCGTTCCAATGCCACCATCGCGAGGTTACCTCCTTGGATTTCAAAGTGCCACCCTTGAGTTATAGCCCGCTCATTATGATCGTTACTACCCATATTTGGATGCTTGCTTGAATGAGAATGCTTTGAGTGATGGTGCGGTGGGGGTGGGAAGTATGTGGTATGCAGAGGGGGACCGGAGCAACCGTACATAGACCTATCATTCATGGATGTGATGAGGCATCTTGTGGACTCAGGGGAGCCTGGGAAACCATAGGTGGATCTATCGTGTATGGCTGTGAGAATTACCGGGGGACCCGGACATCCATGTGTGCTCCATTCAAGTGTAAGGGCTATGAAGAATGTGGGTGGGCCAGCACAACCAAATGTAGGCCAGTTATGTATTGAGCCTAAACTGTGCGTGACATGCATGGGAGGGCTGGACTCATGACCCTTGTCGAATGATGTGACATGCCAAGATGGGTGCTTTCTTCTCCTAGAGATGATGACCATGTGTGTGGGTATGGGGTGACCTTTAAGCTCCCATTTGTAAGGGTCGAAGGGATCATAGTAGGTATGCATCATGGGGTGGGGCACTACCTTGTTCCCTAGGTGTATACTGCCCATGGTCATGGTTCCCTTGGTGTGGACTAGGTCTAGGACGAGGTGTGTTGGTTCTAGCATGGTTGGTGAGGGTAGGAGGGAGTGGGTGGTGGGTAGGGCGGTCAGGTCCCATGGGTTCATTGTCTTCCATAGGGTGGGATCAAAGGGGTCATGGAATGTGTTACCAAGGGTGAGGTATTCTTTCACCTCAAGGTCTCCAAATGGTGAGTCCTCCTCCTCAAATGTAGTAATTGAACCGAAGTTCGAGGAGGGTTGGTTGGTCATGATTGGAGGACTTGGCATCCTACCCGAAATAAGTAACTCCAATTCGCGAATAGCATCGGGCTCTTCGGGAATGGGGAGGGATAAAAGAAGGTCGCTAGTGTAGCAACCCATAGTGTAAATGGAAGAGATGGACCCGACACATAGATGTAGGAGGTTAAGACTCCTAGGTTGGTCGGCTACAGTGGTCAACATGCCAGTTAGCTTCATTTGCCAAGTTAGACCCTCAAGAAAATCCCCTAATGTTTCCACCTGATAGGATGATTGGATTCTGGTGTGATAGGTGGATAAGGGTACTATAGGAAGGTTTTGCTCCATGGGTGGGTAAGCATGGACCATGAGATCTCCAAATGGGTTCTCCTTTAGCCAACGTGAAAGGGGTTCTCCTAAGATAAGCTCGGTCCCTATTAAGGAGGGTGGTGTAAGGTTAAGACCACCATGTGAAGTTCCTTCTTCTTCCTGGACATGGGTGATCTCTATGGCGGGGGTTGGTGTGTTCACCTTTATGGGGTCGGGTATGGGAATCATGTGTTCCTCTATCAAGGAGGTGAGATGGTCCCGTGAGGGTGTGGTGGTGAGGATAGGTGTGTGGTACCCCCGAGGCGGGAGGTAAAGGGGAACTTGGTTTGGGATCGGTAAGGGGAGAAGTGGAGGCCTAGGTTGGGGTTGGATAGGGGTTGGTAGTGGAAGATGGATGGGTTGAGGAGGATTGGGTTGGTTGGTTTTAGGGGGTGTCTCTTTTAGGGGAAGATGGAGGGGTGGTTTTGGGGACCAAGGAAGTTTGTGGAGTGTGGGTTTGTGGGAGAGTTTTGGGTGGGGTGGTGGTGGCCATCATGGGCCTAGGTGGAGTGGACATGGGGACCACACGGGTTGGAATGGTGAGGGTGGAGTGAGCCATGATGCTTCCTCCACTTGGGATGGAAACTTCTTGGCCTAACACATGATATTGTGATTCATACTCTTCTTCCCAATCGGGGGAGGCCTCATATTCCTCAACTTCAATCTCATTCCCTTGTGGTGTGGGGGTCTTGCTCTCCAAGGGAGTGGGAAGGCCTTTTGGCGATGGGGTGGTGCAAGTTGGAATTATTTGGGGTGGTGGAGTTTGGACCCTAAGGGAGGTCTTGGGTTGACTGGGAGGGGAAGGGGGAGTGGGAGTGCTCCTCGAGTGATGATTCACAAGGTGGGAGTGGGTAGGTTGGGGAGTGAAGATCTTCCTAATCTCACTCCTCATCTCTTCCAATGAGTCTATGGGTCCTTTGGTTTCCCATCTAAATTCATCCCGAGGTGACCAAGCTCTAGGGTCGTGGTTCCTTTTTGCTTCAAGCCGGTCAAGTCGGGTGGTGAGGGTATCAAGATAGTTATGAATCTTGTTGGTGAGAGTGTCAAATTGGTCCATGGATATTTGGGACATCTCCCTAGGGTGGTCATGCAATGGAGTGATGGAAACCATGAAGCAATGGAGACTCAAATGATAATGCCCAAGGACTAGACTCGTAGAGACAAGTCTAAAACTTGCTCTGATACCACTTGATGTGACACAATATGCAGCGGAGGGCTCTGATACCACTTGATGTGACACAATATGCAGCGGAAGGCTCTGATACCAATTTGATGTGACACAATGATGGATGACGATGAAACTACCCCTTGGACCTAGAATAGCAAGCAACACAACAAGTTGGTAACGTCACACTGGCGGATTCACTCGCGTAAGCACACTCGGATCCGTAGAAGGACCGGCGATGGCGGTGAGGGTCCGAGGTTGGATCTCGGGGCTCCAAAGGTTTGGCCAGCTAGGATTAGATCCCAATGAGCCAAGGATGCCCAAAATCAAGGGCGACCGGCACGCCGAGGGTGAGGGTTGAAATGTCACGCTCACAACTCACCCGCGGTAATCACACAACTAGAAGATAAATCGGGTTCAGGCACTCTCTTACGCCGACGGTACTGAGGATGCAATACTAATTAAGCAAGAGAAAGCCAGCAAAGAGTAGTGTGAGTGGCTCACCTGATCGGCGTGAAGACACCGATCCCGGTCGGAGACGAGGGCGAGCGGGGAAGTGTGGGTTCCCCACACACTGCGCCGATGAAGCTTCAAAAAAAAACCTGCTCAAGAGTACATGCACTACACCTCGCGCAGGAGGGTGATCTCGGGGGTGGGAATTAATTGATTACAAATAAACACTACCTCCCGCAGGGAGGGGCGGTAAGCCGGCCAGGCGAGAAGGGTAGATTGACCGAGAAACCCACAAGGAGGAGCCGCTTCCGACCCAGACTGCTTGCTGTGGTTGGGGACAGACGGTCGGTGTAATTGCTGTAGATCGCAGCCAGGAATTTTTTCTATGTCGAGCTCAGGGGGAGTAACAGGAACCCGAATGCCTCAGAACTATGTTGATTTCTTCTGACGTCGTCGACAGCTGTAGTGGAGGTCTGAGTAGAGCAACAGATTCTGGGGCGGGTGGCTCCCTGTTTCTGTCTGCAACTTGCAGAAGTTGCTCCGGTCGCTCCTAGACGCCGAATCACGAACTGTCAGAGTTGCTGGAACCGTGGACAAAGCCTCTACACAGAAAAACTGACGGGGAGGCCGTCAGAGTTCGGGGTGACCTGGGGGACATCGATGAGTGAGTGCTGGTCGTAGAGGACTGCGGAAGGCAGACCCACGCGACTGTAGGGGAAAAATCAGAACTTTGGCTCCCGGATGCCGACTGTGGTTCCGCTTCTTGCTTCTGGTCGGGGACAGGTGTAGGAAGAACTTTGAAGAAAGGCCGTTGGTCTGAATCCTCCACGGTTAGTTGTGGTGCAGCGACGAACCGGGTTGCAGATTCTGGCCGCAGCAGCTACTAGATACGAGCAGTGGATTGCAGAAGTTGTCCCGGCCGCTCCCGGATGCCGAATCTTGAACCGTCAGAGTTGCTGGAACCTTGGACAATCCCTCTATGCTGCAAAACTGACGGGGAAGCCGTCCGATGTCGGGGTGGACTGGGGAATGCCGATGAGTTGAGGCAGGTCACTGCCAACTGTGGGAGGCAGATCCGACCAGTCGAGGAAGAAAGACCAAAACTCTGACCTCCGGATGCCGAATGCACTTCCGCTTCTTGATCCAGAAAGAGGACTGGTGGAGGAAGATATTTGTAGAAGATATTGCGGCTTGAATATTTCACCGTCGGCCGTGGTGTAGCTTTGAACAGGGTTCAGGAACTCTGCTGATGGAGCTCTGCGCAGTCGGGGGAGATTGGCTTTCCCAGACAGCCCCAAACTCGGAATGGTACGATTCTTCCTCGCCTGAGTAGTGGACTGGACGCCCTTTCCAGAAAGGTATGGTATGCATCTGGATGTCACCGTGTGAATCAGGGGAAGCTTCTGCAAGTCATACCTTCTTCAGCCACCTGCAGACTGATCAAAGGGGGGGAGAGGGGTGGAAGAACTTGGTTGGCCAAAGGAAGAACAATGGGAAGGGGGGTTGGGGGCTGCGACCTAGGGAGGTGAGGGGGGCTGGGAATGAATGTGGTGCAGTCCCAAAGGGAGGAGAATTCGAATTTTAGCTTGGGAGGGGTGAAGGGGGTGCTTGGGGAAGTGAGGGGGTGTATGGGGAATGCCAAGGGGTGCCTTGGAAGAGGGGCTTCCACCTAGGGGTTGGAGGGGGATTAAATGGGAGGTATGGGGAAGGGGGAGGGGTCTTAATTAGGGGAGAATAGGGAGGAGAGAGAGTGAATTTTGAAATTTAGAGAGAGAGAGAGAATGAGAGAGGTAGAGAGAGAGAGGGGTGCAATTATGCTCAAATATTCAATACTTCATTATCTTCAAAAGAGGGGGGGGTTGTGGTCCTATATATAGGAAATCCCCATTTTACAAAAAGTCCCTGTGAAAAGGACTAATGATAGAAGACCAAGGGGTGGGGAGAGGGGCGCCCATGGGCCAAGCTAATGATATGGCCCAATAAGATATGATAACCCATTAACCCTCTTGGCCACTTAATGAAACCTTAGACTTAGGTAGATGACTTACTAACTTAGGTACTTGACTCAATAAAAGGAAAATTACATGATTTAAGACTCAAGAAAAAATGTAAAAATTACATAGCTAGACTCAGAAGCTTGAGATGAAAATAGTGGCAAGCATCGGGACCCACGGGGAAATGGGAAGTGGTAAGTGAAGTCCCCATCAATTGTTCTCTCTCCTGTAGGGGCATAAGGGCACTCAAAAAAGTTGGCCTGGGGTCATCTTCTGTACCAAGGTTGACCTCAATCAATTCGTCGACCGTGACCTGGCCGCCATTTTCAATTTTCGGCGGGGCTGGCGACAAATCGATGAAGTCCTGGTCTTCATTGTCCACGGGCTCGAGGACGCCATCTTCCTCTTCTTGTTCATCATGACTGGGCATGGAGGCTGCATTCACCCCGCACTCCTCCTGGGCCGTATCTGCCGGGTACGTGAGGTCCGCTGGCTCAGAGGGGCATAGGTCCATCTCGGGCTCCTCCGTGTATTCGCTCCTGCGGGAGCCGGGGTAGCCGCATCTTCGGGCGCCTGGCGTTGGATGGACACAGTGTAGGCTCCTGTCCTGGGGCTGTCTGCCACGTGGGGGCGTGGCGGGGCTACCACGTAGTCCCCCATTCTGAGCTCATCCCTGTCAATGAGGCTTTGAGCAATGTCTTTGAAGACATAGCAGTCTTCAATGGCGTGGCCCAGCATCTGGTGGTAAGGGCAAAATAGTGGGTCCCCGCTTCTTCGGGTGTCTTGCGGCCTCTTGGACCGTGGAAGGGAGACCTTGCCGTAATGGCAAGCCCAGTCGAAGATGCCCCGGGTCTTCCCTCTCGGAAAGGAATAAGGCTTCTGCAGCTTCTCTTGGAGTGTCAGCCCTTGCCTGGTTGGCCGCTCGCTCAGCGAGCTTGCCATGTCTCTCATTTCCCGCCTTGACAAGGCGGGGGTGTTGGGACTGATGCCTCGGGGCCAAGGCATCCGGCCACCCCATGGGGGGAGAGATCCCTGGATCAGGTCGGCGACTAGCGAGGTCAACTCCGCCAGTCGTGCTTTTAGCATCTCGATCTCCCGTTACTGCCTGTGGTACAAGGCGTACATGACGGGGTCGTATCGAGGGGAATTTGGAGCGTGGCCCATGCTACTGCTCCTTGCTTCGCCAGTCGGCCGAGGTGAAGGTGCCTCGCTGGCGTGCCCTCTCGAGGTTGACACTTCGGAGAAGGAGGGGGTCTTCTCCATGCAGCGGCGGCTGGGAGGCTTCCACAGGAATACTTCTTCGTCTTGTGCCTCTTCGGCCGGGGCCCCGGGACATGTGTCTTGGTGGGTTTCCTGCGAATTTGCAGCTTCTGCGGGGTCGTCGCCGGGCCATGTTGAGACCGATATGACATCAGTCTCGTAGTAATCTTCTAGTGAAAAGCCCAGACCGGGGTGCTTGGTGATTTTCAGCAACCGTCGATCCAGGTTTGGTGGGTTCCACATTCTTTCAAACATTTCCTTCCGGCTGGAGGGCTGGTAGGGAGGAATCTTCTGCTTTCTGACCATTCTGGCTGCCTGGTCAGTCATGTGGGGAAGTCCCGTAATGGGGACGTGCGGGTCCTGCAACTCGTCAGGGAACCGGCAATCATCGTCTTCCCTGACTGGCTTCTCCCCGGCCACATAGAAAATAGTGGGCGGCCCCTTAGAGTTAGGCACCTCGAAGGTTTTCAGTTGTTCAGCTGCTTGGCATTCAATTTCCGCTATCGGCTTGACGATCCCTGGCGGGACCCTGACGTCTTCTAGCAGGTCTTCGAGGAAGAGTGCCCCCGGTGTGGGGTAGATGGCGAGAGGGGCTTCCCTGAATGCCCCTTCTTCTTGTGCGATGAATGGTACATGTGGTGGAGCCACATAGCCTGGGGGCGGCGGAGGAAACCAGCCCCCTGATTCCATTTTCTTCTTGCCCTTGTCTTGGATGACTTGAGGAGCTTGCTTCACCTTCTCCAAGTACAGATTAGCATCTGACAGGTGACACTCGAACACCTCGAACGGGTGGAGGTCGGCGAAGATTCTGACTTCCTTTCCCTCGTAGGGGTACTTGATGCATTGATGCAGAGTGGAGGGTACCACCCTGTTTTGGTGTAGCCAAGGCCGGCCAAGCAACGCCTTGTAGGAAGTGCTGGAGTTGATGACGTGGAACTAGACCTTGGTGGTGAAGTTATCAAAGGTCAGACTGAACTCTGCAACCCCCATGGGCACCTCACATTTCTGGTTGAAGCCAGCTATCTTGACATTTTTAACCTCAACCAAGTGTACGTCGAAATAGTGTTTCTGGTACACCCGGTAAGGGAGTATATTCACTACTGCCCCTGGGTCGATCAGGACCCTGTTGATGGGCTGGCCATTCAATTGCCCCTTCATGTAGAGGGGTCTGTTGTGACTGCAGGTTGGCAGGAGCATGTCCTCTTCTGTGAAGGCCACGGCCACTTCAGGCGACATCTCTGCCAGACAAGCTTCAAGCTGTGCTGGGGTCTGGAGGGCGGCTATGATGGCTTGCCGTGTTTCTTCGTTCAGGGACAGCATCTCCCACACAGTGAACCGGGTCGGGATCTTCTTGAGGTGTCTGACTATCCGCTCGGCAGCCCGCACCTTGAGAAACTTCATTTCTTCGGGCTTGCCGCGCCTGCTCCCCTCCTGAGGCTGGGGTGTCTGATCAGGGAACGCCTCCTTTGCGGGATCTGTTGTAGCCTGTTGAGCGGGCGGGGCCTGGTGGGCCTCCTCCGCTGCTCGCATGAATTCGGCGAGGTTTGGGGTGCCGCTGAATTCTTCCTCTGGCTGAGCAGGAGTTGCAGTTGGCTGGGCTTGGGGGATGCTTGCTTTACTGGTCGTAGCGGACCCCTGGGGGTGCGCCCGCCTTCCTGCTCGAGCTGACAGGAACTCGGCGAATGACGGGGCACCTTGACTCTTGGTACCTCCGGGGTAGAGACCTGATGGGGGAGGGACTTCGGTGCCTCGGACCTCGGGCTCGGGAACCTGGTATGGTTGTTCCCCCCTGAGCATGATGTTGAGGCTGCCCTGAGGAGGGCGCCCCCACTTCCTCCCCGACCTGGTGGCATGTTGGGAGGTGGACGCCTCAGCTTGGTTCACCTCTGCCAGTTCACGGGGTGGGTCTTCTTCTTTTTCTTCCAGGGAGAGAGCGGTGTCGAACAGCGCCGAGAGGGTGTTGCAGGCGAGGACGACCTTCTTCTTCTTGCCC
Organism: Amorphophallus konjac; assembly: GCA_022559845.1. Lineage (NCBI taxonomy): Eukaryota > Viridiplantae > Streptophyta > Magnoliopsida > Alismatales > Araceae > Amorphophallus > Amorphophallus konjac. The sequence continues at coordinate 250,560,352 of CM040122.1, forward strand.
CTGGGTCTTCTCTTCTTCTTCTTCTTGCTTGCTGCAGCGGATGGCTGCTCTGGAGGAAGCTCACCCCACAGGGGAGGCTCTTTTTCTGTTTCAGCTTTGGTTCCTGGAGCCAGCTCGAGTGATTCGAACTCCTTCCAGGGGACATACTCCTTCAGCTCCACGGGCTGGATCTCGGGCTGTTCATAATCTTCGAGCCCATCAATAATAGCCTGGAGTCTTTCAACCGCCGGGCTAGTCTTCTTGTACATCCGCAGCGGGACAGAGCTCTTCTTGTTGTGAGTGAGCCGCCTCATGACCAGCCGAGGGGCCGTGTCGTGGCAAACCGGGTTTACCGGTGGTGGTGCCGGCAAAGGCGTCACGTCCCTTGGATGAATCCCTGGGGCAGACCGAGGGATGCGTGCCTTTCTATTTCTTCCGGGCATCGTCTGCCAACCCTCTTGATCTTGGGGCGGGGCCAGGACAAAAGCCTCATAAGTGGCGCGGGCACAGGCTTCCGCCCACTCTTCTGGCAACTCTTGATATAGTGAGATCATGTTGACGGAGGAGGCTATGCTGGGTAGCTCGTGTGGCTGCGGGGGGTCTACTTTATGCTCCCCCATGTCCAGCTCCCCGTCCTTGATTAAGGACTCAATAACGTCCTTGAAGACGTAGCAGTCTTCGATAGTATGCTCGAGCACCCGGTGGTACATGCAGAAGCGCGGGTCATCCTTCTTCTTTGAGTCGCCAGGCCTCTTCGGCTCTGGCAGTGTGATCTTATTGTAGCTGGTTGCCCATTCAAACATGAGCTTGGACTTGTCCCGGGAGAAGGAATATAACTTGTTTCTCATCTTCTCTCTTAGCGAGGGACCTTCCCGCCGCTCTGTAATTCTGGGCGGCGGAGGGTTGGCCGCTCCCTTGGCTTTCTCCTTCTGCTTTTCAAAAGCCTGGAAGTCTAGTGCATGAACCTCCGGGGGAGCCGGCTTCTTCTCCGCCTGCCTGGCTCTCTGGCTTGACATGGCTGGGGTGGAGGAGTATCAGGCCAAGAACGCCTCGATCTCTGCTACCACATTGCTCAGGCGGTCAAATGTCTTGACCTCGGTGCCGATCATCCTTTCTAGGATTTCTTTCTTTAAATTTTGCTTGCAGATCTGCACTGCGTCCTCCTGATGCGGGGGGCGTTTGCACCTCATACTAAGGTTCCTCCATCTTTTGATGTAGTCGAGAGCCGACTCGTCATTCTTCTGCCTTGTGGCGTAGAGTTCGGCCATGGTAACTTCTCTCTCGGCGACGTAGAACCTTTCCTTGAACTTCTTCTGCATGTCGGGCCAATCGGCCACCGACCCGGGTGACAAGCCGGAGTACCATTCAAAGGCAAGTCCGGTAAGTGTTGAGCCGAAGAACTTCAGGAGGTAGGCCTCATCAGCAGCCAGGTCTCCCATGACGTTCACATAGTAGGTAATGTGCTCCCTAGGAGACCCTTGCCCGTTGAACTTTTCAAATTTCGGCGGCTTGGTGACGCCAGCCGGCAACTTCCTGGCAGCATAATGAGCCGGGTAGGGTACCCGATAGACGTCGAAAGGCGTCTGATCCCCATCGCCCCTCTCGGCCAACTTCATCTCTATCATCTGCTCGAGCATCAACCGGCTGACTACCGCCGGGTCGACTGGACTCGGGTAGAAATGAGCGGGCTGCGCGCTCGGAGTGGCTACCACGGTCGCTCGGGGGGCCATGGGGGACCCTTGTGAAAGCGGAGCCCGTGGCGGGGTCAATGCTGTGCAATGTGCTTGCTGCGGGGGCGCGCCCCCGAGAGGATCGAGGGTCGCTGGAAGAGCTACCCCGGAAGACTGCCCCCTGTCCCTGGGTACTTCGGGTATAACCTCGGTCTGCCAGGACATCGGGGGAGGTGCATCCCGCTCACTCAGCTGCTTTTTGAGTGACTTGATTTCCTGCTAGAATCGTTGCATCATGAGCAGCATTATGGGGTCAGTTGTGGGAAGACTAGGCATGCCCCCTGTCTCTTCGGCCGGGGCGTCCTCGGATGATGTCGAGGGTCCGCCACTCGTGTCGCCGGTGGTGACCACATTGGCCGTGAGGGCTACAAGGGGCTCTTCAGGTAGGGCCTCTTCGGCGCCTGTGGGTGTCGCGCCGCCCGCCGCTCTCCTTCTTCTGGTAAGGGGTCCCGGCCTGACGGCTATTCTGGCCAATTCTTCCAGGTCGGTGGGTAAGGCCCCATACCGACCATGAACTCCTGCCATATTGCAGGTGAATGTCTGCCACTTCCTATTCTTATTTCTTCTTGACGCCCTCCTGGACGATCCTCCTGGGAATGTCAGCCTGTCGAAGATCGACCGTCGGGTCGGCGCTTCCTCCCGGACAGGGGACTGGCGTGGCTCCTCCGGGCGGGTCCTCGACTCCATGCTAGGTGCGGGTTCCCCCCTTTCTTCCTGGAAGGCGGAGGCCATTGCCCCCAATAGTCTTTGGCGGCCAGCGGGAGTGCTACCCGGGCCTCGGAGGTAGTTCCTCATGGCCTGCTCGATTCCTTCCCACTCCTGGTCAGGAAGAACGGCCTGGGATTGCGTGTCGACGACAACGGCAGGAGGGGAGTAAGTCGTGAGGGCCGGGCGGGTGGCGTTGTGCCGGCGCCCTCAGCGACGACGGTGAGCATTCTCGGACGGCACTGGGATGACGGGTGCCGGTCGGGGAGTGGGGGTCACTACCTCGACCCGGTCAGCGTGCCGGGCCCTCCTGGGGTGGAAAGTGCTGGGCCCTGCCTGGGCGGGTGCAGTGGGCTGGGTCTCCTTAGGTACCCAGACTTGCTTCAGTTTAGCCGGCCTGTGAGCCGGCGTCCTCTTTGGTGCTACGACCGGGGCTGTGGGCATGGCCTTCTCCTTCAGCTTCGCCAGTCCTTCAAAGGAGTTACGGACTGGGACGGCCGGGACGACGCGATCCGGTGTCGGTTGGGACCTTTGTTCGTCTAGGCGGACTCGAAGGGCTCCGACAGTCATTGACTTTCCGGAGTTGGACATGCGACGCCCTGAGCCGGTGCCGGTGTTGTTTCTCCGGAGCCTTCTCCGGTGGGATGTCGACCCTTGGTGGAGTGGGCCGGTAGTGTGGTGCACGTGGTGCACGTTGCAGCTAAGCGTCGTTGTAGGGACGCTGTTGTCGCCTTCGGCCATAGCTCGGTCGGCAGTAGCTCCAATGGCCCCCGAAGTAGGGACGTTGATCTGGGACTCCTCGGGTGTCTCCACGTCGAGAATCTGCGTGAAGGCTACCCCCAAGAAGTTGGGGAAGCCCACAGTGGGAGGGAAGCTCCCAAAGGTGAGGGGCACCGCCAGGTAGCCGCCTCGAACGTGGTTCTGGACGGGCTGAGGGCCGCAGACGACCGCCATGGTTGGTTCCATGATGTTTCTCTCTTTTTCTACATTTAAGAAAGTAGCACAATTAGTATTACAAGAAGGGGGCCGCGGGGCCCCTTATTTCGGCAAAAAGATGAAGGGTGGATTGGTCCCACCGGGCGTGCCAGAGTTGTGGACGCACTAAAATTCGCCCGTTCGGGCGGTTCGTCTATTGGGTGCGTGGGCGTGCCAGTCACTGAAGTGGCGATTTATTCGGGCTCCGAAGAGCCCATGGTGCGCTCGATCTGACTTCGTCAGATGATTGTGTAGTTCGTGTCGGGACCGACTCCCGTCGCGCCATAAAGGTCACGACGTTATTTACATCCCCCATACGAGAGAATACCCTTGATTAATTGCCGAAATTAGAGGCCCCGCGGCCGAAAAGAGTAATACTAATTATGCGAGAGAGATAGGGGTAGATCACACTGAAGGTTGTATTAAGGCCATAAACTGTCGGCCATGTCGGCCACTCGTAGACCTTTTCGTATTCGGACACAGGTCCGTGGCAGAGTCACAATGAGAAAACCGAGGTAGATCCCTTCAGATGTCTGCCGAGCATGCGGTAATTTTAATGAGGATTCGGAAGGTATCCGGAACGAGAAAACAGATCCGGTCCAATTAGGATGTCGGCCCGAGGTTAGATCAAAGCCTGGCCATGTCGGGGTAATTCCCAAGACTCGGGCTTGACCTGAAAGGGCGGCATTGTTGTTCCTTTTGCCCCGGGTCACGGGGAGAGGTGGGGGCTGCAGTGTGAGCCTTAGTATCTTTTATCTGGGGTTTTCTTAATTATATCTTCTGGGATTTCTGATTTGATGCTCATTGTTTACTCGTGCTTTTGTCCGGGATGATTTCTCTTCTTTTCTTCATGATTATTCTTATTATTATTATTTGTTTATTATTACCCCTCCCACCTCTTTTATCGTGATTAACATTGTGCATTCAGAGTCCTTTAATTAGCGTAATTTTTATTGATTTATTTGCTATTGTTAATGCCCTTGTCGTGATGTATATATGCATGCATGTAGTGTGCCGGCGAAGGAAACAAGGTGTACCGCTGGAGGCTTGGGGTGTGCCGCTGAGGGCTGAAAAGGGCGTACCGCTGAAGGCCAAAGGGCGTACCGCTGAAGGCCAAAGGGGCGTACCGCTGGGGGCTGAAAAAGGCGTACCGCTGAGGGTTAAAGGGTGTACCGTTGCGGGTCCAAAGGGCGTGCCGCTGGAAGGTGGTTAGAGTGTGTCGTTGAAGGCTGCAACGGTGAGGACCAGAAGGGGCGTACCGGCAAAGGGGGTGAAGTCATGAGAATATGCCGGAGAAAGGATCGGATAAGCAGGCCATTGGGAGATGATTAAAATGCACCGTTGGAGGGCCAATCAAGGCGCGGTGATGGAGGTCCGGTCAATCTTCAATTTTTTTATCTTAAGGCTTTTCTTTTCTTCTTATTTGATTTGTACATAGCTTTATATAAACTCCCCCCCCCCCCCCCCCCGCTTCGGTACCTCTACCGTCAATCGGAAGTTCGGGCTGCCGGGCAGTTAACCAATTCGGTTCAGCTCTCGTTGTTATGTCGGCAATGATTTGATTAGTTGGAAGGTTTCATTAGTTATTCTGTTCGTTTGTTGCTCCCTTTTCCCTCTTTTAATGTTTTGTTATTTTCTCACAGAAAATTCGGCAGCATCTCCCCTTGACCCGAGGCGTAAGGGAGATAAAGGGAACGCGCCCACATGGAGTGGCGGAACCCGACAACTGGAGGTGGGCCCCCGGGGGAGCAACACCTTTATAGAACCTCAAAAAAAAAACGTGAAGGAAGGGGCTCGGAGGTGAGGCCAAGGAGTGGGCTGCTAGGAGGCTGAGGGTGCGCCGCTGAAGGCCATAAGGTGTACCGGCCGAAGGCCAATCGGGGCGTGCCGGCCAAGGAGTGTGCCGGCTAAGGGTGAGAGAATGTGTGTACCGCTGAGGGCAGAAAGGGGGCGTGCCGGCCAAGGAGTGTGCCGGCTAAGGGTGAGAGAATGTGTGTGCCGCTGAGGGCAGAAAGGGGCGTGCCGGCCAAGGAGTGTGCCGGCCAAGGTTAGAGGTGTGTGCCGGCCAAGAATAGATGAGGTGTGCCGCTGAGGGCCAAAACTGGTGTGCCGGCCAGGGGCCGGAGAGGTGCATCGCTGGAGAGTCAAAGGGGATTGAGTATGTGGGCTGGGAGATCTGCAGGCCATCCAAGAGCATGGGAGAGGGATTCAAGGCCGGGGGAGAAGCCACTTAGCTGCTGTGTATTGGGAGATAGGGTGAGGGTCTCCCTCCTTCCTAAACCGGTGGACATAGCAGAGGGCCACGGAAGGAATCGAAGGGCCTATAAGGCCAAGGATCATGGGAGGACGGTCATATGGACACGGAGGCCCCAAGAACACCAGAGAAATGGGGAGACGGAGGGAAGAACGGACAACCTGTTGGAAACCGCCAGGACTAGCATAAGCCAACGAAATCAAAGAGAAAACCCAAGAGGAACAACTTTCATTCATGGGAATCGAGAGGGCACTGCCCTATATACATATCATAGCAAAAAAAGATTGGCAAAGATGATGCCATGGCCAAGAAAGGGGAAAAGGCCCCACAAAAGAAAAGAAGACATAAAAGGAAGAGGAGGAACGGAGGGCAGGAGGGAGGCCAGCCGCCCCTAACTCTTTCCCCGTTACATCGAACCCTCTCTCCCTTACTCTTGCTCCCTTCCGGTGGTGGTGGTGGTCGTCGGAGGAAGCTCCCGGCAGGGAGGGAGCCTCTTCTTCTTCTTCTCTCTTCTTCTCTTTTCTTCTGCCTATGTGCGTCTGTCTGCCCCTTCTCTTCTCCCTCTGTCCTCTGCTGTTCGAAACGAAGGGGAGGGTTTTTATACCCCGGATAGTGGGAGTCTTCGTGCAGAAGCCTCGAAGTGGGAAGTGGCCCGTGATCATGAGGTTTGACCTGCCTGTCCTGGCTGTCAGTGGACTAGGCCACGTGGCCCAATGATCGGCTGCCACTTCAGACGGCTCCACTGCGCGCCAAGGATGCGTAGGGCATGGGCCTCACATCGGCCGTTGAAAGTGCCTCACGCTGTGCCGTTGAAGGGCTGAACAAGCTTGCCACTGTAGTGCCGAAAGGGCGTACTGCTGGAACCCCGGATGGGCGTGCCGCTGAACGGCCTGAAGGGCGTGCCGCTGGGGACCCTGTAGGGTGTGCCGCCGAAGACCCCCAGGGGGCGTGCCGTTGAAGACCCCCCCCATGGGGGGTGTGCCATTGAAGACCCCCCCTGGGGGTGTGCCGGTGAAGACCCCCCCATGGGGGGGTGTGCCGGTGAAGACCCCCCCATGGGGGGTGTGCCGTTGAAGACCCCCCCCATGGGGGGTGTGCCGGTGAACCCCCATAGGGGTGTGCCGGCGAGCGCCCAAAGGGGCTGTGCCGGTGAAGGCCGCGGCAGGGTGTGCCGCTGAAGGGAGCGTGCCGCTGGAGGGTTCTGCCAGGGCGTGCCGTTGAAGCCTCAACTGGGCGTGCCGCTGAAGGGCTAAATGGGCGATTTTGAGCCCATTGTGAGCATGAGCTGTGGCCCATTTGATTTTCTTCGAGGCCCTACGGGCTGTGGGGCCCTTTTATGCTTGATTTCTCCGGGGTTTCTTCACTCGGCGCCGTTGTCGATGCAGGGCCGAGCATGACATTTAGATGTGCGATTTTTGGTGTCCACACCACCCGTGCAGCTGATGTGCACGGACATGAATCCAAGAGGCACAAGAAGAAGACTATGCACCGAGTTGGATTTGCGGTCCAAACACGAGTTGCACCGAGATGATGTAGAAGAGTATACGGACAAAGGAAAAATGCAAGATAGAACTTGCACCGACTATGAAATGCATTGTTAGATGCTTTCACGACCTATCCAGCGTGCACCACCAAAGGTTGCACCGACCTTATGCTTGGTCACATAAGTTGAAACATGCATGGACGCTCTACTGGATGAACAGGGTTGTACTGACCTTAATGTAAGCATGAACACAATATGCACCGAGGCAAAACTTTTGCACCGATCTTCTATATGAGACTTGTGTGTATATGTAACATGCACAGACTTTACTCTATGCAAACCAAACAAATGCACAGACCTATATTATGCGCAAAGACATGCACCAACCTTGCGTGCACTGACTATGAAACATGCAGACATGAAACTTGCACCAACCCTGACGTTCATGCAGCTAGACTCAAACATGCACTGACGGAGTATATGTCTTAGATGAAAACTTGCACTGACCTTACTTCAATCGAAGCAAGATATGCACAAATGTTGGTTAAACATATAACGCGTCTAGCACCGACCTCATATGCAGACAACTGAAAGAAACAAATGCACTAGCTCAGACTTGGCGAAACAAGAATGCTGACATAGTACTTATGTGAAACATGATTGTTTGACCAAATCATAATCTGTTGTAAGAGTTGACTTAGCATTGACCAACAGTTAGCAACATATTATATTCAAGCATATATAAGCACATATGAACTGTATCAACACAACATGTGAACCCTTAGCAAATTCAGGCACAAGTGAACCATGAATCATGATCTGCACTACACACATGATTCATAGTATGTCATAATCAAAACCAGGGTTCCAACAGAAGACTCCCTTCTGTTGGAGTTTGCCTTAAGTGCCAGTGGCTTCTTCTTCTTCTCAACATCATCTACCCTCTTTAGATTAAACTCATAAGTCATGAGGGATCCAATTAGCTCGTCAACACCAGTAGTTGCCAGGTTCCTAGATTCTTCCACTACGGTAGCCTTCGTATGCTAGACATGTGGTAAAGACCGAATGATTTTTCTCACCAGCTCATACTCACTATACACTTTTCCCAAACTTCTTAAACTGTTGGTGAGCACCATCAGACAGGCATACATTTCAGATATGGACTCATCAGGCTTCATTTTGAAAGCATCATACTCAGAGACTAACATGTTGGCTTTGGTTTCCCTAACCTGAGACGTCCCTTCATAAATGACTTCCAACTTATCCCACATCTCCTTAGCAATTGTACAGGACGAAACTCTAGAGAACTCAGTGGGGTGGAGTGCACATTGCGTAGCATTAACAGCACTCCAATTTAGGGTGGACTTACGGATCTAATCCCTAGTCTAGACTTCTCCATCTGGGGGCAACTCAAAAGGACCTTACTTACCACTCTCCAGATTTCGTAATCTTTAGCTCTCAAGAAAACCTGCATACAATTCTTCCAGTATGCATAGTCAGATCCATTGAAGTAAGGTGGTTTACTCACATAGTGACCCTCAGCTGTTAGACCTTTTGCATCCATTTTAGCTAACCTCTCTTGGATGTGAAGCCCTTCTAGAGAGTTAGGCTCTGATACCAATTGTTGAAATGGATGAACACAAGATCTAGAGGGGGGGGTGAATAGATCTACCCCAATTTTTAAAAACTATAGTAGTAAAAGACAATGTGGAATTAAGATTCACTGCTATAATTCTATTAAAGGCTGTAAAGATAGAATTAATGGAATCTCAGAAATCTTAGACTATTAAGTAATTAGTATGCGGATGATTTCAGTAAGTATTATTTGAGTGAAGTTAGAGTACCAACGACTAAGTACTAGGTGGAGGTCTGTTCTATGATTCCTCACACAAGATAAAACATTCCACATTGACATAGTCAAACTGTCCTACAGTACCTTTTGATATACTTGATCATCGAAGGTCTCTCCAGTTCACTCAAACGAGCATAAGACTGAAATCAAAGACAAACTAATTGCAATGAGAATTCCACAAGCAATTCGCAGCAATAGCAGTTATAGAGAAATCACCAAGATCTAGGCAATATCTGAGCAAGTAGATTCAGAGAGAGATTAATGGCAATAGATGAATAGAAAGAGTTAATAACAACCATCTATCTTATGCATTTATCTAAGTGATGACAAGATTGGAATTATAGGTACACATACAGTAGAAGCTTATACAGTCACACATGAAGCACGAGAGATTTTAGGTTGTTCGGTTTTCACCTACATCCACCCCACACTCAGATCAGGGTGTGGATTATTACTGACTCACATCTTGAATCCGTTGATCCACAGCTTTGGGGATTAGATCTCTACAGACCGCTGATCCATAGCTTTGGGGAATAAATCCCAGACCACTGATCAATAGCTTTTTCTGCTGAGCCTCACAACTTGCTGTCCGAGGATTCTACCTCGCCTGCTGATACACAGCTTATAAGAAGAATCAGAAATCAAAAAAGTAAAGGACAATTGAGAAAATAATGTAGCTCTCTAGGAGCAGATTGACTCTGGATTTGATCCAGAAGTCAATTACAAAACCAATTCTTACAAGCTCTCTTCTCACTCGGACTGGCTATGCAACTTACGGTACTCTACTTTTCTCTTTAGCCTTCACTGCACGCTCTTCCTCTTTCTTTCTCTAACTTCTACTTTTTGCGCACTACTCTCAGCTCTCTTTTGCTTCAAAATCTTCTCTCCGTTTTCTTCTTTTTCAACTCAGGAAATCTGGCTCTTATTTATAGCCTCGTGAGCCCGTGGGAAACACGTTCCCGCTCAAGGAGATTTGAAACATGTGCTTTGCTGGAAGTCCACATGTCAGGATATAGGGGTGAGCTGTCCACATGTTTAAATCTCCAGGCACAGCTCCTTCTTGGATCATGTGCCTCTTTGAGTTGAACCTCGAAGCACGTGACTTTGATCTGCACTTAAGGTGTTTAAATCCATGTTAAAGGAATAAAAGGCATTTAGTCAAACAGATTATAAACATGAGTAATAGTCAATATGCTCTGACTTATTGACTAATATGATCATGGTATAATTCAGACAATGATGCATTAATATATTTTAGGTAAGTATAAGAAATGCATCAATATGTCTAAGCAAAGTGGTGCATGTGCATCGACTTGAATTTGCAATTCGAACATGTGCTCAGACTTGTGAATGCCCATGCTCGGACCTCTTGCAGGCTGGTAATACATGTGCACAGACTTGTAATATATATGTGCATAGACTAGAATGTTCTTAGACACTAAAATACTGTGCATGCACAGACCATAAAATGTGCACAGACTTCAATCTATACATGCACATCGACCTTGATGCAAACATATGCATAGACTAGAAAACATACACAGACTTGATAACATGCACAGATTTGAGAACTTGCACAGGCTTGAAAAACTTGCACAGACCTGATTGTTTGCACAAGTTAATGTGTGCGTAGACAGTAGTATGCGTGATGCAGAATGTGCACCGACCAAAGTTAGTTAAACACAAACATACACCGACCTCAGTTATGCACACATCGAATGTGCATCGACCTCAGTTATGCACACAACGAATGTGCACCGATCTTAAATGAATGAAAGCTTGAATGTGTACCGACCTATATGCATAAGGCATGAATGTGCACCAACTTATATGAAGTAATATGCATGTGCACTGACCTTATGTAATAATGACCATAATGCATTGTTACCAATATCAAAATTTAGCACAGCATATACTATTGTCATCATCAAAACACATTAAATTCAGAGGATCATAAATCAGAGAAGATAAAACATTCTTCCCCACAAACTCCCCACAACATTCCCCCCTTTTTGATGATGGCAATTCCTTGTAAATTTTGATGGCAACACTACATGCAAAAATGTATGCAAAAAAATAATGCACTAACTCTCTGCACACTCCCCCTTTGTCAAACACTCCTTTCAATGCACACTCCCCCTTTGCCAAGCATTCCTTACTACTGCAACATCAAAACACACTATTGCAACATCAAAACACGCCTTTTCTCCCCCTTTGCCATTAGCAAAAAGAATGATTAGGAGGCAAAATTTGAAGGAGGAGTTGAAAGTATGATGAAGGTGAAATCTGATTGACAAACTGAATTAACTTTCATTAATAAAGCAGACTTAGCATAGAAACTTTAGGTATAAGATTTCATATAATGCAGCCTTGAAAATATGATGGATTAAAAATAAAAAAGGTTAGAGAATAAGTACTGCATCCTTTTAAAGAGAATTGCTATTTGAACTCTTTTAATAGCAATAAACCAGATTGACATATAGCATATCAGATTTTGCCTTACCTCATCTTATACATCAGAATTTCAAAGAGTTTCTTAGGAGACACCAGACCATGTATTGAGACTAAACAAAGATCATTGTTCTAAAAGTATCTACTGGGTTATAGCAAAAAATATTTATGTTCATATTCTCACAAAATGCAGAACAATCAAGTAGAATCCATACCTTTTTACATAAGGGTATACATTTATCAGACGCCAATAACCTTAGTTACTTAGTAGGATTTACTATCCTATTTCAGGTTTAGTTGTCACCTTTTTACACAAGGGTACAAGTTTATCAGACGCCAGTACCCCTAGTTACTCAGTGAAACTAACTTTTTAATTTTTCAAATAGAGTTAGCCAAGAAGCTTCATGACATAGGTTCACAAGAACTTTGATGGAGAACCCAGTTTCTCAGCGCATTTGGCATTTGCTCTGCCATCAGCGAATTTGAACATTCATTTTTAACACAGCTGCCTATTTAATTTTCAGAGAGAGTTGTTTAAAAACAATACACATTTCTGATGTTCTCAACTATGTTATCCTGAAATTAGATGCTTTCAGTTTTTGAAAGGCTCCATTAGACATGACATGATCAAAATGGTTGAGATCTATTAAAGAGTCATCATCAGATTCTTTTCATTGAATTTGGTCTTTACTCTCTAAAGGTTATCAGATTTAAACCATCAGCTCATTCATGAAGCACTATAGCTTCTTATAGGAGAAGTCTTCTTATTTAAACAGCTCAGGTTAATGAATGAACTATAAGTTTGTCATTTATTCAGATGATCAAGAGGAATATTAGTGCTTGATGCCAAGGGATGAAAATGGATAAGAAAAGGTCAGATAATGCTGAGATCAAGCAAGAATTTTCCGGTGGTCAATAGAACATGTTTGGAATAGACAAAATGTGTTCAACAAAGAGTCGACATTGGATGTCGACATTATTCAGAACCTGAACTGATGGTATGTTCTTTCACCAAACTTATTCTGAACTTCCCTTATCAAAAAGTATGAAATGATATGAATGAAATCACATGTGTGAACCCTGTCTATATGCTCTAAACATAAAGCTAATGAATCATCAAGGATGATATGTAAATACACAAACTCCCCCTGACTGTATGCATGAGTTTTCAGATATGTATGAAAGATGCCATGTCATATTCTAGATACATGCAATGTTGACCCATAGTACAATGTAATGCCCGTGAATTTTCTAGGAATTTTTCGGATTTAAAAGGTAATTATAAAGCATTTAATGGGCTATAGATGAATTTTGTTTAATTAAATCCTATTAATTAGACCCTACACAAATCCAAGAGGATTAGGCCCACATAATAATAAACCCCAATAAGCCCAAAAGATTGTTTTCGACTTTAGCCCATGTTCTAGAAGCAAGGAATGGGTGAAATCACAAAATTAAGGGCTAATTACTCTTTAGGAGATAAGTTAAAAGATAATACATTGGATAATATTAAAAGAGTTTGAACTAAGTTCAAATTCGGTGCCCAATAGGAAAAACGGTCTATTACGAGACCGCTAACGGAAATAAAACGGTCGTCCCAATGACCACTAATCGCTATCAGTTCCGTGAATGTAAGAAAGTGCAAAAAGATTACATTTTTGGCAATCAAAACTCTAGAGACCAACAAATGAAGACGTGTAAGGATGCTTAGGACTCTCAGGGATCGATCTAAAGTCTAATTGGGACTCTAGAATCATTCTAATCCTCAAACCCTAGTTAAATCTTATAAATAGGTCCCAGATTTGGCCTGTGCGACCCTTACTTTTGGCACGCGTGGAACTCAGGTAAGGAGGCCGATTCTGAGATAAGTTTCTTCTAGGAATTTATTTATTATAGTTAGAACTAACTACCCTCCAATTTGCATTCTAGGAGATCAAGCCTACGTGAAGTTAGAGTCTTCCAAAGTTGGTGATTCTACAATAAAAACTCAGGAATTAGTGCATCAGACCCAAGAAGATCAAGGAATTCAGAGCTCTAAACGAGTTAATTAGATAGAGGTTCTTTAGAACTTTATGTTCCCCTTTTGTATCCTCTACTTATCCTCAAAATTTCACGTCCATAGGTGAAGAGAATCAGGAGATAAAAGGACGTGAAGTTGCTGATTTAGTACAAGAAAGTGCAGGAATTAGGGCTTGATTCCAGTCAAAAATTCGAAGTCTAGGAGCAATATTAAAGGTATGTTATCTCATGAATGGCTCAAATCTAAAGTCAGGAACAAAAGCCCTCTGGTTTCATTCATTTTCAAGCATTGTACTTTAAGAATTTCATGTTTTACTTAATACTATGCATCTAGTTTAGCATTCATACATAATACTTAGCCTAATGAAGAGAAAAATGGAATTTTCTTATTGTTCACACAAACCTATGCATATTGTTGGCCTATACACGATCTATCATAATTGTGGAAGTTTAAATATGTTGATTTCCAGACATGATATGTCTTAGTTAGTATTTTTGTTTAAGTTATTTTTGAACTCGAGTTTTCACAGGAAGAAACGGTCTTCCTATAGACCGGCAGCGAACCATCGCAGTCGTACGATAGACCGCTAATCGCAAGCGACGGTCGCCCATTTGACCGTATTATGTTTCTGATTTTGTAATATTGGTAAACCGAACCATATTATAGAATTGACCATAGTTATTATATAATAAGCCTAGTTAACTAAGTTTTAAGCCTGATTTAAGTGCTGGTTTTATATACTTAGTTAATTTCATTGATTATCATCAGGGATTTCATGTTTTCATGCACATTGGTATTAATTTTAACTTAGGTTAATTTATGCCAAAATCATATACTTTTGTAATAAAAACATATGTTCAAAGGATTGATAATTTATGATTTATCTTGGTCACTATTTTATCACGATTCTTTCTCTCATCTAAGAGTCATTTTCTTAAGTACATGGCACATATTCCCGTATGTTGTCATTAGATACACTTTTTGCACATCAGGAACATAATCTTGGACATGATGACCTCTCCTTTGGATATTCTTTCCAACGGACTAGCAAATCTTGTTTCAAGGCCTCCGTAAGACTCCACGAGCCTGGGATTCCTACTAGGACGCCGAGCTGGTTGTACCATTAAAAAACCCATTATCTAGAAAGCACTCTTACCGGTGTTTCATGCATTCTGGAATTTAGTGGCCTTCTGGTTGACTGCTAAAGTCTGCTAGCGGCCATTCGATTGACCTCTAATGGATCCTAAATGGTCTTGCATTAGACCGCTAAAGACTCCAGATGTTCTATTTTCAAAATATCAGACTCTATTTGTAAACGATCCTGTACTAGACCACCAGGAGCAAGAGACGGTCCAGTAAATGACCGCTAATGTGGTGAGTTTGATTAACCCGGGGTTTGACTCATAGGTTGATTTTCCTATGTTCCTAGATGGTCCAATTGATTATCTAGAATCTGTCATATTATTCTAAAGATACCTAAGTAATTTTAAGAAAAAAAGAATGTACCATTATGCTGCCGATTTATTTCCATTGCATAACCTAGTTATTAAATGCATTTATTGAAATCTCTTATTCTCAATAGAAGCATTCTTATTGTTGGTTACTTTATCACGGAACTATATTTGAAATTGTACATTCTTGGCCGTATTAACGTGGAAGTAGCTTGATTTATATTTGAAGATGTAGTTCGAGCATTTATTGTGTTCAAGGGCTCTATCCTAGTCACCTCGGCTGATTGTCGAAAATATACTGTAAACCATGGGGTATGATGCTACTGGTGTCGCATTACACTGGGAGTACTTTCTCCATAAATAAGTGAAATATCCACAGGTGAAAATCCACATGAATTCACGAAGTACTTGCTACTAAGTGAAAAGTGCATTCTTGCTTGTTACATGACTTTCTAGTGCATAGCCTTCATGGTTATGAAAAGTACATTCTTGTTCTTGAAAAGGCCAGATCTACATTCTTGTTACATTCTTACTTGATCATGTTATATTCTTATATCTCAAGCTTAATCATATCTTGTTACTTTGGCTTTATTCGCGTTGTTTCATCGTATTTGCATGATTTATCTTATTCTTTAGAGCAAAGATGCTAATTACTTAAATCTTGCCAATCATGTTGATACGAAGATAACTACTGGGCATGTGTGCTCATTACCTACTTTCTCAATGTTTCAGCAAGTACGAGTGAATCAGAATCGGATTACTCCAATAGCGGGTTCGAGAGCGATTAATGGTTTCATAGAATCAAGTGAAGACCTAGAAATTTTGAAATATGTCTAGATTGAGTCGTTATATGTAATTTTTCTTTTATTGAGTTTAGAAGTTTAAAGAGAGTCGAATACTTGTGTATTTGGAGTATGATTATTTAATATGAAATGGAAGAGAAGGTTGATTAAATTTTTGTGCAATTACTTTGTGTGATTGTTCTTGCACTCTGATCATATTGCTTGATCGACGCTTACCATGCCGGCTGTTCGCGTTCCCGATTGTTTCTGCTGCATAATCTCGGGGCATGACAGTTAAGGTTGTATTGGAGCACTAGGACTAGAAGTCCTAGGGAAAAGTCATGTCATAGGCTAAGTCCAAGGTTTCAAGACCCACACCTATGAAAATTAGGAAAGAAAAATTCCCAACCTATGAGACAATTGGGTAGAACCTGGGATGAGATAGCCATTAGAATTATTCCTAAGATTAGCCCCACTCATTCCATTAGAATTAACAAGATTCATTGCTCTTCTTAGGTACTTTATTCTTGAAATGGCTCATCGCGTAGACTGGAATGGTATGCAAGAGACCGTTGTGGGTGTGACTCAAGCGTTACAAACTATGGCGCAAGCTGGCGTAAGAGAAAGGGTAGGAGACTTACATCGCAACTTTAAAAGAGTAAATTCTCTGAGATTTTTTGGTTCTTCAAATCCAGACGAAGCTGAGAACTAGATTGATGAGATGAACCGCATCTTTGAAGTGATGCAATGTACGGATCAGGAGAAGGTCTATTTGGCAACATTCCAATTAAATAAGGACGCTCATACGTGATGGGAGTCCATTCCTGCACCACCAGCTGATGCACCTCATACCTAGGAAGGTTTTCTTTCTCTCTCTGAACCAAGTACTTTTTCGAGCATGTCAAGGAGCGGAAGGCTATGGAGTTTGCTTCATTATGCCAGGGCATGATGTCAGTGGCGGAATATGAACTTCAGTTTTCCATACTAGCACCATATGCTCCCCACTTGATTGGCACTGACTTATTGAAGGCTAATCGATTTATGGACGATTTGAGGCCTGGTTATATTTAGCAACTTGGGACTCAGAATATCGGTACTTATCCGGAGATGGTTCAACGGGCACACCTATGCGAAAGGACCTTAGAAAAGGTCAACAAACTAAAAGGAAAAGGAGAGGAGCCGAGCCGAAGGTCAGATCGACATGATAAGAAAAGCAAGTTCAGCATCACGGAGCCCTACAAATCCCGTGATAGCAAGAAGAGATCCCGAAATGGGAGTAGTAGTGGCTACCACAAAAATAAGAAAGTCAGGGAAGAAGACAAACAAGTCACCATGGCTTGTACCTTTTGCGAGAAGTTCGGTCATTTGGCCGAAGTGTCCTAGAAGCGCCTCGGCGCTTGTTTACGTTGTGGCAGCAGGGAGCACCGCATGCCAGATTGCCCCCTTATGAAGGAACAATCGTCTAGTGGTGGACGTAAAAGACAAGCCCATCTCAATGCTGCTTTAGAAAATAATGAAGTGCCCATGGATGATGGGCTAATAGAAGGTACTATCCAAATCCATTCCCATCCTACATTTGTATTATTTGATACTGGTGCTTCTCATTCCTTTATATCCACTACTTTTGCAAAAATATTACCCATTTCATCAGTTCCTTTACCTTCAGACCTTGCTATTACTACACCATTAGGTCCCGGAACAAAACTTACAAACTATTATCCTGATAGTGAGGTAAGGGTAGATGGTCATAATCTTCCAGCAAACCTCGTATGCCTTGATATGGAGGGCTACGATGCGATTTTAGGGGTACATTGACTTATAGACCATGATTCGTACATAAATTATCACAACTGGATTATCTCTTTTCGAAAACCTGGTCTTCCAAGAGTTTCCTTCCTTGGTATCAACTATAGGAAGCATCCTGCCATCATTTCATCTCTGCACACTTGCAAATTAATTTCATAAGGATGTGTAGCTTTTCTTGCTTCCGTAATCATCACCGAATCCAAGGAAATCATCTTAGATGATATTCCTATCGTAAATAAGTTTTCCGATGTATTCCCATCGGATTTGCCCAGTTTACCACCCGAAAGGGAAGGAAACTTTTCCATTGAACTTATTCCCGGAGCAGCACCTATTTTGATAGCTCCCTACAAGATGTCCCCCACAGAGCTCAAGGAACTGAAGAGACAACTTCAAGAGTTATTAGACAAGGGTTTCATTCGACTTAGCACATCCCCCTAGGGTGCACCAGTTTTATTCGTCAAGAAGAAGGATGGATCCCTCAGGCTGTGTATCGACTACCGGCGACTGAATCAGCTTACTATCAAGAACAAGTATCCGTTGCCGCGTATAGATGAACTCTTTGATCAGCTTTCAGGAGCAGAATATTTCTCCAAGATAGACCTCAGGTCAGGTTACCATCAGCTCAGGATCAAAGATGATGACATTCACAAGACGGCTTTTCGGAGCTGGTATGGACACTACGAATTTGTATTAATGCCGTTCGGGTTAACCAATGCCCCGACAGCATTTATGCAACTTATGAACGACGTCTTCAGGCCTTATCTCAACCAATTTATAGTCATCTTCATTGACGATATTCTTATATACACCAAGACAAAGGAGGATCATGAAGAACACTTAAGGATAGCTTTGTAAACACTAAGAGAGCACAAACTCTATGCGAAGCTTAGTAAGTGCGAGTTTTGGCTAAAGGAGGTCTCTTTCCTCGGCTATATTATTTCAAAGGAAGATATCGCTGTTGATCCTTCTAAAGTTGAAGCTGTTAGAAATTGGAGCCGACAAACGACCGTGTCAGAAGTTAGAAGTTTTCTAGGTCTGGCTTGTTACTATAGGCGATTTATTAAAGATTTTTCAAAGATCGTCGTTCCTTTAACTAGACTCACAAGAAATGAGAATCCTTTTATATGGTTGAAGGATTGCGAAGAGAGTTTTCTAAATCTTAAAGAACACCTTACCACAGCACCAATATTAACATTACCAACAGAAGGTGGTGGTTTTGAAATTTATATGGATGCGTCTGGCATTGGCCTAGGACGTGTCCTTATGCAAAATGGAAATGTGATTTGTTATTCCTTAAGACAGCTGAAGCGTCATGAAGTGAATTATCCCATGCATGATCTGGAGTTAGCTGCGGTTATATTCACATTAAAGATTTGGCGACATTACCTTTATGGGGAGAAATTCACTATATTTTCATATCATAAAAGTCTGAAATACCTTTTCACCCAGAAAGAGTTGAATATGCAACAACATAGATGGTTGGAGTATCCTAAGGACTTCGACTTTACAATTCAATATCATCCAGGGAAAGCAAATGCTATAGCAGACGCTCTTAGCAGGAAACCAATGGCAACACTAGCAAGCCTCAGAGAACGTATGACTTGTCTTATCAAAGATTTTTCTCACTGAAATATTGATATTGACAGGGAAGAAGATGGATGTATAATTACCAATATAAGGTCTCAACCTACATTGATTGAGGATATAGTCAAATTGCAAGAGAATGATCCTACATTAATGGAAATCAAGGATATTATTGATCAAAGACCAGAATTTTCTATCTCAAATGATGGAAGATTATTGTTTAAGGATTGAATTTGTGTGCCGAATCATGATGATACTAAGAAATTGATAATGGAGGAAGCGCATAAATCAATGTATACTATTCACCCTGGTGCTACTAAGACGTATCAAGAATTGAAGAGAAACTTTTGGTGGCCCAACATGAAAAGAGAAGTGGTAAAATTCGTGTCTCGCTGCCTCACTTGTCAGCAGGTAAAAGCAGAACATTTAAAACCCGCTGGGAAATTACACCCCTTGAACATTCCCAAGTGGAAATGGGAAAGTATAGGGATGGATTTTATCATGGGTTTACCTAAGACTAGAGGTGGACACGATGGTATATGGGTGATCATAGATCGATTGACTAAGTCTGCACATTTTCTACCAATTAAAAGTCGATGGTCTGTGGATGTACTAGTAGCATTATACATGAAAGAAATTGTTAAACTACACGGTGTCCTAGTCACCATCATATCTGACCGAGATCCTTGGTTCACATCACAATTCTGGAAGGGTCTACAACAGTCATTAGGGACCCGATTGAACTTTAGCTCTGCATTCCATCCACAAACTGATGGTCAAACTGAAAGGACCAATCAAGTGGTGGAAGATATGCTCAGGGCTTGTGCTATTGATTTTGGTGGAAGTTGGCACGATCACTTACCTTTAGTGGAATTCTCATACAACAATAGCTACCAAGCTACCATTGAAATGGCACCGTTTGAAGCTTTATATGGAAGAAGCTGTCGTTCCTCTATTTGTTAGAATGAATTAGGAGAAAAGTAATTTCTCGGTCCTGATATCATTAGGGATACTACCGAGAAGATAAAGCTCATTCGAGAAAGACTTCAAATGGCTCAAGATAGATAGAAGTCATATACTAACAATCGAAGGCGCGATATGGAATTCCAAATAGGAGATCATGTGTTCCTTAAGGTTTCTCCAGGTCGAGACATTCAAAGATTTGGTATTAAAGGCAAGCTTACTCCAAGATTCATTGTCCCCTTTGAGATTCTCAAAAGGGTTGGTGAATTCGCATATCGCATTGCTTTACCTCCTCAATTAGCAGGAGTTCATGATGTATTTCACATTTCAATGCTCAAGAAGTATGTTCCTGATCCTTTCCATGTCATCACTTACGATAATCTGCAAATTAAAAAGGATTTGACATACGAGTAAAAGCCAATCAAAATCATTGAACGGGAAGTACGTCAACTTCGGAATAAAACTATTCCCATGGTTAAGATTCAATGGACCAAGGCATATCCTCATGAAGCAACATGGGAAACCGAAGAAGCTATGCGCAAAATTTATCTGAATTGTTTGAATGTAAGTACACTCTCCATAAATTCATGTATTAAATTTAGAGACAAATTCTTTTTAAGTGGGGGAGGGTGTAACGCCGATGAATTTTCTAGGATTTTTTTGGATTTAAAAGGTAATTATAAAGCATTTAATGGTCTATAAATGAATTTTGTTTAATTAAATCCAATTAATTAGACCCTACACAAATCCAAGAGGATTAGACCCACATAATAATAAACCCCAATAGGCCCAAAAGATTATTTTGGACTTTAGCCCATGTTCTAGAAGCAAGGAATGGGTGAAATCACGGAATTAAGGGATAATTACTCTTTAGGAGATAAGTTAAAAGATAATATATTGGATAATATTAAAAGATTTTGAACTAAGTTCAAATTCGTCGCCCAATAGGAAAAGCGTTCTATCACGCGACTGCTAATGGAAATAAAACGGTCATCCCAATGACCGCTAATCGCTGTCAGTTCCGTGAATGTAAGAAAGTGCAAAAAGATTACATTTTTGGCAATCAAAACTCTAGAGACCAACAAATGAAGACTTGTAAGGATGTTTAGGATTCTCAGAGATCGATCTAAAGTTTAATTGGGACTCTAGAATCGTTTTAATCCTTAAACCCTAGCTAAATCCTATAAATAGGTCCCAGAGTTGGCCTGTGCGACCCTTACTTTTGGCACGCGTGGAACTCAGGTAAGGAGGCCGATTCTGAGGTAAGTTTCTTCTAGGAATTTGTTTATTATAGTTAGAACTAACTACCCTCCAATTTGCGTTCTAGGAGATCAAGCCTACGTGAAGTTAGAGTCTTCCAAAGTTGGTGATTCTATAATAAAAACTCAGGAATTAGTGCATCCGACCCAAGAAGATCAAGGAATTCGAATCCCTAAATGAGGTAATTATGTCACGCCCCCAGCCTTTATGATAGCGAAAGACTCGCTCGAGGAACGTGAACAGCCGACATGGTAAGCCTCCTGCAAGCAAGAATAATCAGAGCGCAGGATAATCACACACATAAATGTAATTGCACATTATTTTAATCAAACTCCAACTTATTTCATTGATAATAAATATTCAAATACAACAACTTTCAACTTCTTTCAACCTATCAGACTCAAGAAATAGAAAAATTACATAGACTCAATCTAAACAATATAGACTTTCCTAAGTCTTCACTCTCATCTTGACAACACTTTCATTCACTCTCGGACCCGCTACTTGTATAGCCCGAATCTGAATTCGAATCACTTCCTTCTCCTGAAAAGATTGGAAATAGGTAATGAGCACACTTGCCCAGTAGGTATCTTCGCATCAACATGAAGGCATCATTAAAGTAATTAACATTTTAGCTCTAAAGAAATAAGGTAAAATCATGCAAATGCGATCAATCACGCGGTTAAACCAAAGTAACAAGATGATCATGTAAGATAGAATGAGAGCAAGAATGAACTAGCAAGAATGTAACAAGTATGATCAAGAATGTACCATGGCCTTTCATGAAGAAGAATGTAACGAGAATGCACTTTCACTTTTCACTTTCATAACCATAAAGGTTACGCACGAGAATGTCAATCATGTAGTAATTCACTAGATTTTCACGAGTGCTCATGGATTTCACTTATTTATAAAGAAAGTACTCCCAGTGTAATGCGACGCCAGTAGCATCATATCCCATGGTTTATAATAGTAGGTTTCCGACAATCAGCCGAGGGGACTAGCATATAGCCCTTGGACACAATCAGCGCCCGAATTGCATCTTCATGTATAAATCAAGCTACTTCCATGAGTGTATCAATAACGTATGGCCAAGAATGTAATAAGTTAAATCAATAAGCGTATGACAACAATTATCAAAGAACGACTGCTTCAATTAAGAATATGAGAGATCAAGAATGAATTAAGACAATGTTATGCTTATGGAAACAAATTGACAGCATAACGGTACATTTCTTTAACTTCCATTCATCATATTAAGTTTCTTGATCAATATGATAAGTCCTAGACCATTATCAAGCCATCAATGAACTTTAGAATATCAACCCTTGAGTCAAACCTCCGGTTAACTAGCTCAAGAATTGTGACGGTCAAGTACTGGGCTGTTACACTCATGTGACGCACCAGTAGTGGGCCGTTACATTAGTCTGAATCCAGAAAAAGCAAAATAGACTTAGTGAAATGTGATGGTCGTATATTGGGTCGTTAGATGCTCCTGACGGTCCAGTATAGATCCGTTACATTGCTAGAACCAGAAACATCGATAGTGTAATCTACTAAATGGGCTTTAATGGTACAACCAACTCGGCGTCCTAGTGGGAATCCCAGGCTCGCGGAGAATTACGGAGGCCTTGCAACAAGATTTCCTAGTCCATTGGAAGGAATATCCAATAGAGAGGTCCTCATGTCCAAGAATATTGTTCCTATAGTGCAAAGTGTAAACTAATGGACAACATACCGGAATATGTGCCATGCACTTAAAGAAATGACTCTATAGATAGAGAGAGAATGTGTAGCAACGTGAAACCAAGATAAACTCCGTCAATACATCTTTGAAAACCATGATTTAGATACAAAACTATAGAATTTTGGCACATGAAATTAACATAACTTAAAATAACTTAAGATACCTAAATTATGTAATTTCTATCATGAATCAGTAAAAAATCTTAAAGACTTGAAATCAGGTAAAGAACTTAGATAACTAGGCTTATTTATAAGTTAACTTGACTGATTTCTAATTCTGTCTATGATTACCCTGACGGTCGAGGATGGGGGCGTCACAGTGATTGTGACGGTCTATCGAGTGGCCGTTACAGTAATGTAACGCTCCATCTATGGTCCGTTAGAGACAACATAGTAATGTAAATAGAACAGAGAGTGTGACGGCTTATCGTAAGGTCGTTACAGTAATGTGACGTTCTAAGTTTGATGCGTCAGAGTCTCTGCTGATAGTATAAAGAATTTAAAAGACTATGATTTGAAAACATCTCATGTTTTAAAAAAAATCTAACTATCCTAGTCATGATAAATGAAGTAAGAGTCTGTCTAGATGCATAGGTTGCAATGAATTAGCAAGATCATATCTTTTATCTTTGATTAAGGCTAAGGATAATTATGCATGCATGACCCTACTAAAACATGAAATTCATAATCTATAATGCATGAAATCAAGTCAAATCAGAGGGCTTTTATCCTTAACAAGATATTTTTTTGCCAATCATGAGATGACCTACCGCTTAACTGAGCTTTAAACTTCTAATTTGAGCTTTCAAGGACCGCCCTAGTTCCTCTCTTTTTGTGACTTTTCAGCGACTTCACACTGCTCTAGCTCCGCAGCCTCTTGACCTAAGGACGTGAAATTTTGAGGGTAAGAAGCTGAAACTAAGGTGAACAAAAAGTTCTAAAGGATTGAACTCTAATTACCTCGTTTAGACGTCATAATCTCCTAATCTTCAATGGTCTTTTGCTTTGAATTCTGGGCAGCTATGACTGAATTAGCGACTTTAGAAGCCCCTATCTCCTTGGTTCGTTGATCTCCTAGTATGAAATTTGGAGAGCTATTAATCTAATGTATTATAAACAAAATCTTCTAAAGAACTTACCCGAAATTGTGACTCCTTACCTTGTTTCTTCACGAGCCAAAAGTAAGGGTTGCTCAGGTCAAAATTAGGTCCTATTTATAGGGTTTTGACTAGGGTTTGAGGATTAGATCGATTCTAGAGTCCTTTTTAAAGCTTAGATCAACTTCTAAGAGTCCTTAACACCTCTATTAGTCTTTCCATCTCGATCCCTAAGAGATAAGCTAATAAAAATCTAATCTTTTTGCTTGTTCTTCATCTCACGGAACTGACAGGATGTAACGCATCAAGACTGGTGCGTTACATGGCTGTGGCGGTCGCACGATAGACCACTACATCCAACGTGCACAGAATTCAACATAAATCAAACTCTTTTATTAATTATTTATTTTATTATCTATAAAATTAGTATTTATCCTTAAAATAAGTGAATATGCTAAATAACCTGCTAGAATATGGGCCAAACTTATTGGGCTTGGTCTTTTAACCTATTGGGTTTTAATTATCAAAGCTAGATTAATTAATTAACATAAATTGGGCCTTATAATGATTTATTTAATCCAATATTTATTTATTAATCCATTTTGGGTTTTTTAAAGTCCCAGAAAATAATTAAATATAACAAAAATACTTTATAAAAATTTTGGGGCCTTACACCTTCCCCCACATAAAATAATTTGGTCCCCCAAATTCAATATATATGAGTTTTTTTATGGAGAGTGTATGTATTTTAAAATTTAACGTAAAGCGAATGGGTTAAGAGAGTACCTTTTATCATCTCACCTCCCTCGTCTAGAATGGCATTTAATCGACCTCGCTTCCAGCGTCCGTTGATATCCCTTGAATATTGTTCATTTATGAGAGGACACAGGGGCAAGCGATGTTCCTGGCTTCCACATTTGAGGCAAGTACTGAGATGCTTCCAGCATTCTTCTGCCGAGTGCCCAAATTTTTCACAAAATGAGCAAGGTGCCACGGCTTGCTCCTTCTCTTCTTTAAATTTCTTGTTCTTTCCATTTCCATTTCCATTTCTTTTTCCATTACCTTTCCCATTACGGGACCTCTTAATGTGACGATTTTCACCCCCATCCACTTCTTTCTCTTCTTGCCTATCATGTTTTCTGCTTGACTTTTCTCCTCGGAGCCTCTCCACCTTCTCCATGGTTCTTTCACATAGATGCGCTCTTTGTACCATCTCGGTATAGGTGCGGATATTCTGGGTTCCAAGTTGTTGGATAAATCTGGTCGTTAAACCATCCATAAATCAGTTGGCTTTCAATAAATCCGTGCTTACCAAGTGAGGAGCATAAGGTGCTAGTCGAGAGAATTGTAATTCATATTCTGCCACAGACATCGCACCTTATTCTGAGGAGGCAAATTCCATAGCCTTTCTCTCCTTTACATGCTCGAAAAAGTACTTGGCACGGAAAAGTGTAAGAAAACCCTCCCATGTATGAGGTGCATCTGAAGGTGGCGTCGGAATGGATTTCCACCATGTACGAGCATCCTTGTTGAGTTGGAACGTGGCAAGTCAAACTTTCTCCTGGTCGTTGCATTGCATGACATCGAATATTCGATTCATTTCGTCGATCCAAGTTTCTGCTTCATCTGGGTTAGAAGATCTAGAGAATCGTGGGGGATTTAAACTTCAAAAATTACCGTGCAAGTTACCCGCACCAACCCTTCCACCAGCTTGGGCCACTGTTTGTAAGGCTTGAGTAAGTCCAGCAACAGTTTGCTGCATCTCGTCCCAATTTATACGATGAGCCATTGAGAATCAAGGTATCTAAGAATCATGGACCTTTTAGTTATTTAGAGTCGGGAAGATTTATCCTAAGATAATTTCTATATAACTATCTCATCTCGGGCTCTACCCAATCCTCACATGGGTGTGGAAATTTCTTCCTTAGTTCATAGGTAGGGGTCCTTAAACCTTGGACTTTCTTATGACATGACTCTTCTTCCTAAGTCCTAAGACTTAGGCTCTGATACCAACTTAACTGTCATGCCCGAGCCTTTATGACAGCGGAAGACTCGCTCGAGGAACGTGAACAGCCGGCATGATAAGCCTCTTGCAAGCAAGAATAATCAGAGCGCAAGATAATCACACACATAAATGCAATTGCACATTATTTTAATCAAACTTCAACTTATTTCATTGATAATCAATATTCAAATACAACAACTTTCAACTTCTTTCAACCTATCAGACTCAAGAAATAGGAAAATTACATAGACTCAATCTAAACAATATAGACTTTTCTAAGTCTTCACTCTCATCTTGACAACGCTTTCATTCACTCTCAGACCCGCTACTTGTACAGCCCGAATCTGAATTCGAATCACTTCCATCTCCTGAAAAGATTGGAAATAGGTAATGAGCACACTTGCCCAGTAGGTATCTTCGCATCAACATGAAGGCATCATTAAAGTAATTTACATTTTAGCTCTAAAGAAATAAGGTAAAATCATGCAAATGCGATCAATCACGCTGTTAAACCAAAGTAACAAGATGATCATGTAAGATAGAATGAGAGCAAGAATGAACTAGCAAGAATGTAATAAGTATGATCAAGAATGTAGCATGGCATTTCATGAACAAGAATGTAACGAGAATGCACTTTCACTTTTCACTTTCATAACCATAAATATTACGCACGAGAACGTCAATCATGTAGCAATTCACTAGATTTCACGAGTGCTCATGGATTTCACTTATTTATAAAGAAAGTACTCCCAGCGCAATGCGATGCCAGTAGCATCATACCCCATGGTTTATAATAGTATGTTTTCGGCAATAAGCCGAGGGGACTAGCATAGAGCCCATGGACACAATCAGCGCCCGAACTGCATCTTCACATATAAATCAAGCTACTTCCATAAGTGTATCAATAACGTATGGCCAAGAATGTAATAAGTTCAATCAAAAAGCTTATGACAATAATTATCAAAGAACGAATGCTTCAATTAAGAATATGAGATATCAAGAATGAATTAAGACAATGTTATGCTTATGGAAACAAATCGACAGCATACAGGTACATTTCTTTAACTTCCATTCATTATATTAAGTTTCTTGATCAATATGATAAGTCCTAGACCATTATCAAGCCATCTAGGAACTTTAGAATATCAACCCTTGGGTCAAACCTCGGGTTAACTAGCTCAAGCATTGTGACGGTCAAGTACTGGGCCGTTGCACTCATGTGACGCACCAGTAGTGGGCCGTTACATTAGTCTGAATCCAGAAATAGCAAAATAGACTTAATGAAATGTGACGGTCGTATATTGGGCCGTTAGATGCTCCTGAAGGTCCAGTATAGATCCATTACATTGCTAGAACTAGAAACATCGATAGTGTAATCTACTAAATGGGCTTTAATGGTACAACCAACTCGGCGTCCTAGTGGAAATCCCAGGCTCGTGGAGAATTACGGAGGCCTTGCAACAAGATTTCCTAGTCCATTGGAAGGAATATCCAATAGAGAGATCCTCATGTCCAAGAATAATGTTCCTATAGTGCAAAGTGTAAACTAATGGACAACATACCGGAATATGTGCCATGTACTTAAAGAAATGACTCTATAGATAGAGAGAGAATGTGTAGCAACGTGAAATCAAGATAAACTCCGTCAATACATCTTTGAAAACCATGACTTAGATACAAAACTATATAATTTTGGCACATGAAATTAACATAACTTAAAGTAACTTAAAATATCTAAATTATGCAATTTCTATCATGAATCAGTAAAAAATCTTAAAGACTTGAAATCAGGTCAAGAACTTAGATAACTAGGCTTATTTATAAGTTAACATGACTGATTTCCAATTTTGTCTACGATTACCCTGACGGTCAAGGATGGTGGCGTCACAGTGATTGTGACGGTCTATCCAGGGGCCGTTACTATAGTGTAACGCTCCATCTATGGTTCGTCAGAGACAACATAGTAATCTAAAAACAACAGAGAGTGTGACGGCTTATCGTAAGGCCGTTACAGTAATCTGACGGTCTAAGTCTGATGCGTCAGAGTCTCTGCTGATAGTATAAAGAATTTAAAAGACTATGATTTGAAAACATGTCATGTTTTGAAAAAGATATAACTATCCTAGTCATGATAAATGAACTAAGAGTCTGTCTAGATGCATAGGTTGCAATGAATTAGCAAGATCATATCTTTTATCTTTGATTAAGGCTAAAGATAATTATGCATGCAAGACCCTACTAAAACATGAAATTCATAGTCTATAATGCATGAAATCAAGTCAAATCAAAGGGCTTTTTTCCTTAACAAGATATTTTTTGCCAATCATGAGATGACATACCGCTTAACTGAGCTTTAAACTTCTAATTTGAGCTTTCAAGGACCGCCCTAGTTCCTCTCTTTTTGTGACTTCTCAGCGACTTCACGCTGCTCTAGCTCCTCAGCCTCTTGACCTAAGAATGTGAAAATTTGAGGGTAAGAAGCTGAAACTAAGGTGAACAAAAAGTTCTAAAGGATTGAACTCTAATTACCTCGTTTAGACGTCCTAATCTCTTGATCTTCAGTGGTATTTTACTCTGAATTCTGGGCAGCTATGACTGAATCAGCTACTTTAGAAGCCTCTATCTCCTTGGTTGGTTGATATCCTAGCACGAAATTTGGAGAGCTATTAATCTAATGTATTATAAACAAAATCTTCTAAACAAGTTATCCGAAATTGTGACTTCTTACCTCGTTTCTTCACGAGCCAAAAGTAAGGGTTGCTCAAGTCAAAACTAGGTCCTATTTATAGGGTTTTGGCTAGGGTTTGAGGATTAGATCGATTATAGAGTCCTTTTTAAAGCTTAGATCAACTTCTAAGAGTCCTTAACACCTCTATTAGTCTTTCCATCTCGATCCCTAAGAGATAAGCTAATAAAAATCTAATCTTTTTACTTGTTCTTCCTCTCACGGAACTGATAGGATGTAACGCATCAAGACTGGTGCGTTACATGGCTGTGACGGTCGCACGATAGACCGCTACATACAACGTGCACAGAATTCAACATAAATCAAACTCTTTTGTTAATTATCCATTTTATTATCTATAAAATTAGTATTTATCCTTAAAATACGTGAATAGGCTAAATAACATTCTAGAATATGGGCCAAACTTATTGGGCTTGGTCTTTTAACCTATTGGGTTTCAATTATTAAAGCTAGATTAATTACTTAACATAAATTGGGCCTTATAATGATTTATTTAATCCAATATTTATTTATTAATCCATTTTGAGTCTTTAAAATTCCCATAAAATAATTAAATATACCAAAAATACTTTATAAAAATTTTGGGGCCTTACAAATTAGATAGAGGTTCTTTAAAACTTTATGTTCCCATTTGTATCCTCTACTTACCCTCAAAATTTCACGTCCACGGGTCAAGGGAATCAAGAGAGAGAAGGACGTGAAGTTGCTGATTTAGTACAAGAAAGTGCAGGAACTAGGGCTTGATTCTAATCAGAAATTCGAAGTCTAGGAGCAATATGAAAGGTAGGTTATCTCATGAATGGCTCAAATCTAAAGTCAAGAACAAAAGCCCTATGGTTTCATTCTTTTTCATGCATTGCACTTTAAGAATTTCATGTTTTACTTAAGACTATGCATCTAGTTTAGCCTTCATGCATAATACTTAGCCTAATGAAGAGGAAAATGGAATTTTTTTATTGTTCACACAAACCTATGCATATTGTTGGCCTATACACCATCTATCATGATTATGGAAGTCTAAATATGTTGATTTCTAGACATGATATTGTTAGGGTGCTAGGTACGGATTCAGAGGGGGGTGAATGAATCCCCTTTGAAAATTTACTTTGATTCATAACTATTATAGCGGAATAAAAACTATTGTAGAGTTAGAACTCTCAAATGGATTAATGAAGTTAAAAACTCTCCAGAAGAGAATTAGAAGCCCAAGCAGGATGACTGACTCACACAAGATTATAGTTCGGTCAGATTCAACTCACATGATTGCTCAATGAACTCTTGCCACGAAGCACACTAAGTAAGATCTTCTACTAACACATTCAGTCAAACACTTAACAGCAATACCAAACTCAAACAGAAATCATACAGGAAGGCTTTAGATATAGAACACTTAAACAACCTGTGAAGGGGGGAGAAGATAGGGAAATGTACGCAAGGCAAATCACGATAGACAGAATATTTTTAGGTGGTTCGGCCAGACCCACAGTCTGCCTACATCCACCCCTCACCCCAAACCGGAGTGAGGCTTCCCTTGCAAAAGCAAGAACCACAGACTCAGTCTGCAACAGACGCTACCTAACAGCTTTACCCAGAGGAACACTCTCCTCTCTTCTTTGAAGGAACCACTAGTGACACCCAGTCACTAGCAACCAGAGACCCAAGTCTCTCTTCCTCCAAACCAGAGGGAAACCACAAGCGACACCCAGTCACTTGCAAACCGGAGGACCAATCCTCCCTTCCTCCAAACTGGAGGGAACCACTAGTGACAGCAATTTACTAGCAACTAGAGACCCAAGTCTCTTTTCTCCTGAGTCCACAGGAGGAACCCCGACCTCAAACCAGAGAATCAGAAAATTCAGTGGAAAATGAAAACAACAAAAGAAAATAGAACAAACAGAAAATGAAAAAGAATGTAGCTCTCGCAGGAGCATATTGGTCTGGGTCTGATCTAGAAACCGACAGATAGCTGGACACTGCCTGCTTCAATCTCTATCACTCTCTCTTCTCTTTCTCTTCTCTCGATCCTCTCTTCTTCTCTTTTCTTCTTCTTCTTCTTCTCTTATCACACACTAGCTCTCTCTTCCCTTTTCTTCTCCTTCTTCTTCTTTCTCTTCTTCTTCTTCTGCTACTGGCTCTCTTTTCTTTTCTTCTGGCGGCCTCTTTTTTCAGCACCCTTCTTCGAAGGGTTGGGTATTTTTATATAGGAGCAGGGGCTCCGTATGGATGAGGCAAAAGAGACCTACCAGAACTCCATTGGTTCACGTGTTGGACGAGAATGTTCCTTTCCTCGGATCACATGCCCATCATTTACTCTAAGGGTCCACGTGCCAGCCTCCTGCCATTCTTGGGTTCACGTGCCTTGGATCACGTGCCTCTTATGTGAACGAGATTGTTCCCTATTAAAGTAAGACAGAGTACTGTTTAGAATTATTCTCAACCAAGTAGAATTCGCCACGTAGAAGACCAGACATTGCACAGACCTTAGGTAGCACGAACACGACATGCACCGACTATATGCACTGACCATAAAGAATACCAAAGGATGAACCGACCTTGGTCATGCACAGAGCTCAATATGGAAAACGAAAACATGCACCGAGTGTATGAATGAACTAACCTTGGTATGGCTAGCATAGAGACGTGCATACACAGGAACATGAACTGACCTACCATTTTCACCGACCTTATATTCGTTTGGCCAAAACATGCACCAAGTGTATATGCTGTAGACAAAAACCTGCACCGATCTTAGTTGTGTGAACACACAAACTAAGACACAAGATATGCACAGACCTTGGGTGTGTGTGAGACGCAGCATGAGACGCAAATATGAAACACAAACGTGCACTAACCCTGGGTGTGCATGAGACGCAATATGAGACACACAAGTGCATGAGACGCAAATGTACACGCACTGACTTTATATAGTCACAACACTGAGATGCAAATGTGCACCATCTTCAACAACAATAGACAATGCATGTGACACAAAAGATGCACAGACTTCCTATATGCTCAGGCAGGAAAGGCACAGACCTTGTATGAACATGCACTGACTTTAATGAAGTATTCTAAACAGTGAAGATCACGTATGCACAATGGTTGAATGTGCTCGGACACATGAACATGCACGGACCAGCTACAGTGTGTGCATAGACCTTCATATGCAAGCAGTAATGTGCACAGACCTTAGTTGCAACTAGTTCAATGAAATGAATGTGCATGCCACATGTTTGATAAAATGACTGTGCATGCAATCTGATAAGGTTCAGCATGAAAATGCATCTACCTGAAAATCCATATATCATACAAATGATTAAGATGACAATCATTAAAGCACAAAATTCAATGCACATAAAGCAATCCTCATTAATGCACAGTGCAATGACCAGTTGCATCATCATTCAATCTTTCATGCAAACACATGATGACTTATAGTGTTTGCTATCATCAAAATCACAGGGACACAATAATCTCCCCTTTTTTGATGATGGAAACACTATGAGTCATGAAGATAAAGCAAGATGTTATGCTGACAGATAAACTATTCTCCCCCTTTGACTTCATCAAAAAGACAATAGTTTGATAAGCTATGCTCCCCCATACCAAAAGAGCCTAAACAGCTAGATAAGATCATGCACAACATGTGACCCTACTCCCCCTGAAAATGTGAGGTGAAAAGAAGTAAGAATAGGGTATGATGAAGGACCGCCAAGAAGGAGGGTCAAGTAGATTAATCTCCCCCTTAATGCTAGAAACATGCTGATGTGACAATTTCCCTTTCTAAAAAAGCAGGGGTATTAGAGTGGAAGAAGTGATAAGCATCATTCAGCAAAAAAACACAGGGACAATCAAGGATAAGTTCTGTTCAGAATGAATGTTATCAATGATTAAATGGCAGTGATCAGAAAAATGCCGAATGAGCTTCAAACACATGAGTAATTAAATAAGATTTTCAAAGAGATACCAAATTCATAAATCAAATAGTAAGAGTAGTTCGGAGTCTTCCATGATAAGGGCTTATGAATGAATGTTATTGAACTATATGGTTTAAACATGATGTATATACAGTTTGCCAATAAAGTTCAGTACTCATATCTGAAATCAATTTTAATAAGAGTGAACCAAGCACTCATTTTTACATCTTGATTAACCTCCCTACATCTTATACAATCTATTTCAATGACTTCTTTAGGAAAAATAGTCATGAGTATTGAGGTTAAAGAATTTTCACCTTTTGGGTTCAGCAGAATTTTCATTTCTTTTTAATTTTTAGAACAATCAAGAATAATTCATGTCTTTCATCGTAAAGGTAGACGCTGATTAGACGCCAGTACCCCTAGCTTACTCAGCAGAATGTACCATTCTGTTTCAGGTATAGATGTCACCTTTTGCGTAAGGGTGTATGTTTACCAGACGCAGGTACCCCTAGTTACTCAGTGAAACTAACCTTTGTTAATTTTCTGAACAGAGTTAGCCAAGAAGCATCATGACATTGGGTCCATTGTTTTTGACAAGGATCCTAGTTTCTCAGTGCATTTGGCCATTGCTCTGCCATTGCATAACTAAATTAACATTTAGACACAGCTACCCATAAGGTTTTGAAGAAAGACTTGTTTAAAAATAATACAAATATCATGCATTTCAACCAAATAGGTCATGATTTCAAAAATGCAGATTACAGAAGATTTTTCAAAATATAACATGAAACGGTTGGTTAATGTTTATTAAAACATGATTCAGATATTTTTCAAGACATTCAAAAAACAAACTCAATGAATACATCAAACTTAAACCAACAAGATCTTTTAGACATTCATAATTCTTTATAATAGAAGATTCCTTATTGACAAGATTTCTAGATTTATAAATGAGGTACGCAAATTGAAATCTTCTTGAAATTCAGAAGGATCAAGAAAGGATTCAGAGGCAATCGACTTAACAACAGAACCAGCAATTGAAACATGCATCCTATGTGAGAACATTTGAAGTTCATGCATGTTGCAGAAAAGGTCACGATTGCATCAGCCAAATGCAAGAGCAGCAATAGATTCCAGACTCAAGAAGAGTATCAATTCAAGTAAATTTGGAAATGTTAGATGGAAGTGATACTAACTGAAGTCAGTTGATGATGTATGTTGCAGGAGGAGCAAGGATTGTAGAATGAGTGAAAATGTGGCTAGACAATGAGGATATCGGTTGACTGAATGAGCAATTCAGGTCTACCGAATTGGATAGTAAGGAAACAGATGAATAGCCAACAGTTTAGAATAAAGTTATATGCTCCCCCTGACAAGATGCACTCAATCTTTTGGAATTTTCAATGTGAATGATATGCAATTAACTCATGTATGCATATGCATTGACTCTTTTTCACAGAATGCATTGACCCATCATATATAACATGAAAACCATGTAGAGAGTTAAACTAACCAAATATGCATGAAGCACAAGAATTAACTTGACAGACTCCCCTTATCTGTATGCCATATGTGACTACTCTAAATGTAGCTTATGTGCTGACATTTATGCAGGGAGTTTGATGAAATGTGCTCATTACTCACTGAGATTATCTGGATGCAAGACAATGCTGTGCAAAATGCAGTCCTGATATACATGATGATTTTGCTGAACATGAACATGTGCAAATGAGTCATATATGAAGCATGTCACCAATCAATCATGAAGTTTAGGCAACTCAGATTCATGAAATGACATCTATGCAGACATAAGAATCCATGCAGTTAGATTAAGATATGAAATTATTAATTAACTGTCAAGACATGAATGCACCCATATTAAGATAGAAGCATCAATGCACAATCTTAGACACAGTTAACCCATGGTACTTGGCGGAGCACTTATGTCCAGGAGACTACCTCACGCATGGTAAGTGCTTCCAGGTAGACTTTATCTGCCCTTGGGCAATTAGAATTTACTATACCAATAGGTCATACAATAATAACACAGATGAGCATGATATGCAGTCCAATAAATGCATTGAGAAGATAAGAATATGCAATTGATAGATGCAGTTCATATATTTTTTTTTGAATTTTGATATCTAACTCATTCTCAGCCGAACACAATCATGAGACACAAAAATGCAACTATCAAATGCAAATGTAAACATATAAGCATGAAAGTTCTAATTAGATCAGGAATGGTATTCAGTCGTTTAAGAAGAATTCATCTTATCAAACATGTGAAAAGCAGAACTGGGGTTTTACCATATTTGGTGCCTTGGTTTAATAAACCCCTTTATTCTTCAGCTTCCAAGGCACACCTGCAAAACAACTCCTCATTTTGCATGTTTAGGTACCCAAGTCTCCTTGGGTACTATAGAGTTAGCAACATCCCTGAAGGATGCTCTCCACAATCTTTAGGCATGTAAATCATCGAATTTCATTAAATGGCAACCATTCATAGAGTGCCCAAAGCCTCCACAGCAATGACAAGAATTCATAAGCTGACTATTCTTCATGTTCACATGGGTTTTGAATCTATGCGCACAAACATGATTATTTCTGTCATTAGCATGTAAGTTCAATCTTTTATGATAGACTCCCAGCCAACAGGTTGCAGCCCTGTGGCCTTGCTTTCCACATTCAAAGCATGAAAGACCTTTTCTATTATTAACAACTCTATTTCTACCAGCAGCATTATGAACAGGGGTTTTAACAGATTTAAAGTTGCCCTTTAACCCCGGTGCATGAACATTAATATTTCTGTTATGATCATGAAAATTTTGTTTCCTGAAACCTGCCACCCAGTACTCAGAGGCTCTGTGGCCAGGTTTTCCATAGTTATAACAAGCAAAAGTCTTTTTCATGAAGCCAATTTTCTTCTTATCAAAATTATTTTGATGTTCAAGGAGTTTGATAGATTTAAAACTAGATTTACTTCCCTGTGCATGCCAGCACTTTGCAGCAGTGTGGCCCAATTTGCCACAATGAAAGCAATGAAGTTTTCTTTTAAGACTTGCATGATATTTAGCAGAGTTGTTTATCATACATTCATACAACAGCTAGATCATCTAATTTCATTTGTCTACACTCATGCATGAGATGGCCTATCTCATGACAGTAAAAGCAGTGAATTCTTTTCTTTTGAACAAAAGAAGGTTTCTTAGCATGAAAATTCTTAGCATGCATTCTATCAACACTAAGATCATTTTTTCCAGCATAAGATAATTGTTCATGAAGTGACCATGCTTGCCACAGTAATGACATGAAACATTATTGGATTTCTTTGAAGCATGGCTTTTATCAAATAAGTTCTTAGCATGCAGATTGTTTTTTTTTATTTTTCGGCGGTTTTTGATTTTCAGTTGCAATAGACTGTTTTGGGGATTGTCTTGAGATTCCAGCTACTTCAGAGCTTCGAATAAAAGTGGTGTACAGCTGGTTCCTCTTGGCTTGCTTAAATTCAGAAATGTTGCCAGTCCCCTTTCTTTGACCACTTACATTATCTTTCAGAGGCATTTTCATTTTACATTTATCCTTCACAGATTTAGACATGGAATTTTAGAATTTAGAGAAATAATGTCAACCTCATAACAAGCAATGTCAGATTCACAACTGATAACCTATTGATGTAAAACATCATTCAGACTTTTGAGTGTACTAATTTTCTGTTTCAATCTTTGTTCAGAGTCATTTTCAACACACTTTCCCTTTTCAATGTTTAACCATTTTTCTCCCATAACAGTATCTAAGACCATGAGCTTTTTGTTTTGATCCTTCAAAATTTTCATTTCTTCCATCATTCTTTAATTTTCTTTTATCAGTTCTTCATCTTGAACTCGCTCATTTAGTATGATTTGATTACAATTAATTGAGCTCAGTTTTTGACAGTTTTCACAGGGAACATTAGAATTAATCTGATCACATTTCTTTTTCAACCTTTTATTTGCATATTTTAATTTCCTACATCTATCAGTAAGTTCCTCATTCATATTCCATAAATCATCAAGCGAAATTTCTTCAGATCCAGAGCTTACCTTGGATGAAGTTTCCTCCTATTGATCAGAGTTATGATCATCCCGGTTGACCATCAAGCATTGATCCTCTTGCTCCCCATTTGTAGTGGTTATTCTTTCCAAGATTTCCTTTCCAGAAGCACACCTTATAACAAAAGGAAATATGTCAGTATTAACTGCAGCTTTCAAAATATTGAGAACTATGATGTTATAACGGTTCTTTACTCTGTCCTCTCTAGACCACTTGGTCTCATCATGAGGTAATTGGTGTGGATCTTTTGAAATCAAACTCCATAGATTAGGGTCAATGGAATTTATATAAACACATAGACTGCCCAACCACTTACTGAGGTTAGAACCATCAAACACAAAAGGACGAGCCATTAAGACAGATAGTAAACAGATTCAACGCACAAATCAATCGATAAGAAATGCACCAAAAGTAAGATAGCAACAAAGAAAGCAGGATCCTCTACAGATCGTTGGATCTAGAAACTCAGAGACCGCCCTGATACCAATTGTTAGGGTGCTAGGCACGGATTCAGAGGGGGGTGAATGAATCCCCTTTGAAAATTTACTTCGATTCAGGACTATTATAGCGGAATAAAAACTATTGTAGAGATATAACTCTCAAAAGGATTAATCAAGTTAAAAACTCTCCAGAAGAGAATTAAGAGCGCAAGTAGGATGACTGACTCACAAACGATTATAGTTCGATCAGATTCAACTCACAAGATTGCTCAATGAACTCTTGCCACGAAGCACACTAAGTAAGATCTTCTGCTAACACATTCAGTCAAACACTTAATAGCAATACCAAACTCAAACAAAAATCACAGAGGAAGGCTTTGGATATAGAATGCTTAAACAACCTGTGAAGGGGGCAGAAGATAGGGAAATGTATGCAAGGCAAACCACGATGGACAAAATATTTTTAGGTGGTTCGGCCAGACCCATAGTCTGCCTACGTCCACCCCTCACCCCAAACCGGAGTGAGGCTTCCCTTGCAAAAGCAAGAACCACAGACTCAGTCTGCAACAGACGCTACCTAACAGCTTTACCCAGAGGAACACTCTCCTCTCTTCTTCCAAACCGGAAGGAAGCACTAGTGACACACAGTCACTAGCAACCAGAGACCCAAGTCTCTCTTCCTCCAAACCAAAGGGAAACCACAAGCGACACACATTCACTTGCAAACCGGTGGACCAATCCTCCCTTCCTCCAAGCCGGAGGGAACCACTAGCGACACCCAGTCACTAGCAACCAGAGACCCAAGTCTCTCTTCTCTTGAGTCCACAGGAGGAACCCCGACCTCAAACCAGAGAATCGAAAAACACAGTGGAAAATGAAAGCAACAAAAGAAAATATAAGAAATAGAAAATCAAAACGAATGTAGCTCTCGCAGGAGCAGATTGGTCTGGGTCTGATCCAGAAACTTACAGATAGTTGGACAATGCCTGCTTCAATCTCTATCACTCTCTCTTCTCTTTCTCTTCTCTCGATCCTCTCCTTTTCTCTTTTCTTCTTCTTCTTATCTTATCACACTAGCTCTCTCTTCTCTTTTCTTCTCCTTCTTCTTCTTTCTCTTCTTCTTCTTCTTCTGCTGCTGGCTCTCTTTTCTTTTCTTCTGGCAGCCTCTTTTTTCAGCACCCTTCTTCGAAGGGTTGGGTATTCTTATATAGGAGCAGGGGCTCCGTATGGATGAGGCAAAAGAGCCCTACCAAAACTCCATTGGTCCACGTGTTGGATGAGAATGTTCCTTTCCTCAGATCACGTGCCCATCATTTACTCCAAGGGTCCACGTGCCAGCCTCCTGCCATTCTTGGGCTCACGTGCCTTGGATCACGTGCCTCTTCTGTGAACGAGATTATTCCCTATAAAAGTAAGACAGAGTATCGTTTAGGATTATTCTCAGCAAAGTAGAATTCACCACGTAGAAGAGCAGACATTGCACAGACCTTAGGTAGCACGAGCACGACATGCATCGACTATATGCACTGACCATAAAGAATACCAAAGGATGCACCGACCTTGGTCATGCACAGAGCTCAGTATGGACAACGAAAACATTCACCGAGTGTATAAATGGACTAACCTTGGTATGGCTAGCATAGAGACATGCATACACTACAACATGCATTGACCTATGATTTGCACCGACCTTATATTCGTTTGGCCAAAACATGCACCAAGTGTATATGCTGTAGACAAAAACCTGCACCAATCTTAGTTGTGTGAACACACAAACTAAGACGCAAGATACGCACAGACCTTGGGTGTGCGTGAGACGCAACATGAGATGTAAATATGAAACACAAACGTGCACTGACCCTAGGTGTGCATGAGACGCAATATGAGACACACAAGTGCATGAGACGCAAATGTAGACGCACTGACTTTATATAGTCACAACACTGAGACGCAAACATGCACCGTCTTCAACAACAATAGACAATGCATGCGACACAAAAGATTGCACCGACTTCCTATATGCTCAGGCAGGAAAGGCACAGACCTTGTATGAACATGCACTGACTTTAATGCAGTATTCTAAACAGTGAAGAGCATGTATGCACAATGGTTGAATGTGCTCGGACATATGAACATGCATGGACCAGCTACAGTGTGTGCACAGACCTTCATATGCAAGCAGTAACTGTAGATATATTTTCTCCTCTTACTTAAAGGTAGATATGCTATGAATAGATCAACAATGCGATGACAAAGTGCAGAATAGCAAGAGGAGAATGAAAAATGAAAGTGACCATGATCACCACCAAAGCGCCGGATGGCGTGAACACGCCGTGCTTTGGAAAGGAAGGGGAGACACTCGCCTAGCTGCAGCACTGCGAAGATGCGCGGTTGATGAAGAGTCGCCTAGAGGACGTGCGGTCTTACGATAGACCGCCTAAGGGTGCTGCAGAACGTGCGGGAGGAAGCGCTCCTGGAGGATGGATGGCTTGAAATAGACCACAAGAAGAGGAAGGGCGGTGCAGGAAGAGCCGCACGTCTTCTTGAACGGGCAGTTAAGAACCGCTCCAGTCCACCACACCAGAAGTTGTGAAAGGGCTCACCTCTACCCTCTCCAGCCGGCCAGAGGGGATGGGCCTCGTGCTAATGAAGTGCTGACCTGCAAAACAACGTAAAGACACAAGAAGAACACCTAGATTAGAGCTGAATGGTGTGCTAAATGTCAAGATAGTAGGAGATGAACATAAATAAATGGAAAGGGGGATACCTGGGGGGTTTTAAACCCCTAGGGTGTCAAAACACAGGTAGATGTGTGCATGGTGATGAAAAAAATGAAGGAGGACGTAGGGAGAAAGCAATGCATGCAATGAACAGTGACGCAAGCTATAAAACACAAACGACTCTAAACATCGACTACTCCCTGGATCGGAAGCTTGTATGAACATAGAAAGCCTCCCTCCTTGGTGCTAGGTCATTCAAGAATGCGGCAGGGCTTCACCGTCGATCAAAATCTGCCCCCCCCCCCTTTCGAAGTCCGGCCATTAGGGTCTATTTATAGAGCCTAGAAAGCCAGCCCCGAAACTAGGGTTTATAGCCATTTTCGGGACGAGATTATTCAAGATAAATCGTAGATAACAGAATTATCTCTCATCCAGTCGAAACAGCACTCAAAATGGTTGATTATCCACGGAGAAATTGATGAAAGAAGTTGGGGATAAAACCATGGATAAAAGGATTAAAATCTGTTAAAATTCAACAGTCGACGGGATGAACGGTCTTACGATAGACCGCTCAACAGGATGGGCGGTCACCTACTAACCGTCCAAACCCGTCGGTGGAAATTCAAAATAATTAGAAAATAATCCCAATTATCCCTCGAACGGATCGAAACGCCCGCCGTTAGACTCTCATAGAAGAACGGCTCCATTGAGACCGTTCAAACGTAGAGCGGCCAACGACAAACTGTTCTAGCCTTATCGGTGATAATTCAATTACTTGGATAATTATTTGAAAAAATTACCAAGCGTAGGACTCTGAGATATAAGCGGTTAATATTCATCCGTCCATTATGTTGAACGGCTAGATTAGGACCGCATAAATTCTTGTCGGTGGAAATTTAGAAAATTAACCCAAAATGTTCCAAAAATATATGGACGGCCCGTAGTTAACCGCGCGTGGATTGAGCGGTCGTGGGTGAACCGTACATACATGTGGATGTTGAAACTCATAGAAAAAGTCCAATCAACCAGAACCCAGGCCCATTTAAGCCCCGAAATGACTTGGACCTAACCAAGGAGGGAGGTAACCCATAAAACTGGCCAAAAATACACATGAAAATAGCCCCAACGAGTGATGGACAATTCGAGACATCAACAGGATGGGAGTAAGAGAAACGACACAACTTATCGGGAAAAAATGGGTGTCAACAGATGCCCCTCCTTAACGTCCTCTTTGCAGGGGAGCGAGCGGAGGTGAAGCAGAAGTGACATGGAACATGGAGGTGGAGCGGAAATGCAGCGGAGTGGACCGAAAAAGCGGGCGTTAAGGTAAAATGACACCCGTTTTGACCAACAAGTGACAGGAATCTTTGGGAAAACTCTGAACCAAACGTACAGAATGATTAAACCAAAAGCGACACCCGTCTGGAGGAACTAAACTAAATAAAAATAAACTGACAAGACCAACCTCATGGGGGACACAATCCCGCGGTCCAATGAGGAGGCCACAAAAGCAGGCGTCAAAATTAAAGGAAACAAGCTAAAACTCCAGACGGGGACCTTTCAATCAACCAAACCAAACGAATTGACCAAAGATAACCTTCCAACTCAGAGTGGAATTAGTTCCTCTTACTCAAGCACTTGAACGCACAGCTGACCATCACTGATGGGACATTCTTCAAGCAAACCATGGGGCATGAAAGCTCAAAAGATGCGTATGATGCATGCTGGGCTAAAATAAAAGAAATCATAAAAATGAATGCAAAGAAAGATTAAAATATAAAATACTCGAGAATAATATTGCTAAGCTGGGAATATCAGAGTCAAGATATCATCCACAACCACGGCATGCAGGATAGAACCATCCTCCCTGTGACATCCCAACCTAACGGCCTATCCGAAGATTAAGTACATGAACCTGGATCATCATCGTTTTTGTTAGAGGGGAACGTCAGATCCTGGAACACGTGAATGACCAGCCGGTTCTTGAGATAATATAACAATATAGATACCATATAGTAATGCTAAAACGAGTAGGGATAAAGAGCCATGCCTGACTTACCTGTGCAGGTGAAACGGCATTTTTTTTAGATTTTCTGATTTTTAATTTTTATGAATTTTTAAATAAGACAACCTACAACATGAACAAACAAGCATGAACATAACGAGACAAACAAATGAACGGAATGCAGCATAACACAACAAAGAATGAACGAACAAGCAACATATGCAATATACGAACCAACAATATGCATGTAAGATGAACATAGTGAGACAAGACAATAATGCAGTGGGACAACACACGGTTGGGACAAGAACACGTGGGGGGACAACACACGGTTAGGACAAGAACACGTGGGACAACAACACGGGACATAGAGGGATAACTAATAACATATTCAAGACAACCAACAACACGCGGTGATGGACAAAATAACATGGGTGGGACGACACGAAGAGACATAAACACGTGACAAGGACACGGCGGGATAAAGGACATGACAAAAAAGCCCAAGATCAGAATGAAGCAGAACCGCCAGGTTCATAATCGTGAGGCAGAGCCCTCTAATAAAGATATGATGAGATAAAGCTGAGAATGACACAAGCTTCATAATAGATCGAGAGATAAGATTGAAGGAGAGAATAAGTCAAAGATATGGATAGGAGGCAGAGCAAAAAGATATAGCAAGGAATGCCTGAGTACTTGCAACCTACACACTTAGCAAACGGATTACATATCTATCCTTAAAACAAATGCAAATGCATGAAAAAGACACATTTTTTTGAAATTTTGTGATCTTTTTTTTGATTTTTTTAGATTTTCAATAGTATTTCATTTTTATGGATTTTTTTGAAGTATTTGATTTTTTAGGTTTTTGTAATATTTAAATTTTTTTTTGAGATTTTGAAGTATTTGATTTTTTTGGATTTTTGACAATGTTTACTTTTTTAAAAGAAATTTTGATTTTGACATAGCAATCCGCAGCACCTAAAGACGGGCTCAAACTGTTGCCCAGGGATCGTCGTTCCTACCCCTTTCATTAAAGGCTTCCCTTAAGCAGGGCGTGCATGTGAGGGTGGCTTACCACAACCAACCACTTCTAAAGAACGGTGCCCCTACTAAGGCCATACCTGGGATACAACCCAGTCTAAGAGGGAGAAGCAGAAGAAAAATTAGAGACAAGCGTCGTGCAGGATGGGAGTTATCAAGGCTCAAATTCCTTCTAGGGTACTACCCCTCAAAGAGATAGCATGTTGCGCTCGGACTTTGTGTCTTTGATTTTTAGACCCATATTTATCAGGCACGCATGCGACCGGGCTCATGACGTCCCGTGGGGAACTGTACTGCCACTCTTGCCATGCCTTTGATTCATAATTTTGCATTGATTCATTTTCTCATTTTGGTAGCCCTTATTGGCCAGATATAGCATGAAAGCTTACTTTTGAAGGTCAAGACTGCCCCTATTTGAGACATTTCTCGTATTAGGGAGCGCCTAGGTTAGTCATCTCATCCATCCATCTCTCGCCCCTGCACTTGGCCGAGCAGAGAAAAGAAAAGACCTTTGTGC
Organism: Amorphophallus konjac; assembly: GCA_022559845.1. Taxonomy (NCBI): domain Eukaryota; kingdom Viridiplantae; phylum Streptophyta; class Magnoliopsida; order Alismatales; family Araceae; genus Amorphophallus; species Amorphophallus konjac. The sequence continues at coordinate 250,603,979 of CM040122.1, forward strand.
ATACCCAAAGTATGGCCAATGCAGCAACGTTGTTGCACTAGAGGGGTCGGCTATGGCTCGCCGTGTTGTGTGTGAAAAACCCATACTCAAACTCAACGATCAAGAAAGGAAACTAGACTCCCAGCGCGGAGCTATCACTAGCCTAAAGATGCTGCAGAAGTGACTTATTTGACTAAGCAAACTAACTAAAGCCTAAGGCCACTCAACCATGTTAAGGAATCATGTGTAGAAACAATAGAAATAATGGAAATGAAAGCACATTCTTGCACAAAATAAAGATACCTTTGCAGATCCATGGCCTGGAAACCAGCATCCTGAAGCGATCTCGATCATCAAGCTTTAAGGAGAGCGAGTAGCTTTGTATCCCTTGCTTGCCAGGATAAAGGATGAAAGGAGAGCAAAGGATTAGATTCCTCGACACAGAGGAGTGGCAGACATCATACTGGACGAAGAAGGGATAAAAAAGAAGAGAGACGATGGCTAAAACTCCCTCGTTAAGGCATTGAGGCCCTAATAACAAGGAACCCGATACAGAATAAACAGGGATTAATTGAGATCAAGGTGGGCTAAAGCCTCGAAAATAGAAAGAAAAAGGGTGAGAACCCCGAAAGGGTGGAGAGGAGTAAGTAGAAAGAGGAGAATAAGAATCATCTGACATGGTCGGAGAAGGAGAGTAGCGATCACCCGCCAGAGGCGGGGAAGAAGAAGCATAAACACCCGACCAAGTCGGGGAAAAGAAATGAAAACCACCCGACAAAGTCGGGGAAGGATCAGAAAAACCACCCGACAAGGTCGGGGAACGAGTGCAAGGAATCCTCAATAGGGTCGGGGGAAAAGGATGAGAAGCGGAATCCGGATGTATCCGGGGAGAAAAACTAGAAGATGCCCCTGGATCAGGGGAAGAGGAGGACATAGGCCGAGACCTAGAATGGTGAGGACAGAAGAAGATGGTAGAAATATACTCAGGTGGTGGAAGGTACACCACCCAAGGATAAGAACTGAGCAAAAGAAAAGATGAATGGACGGAGGAAGGAGAGGAGGAAGTGGACCCTCGAATGCACAACTGATGGCCTTTATACTTATGTCGCCACCTCTTCTTAACCGTAATCTTCTTGAAACAACGCCGCCTGGCGCGGGCTCGGCTTCCCTGGCTCCTCAATATGTAATGTCTTCTCAAATAAAGGGCCCACCTGGCAGATGGCCTGGCCCGGTCATGAATATGCAGCTTCATTAGGGCGGCTGCCCCTAGACCCCCAATGCTAACAAGATGCAGACATTCTTGGGCAAACAACTTCTCAACTGAATGAATATCATGAAGCCACGGATTTTGTCTCTTGGCACTAGAACATAGAGGTTCGGCAACTCCACCCAGAAATCAGGCTTGAAGCCTAACTCCCGTACTAGAAGAGCAGGACAAAGCTGAGGGAGATCAATGCGCGGCGTTGACGTGGCCGGCATGCTAATAAATTGAGGGAGGTTGCACAGTAAGTGCAGAATGTCCTTGGAGAGTGCAGAAAATGCAGCCAATTGCCCCCTGAATAGGGAATCCATCAGGCTCCGGGCTGCCGTATGTGTTAGCATAATCCGAGTAGAGAACCTCTCTCGGCCAGTGAACTGAACAGCAATCAAGCGCGAGGTAATAACAGCATTAATGATGAACTTCCCGGTAAGCAAAGAGATTGCTACCAGCCTCGCCTTTGAAGAAACTGACACCAACACAAGGGAACTCTTCTTTGTAACCGTTCTCGTAGTAAATGCAAGCTCATTACCCCTAAAATGGCCAGGAACACGGACTTGGACCGGCATGCGGCTAATGAAATCTTGAGGCTTGTATTGCATAATCAAAGCCTGGCTCGGCTCCTTTTCTCCCTGGGGACTAGACCCGAGGGGCACCAAAGGTAGCGTGTACCTGCTGCGCGAAGTGGGAAGTGGCAGAGGGAGGTTAGAAGGAAGAGGTTTGAAGGGCGCAGGTGGCAATGGTGCAAGCGTTGGGGAAATACTGATGATGATGGGCATGGGTGGAGGTAAAGGAAAAAGTGGAGGTATGGGTTTAGGGTCGGCCTGCTCGGGCTCAGAGGATGATGGCGAAAGAAGTGGCATCGGTGAAGGTGACGGAACATGGATTATTACAAGGGTAGGTGATGAAGACAGTGGTGACGGTAATGGGGATAATGGAGAAGGTGATGATGGAGACGTGGCCAATGGAGGCGGAGAAGGTGGAGGTGGAGAAGGTGGTGGCAAAGGGGGTGATATGGTTGATGGAGATGGTGAAGGGGAAGAAGGAGGTAGTGGCGTAATGGAGGAAGTGGCGGGTAGTGGCGTCTTCGGCGTATCTTTACAACACATCGAGAGATGTTGGGGACAGGAGTGGTGATGGAATCGGAGGGTGAAGGATAAGTTACCCGAGCGGAGGCTAAAGTAGGTAAAAGTGGTGGAGGATATGGGATAGAGGAAGAAGTGGGTAACGGAGCAGGTACCTTATCAACTAGAGAAACACCAGGGTGCCCCTGGTCTTGAAGTGGAGACGGTTGCTTAGGTGGCGCGGCTTGCTGCTGCTGCTGCTTGCTGCTGAGTTCTGAAATAACTTGGTGCATGCTAGCCCAGTCAATCATCTTCTTATCTTCCAGACTGTAAATAATTTCCTCGAACTTGGGGCAATTCTCAATCAAATGCCCCTATTGACGATGGAATTCACAGAAATGGAGCAAATTCCCAACCGCAGGTCGGCAAGGCATAACCGGAGGGAGCTGCAACGTATGGGTGGCCATCAAAGCCCTGAAGATGTCTGTAAAAGACTCCGGCAACGGGGAGTGAGAAGTCCGCTTAGGGCAAGGTGGATGCCGAGGGGTGTGAAAAGGTAATGGAGATGGCAGCGGGGGTTGCATAGGCAAGGGGGACTGCGTAGGCAAAGGCGGAGGGTTATAATGATGTGGAGTCATGGAGGGAGTGGGAATGTAATGAACGGCATCTACCCGTTCTGGGTGTAGTGTTTCCTTGACCGGAGGTGGAGGGGTGTGGTGAGATGAAATAGCGGAGGGCTGACTCATGGAGGGATGTAAGGTGTAACACATGGAGGTATAGGGGTGTGTGGGGGCGGAAGGCCGACCCGTGGAGGGATATGTAGTGGAGGGCTGACTCGCGGTGGAGGGCGGAGGGAAAGTGTATGTAGAAGGTGACGGTGGAGGAGGCTGATGGTCAAAGGAAACTAGGAGTTGTTGCTTAACAAAGCTGGCTCTATTGTAAAGTTGTTGCCAGGATGTAATATCATTCAGGGCTAAAATGCACCTGAGCTCGGGCGTTGCATTAGAAATAACCATCTTGATTTGCTCGCCCTCTAGAATATGCCCCGGGACTTGCGCGGCTAGGCGACGCCAGCGGTCGGCAAACACGGAGAATTCTTCACCGGGCTTCATCTTCTCTTGGGCTAGATCAACCATAGAATATCTGGGCCCCACCTGGTCTCGGTACTACTGAATAAACATTTCTTGGACGGCTTCAAAATTCATCATCTACTCTTGCGGTAATGTGAAGAACCAATCCTTGGCCGAGCCCTCTAAAGATAGGCCAAACAAATAGGCCATCAAGCGTGGATCATGCTGGAACTGGGTCGACTCATATAAGAACTCCTTCAAATGGGCATAGGGGTCACCAACTCCACCATAGCGGCGATATGCAGGAATCTGTGAACGCGGTGGAAGTTGAATACCTTGAAAGGCAAGTGGGATATCCGAAGAAGTTTGAGGATTGATTCGGCGTTGCAGTTCATCAAGCTGGCGTTGGGCCCGAGTGAACATCTCCTCTGTAGGAAGAGTCCGAGAAGGATATGAGCCAGCCTGAGCAAGGGATGGTGAATTTAAACCAGGGTAATGATGATGGGCCGGATAAGGGGACCCAATCTGAGAAGAAGGAAAGCCCATTCCAGGAATGGAGGAATGCGTGGGCCTGGAAGAATCATGTATGTAAGAATGAGGGTGGATTGGGCTAGCAGCAGCACGGGCGGGGTAAGAAGGCACGTTTAAAGAATGGGGTCCAATGGAGGAATAAGGAGACGGGCCCGCATGGGAAGAGGAATCCACGCGGGGGTAAGAAGATGGAGAGGTGCGGGAATAAGGTACATGGGAGAAATGCTCCATGGGGAAAGTGGAGACTTTATACAGTGAATTTCAAATGAATATAAGGATGGGAATGAACCTAAGATAAATGTAGCTAAATGGAGACACACAAAGATGAACTAGACCTAATGAGCCTAATCCGACCAAAAGATGCGAATGACGACGCTATGCAACATACAACGGAGAAGAGAGATGAGAAAAGAATCAACCAACTAGCCAAACAAATTCTAAATGATGCGCGAAGATTTTTATAAGTTCTCTTAAAATCTTAGTGGATTAATTGAAATGTGAGTTCACTCAACCACAAGGTACCTAAATAGGGTGAGAATGGAGAACTGGCAGACTCTAAAGGACTCTCTCTCGCACGAATGCAGACCCTAGACTGGGGGTGGTATGGTACAACCTGCCCGGCGTCCCTGTGGGAATCCACGGCTCACGGGGGCTTACGGAGGTCCTCAACAAGGTCCCCTAGTCGGCTCCAAGGAGTGTGGAGACGAGAGGAAACCCCACCTTGGTAGGAATGCAACTAGATGTGAATGAAATGCATGAGTCCTTTGTGCACCGGAGTGCATGCAAAATCTAGCCTAGCAACTAACAACCAATGACCAAAATATACACGCGAGGATGAAAACAAGTAGACATCGATAACATATAAGCAGGGGAAGATCAATAGATGGCACCAAGGAGAACAAAGACACTATAGATATGGCAATCAAAGTAACCTCGGGTGCACTGTGGCATCAGAAGGACGGTCTGTGGGAGACCGCACAATAAGATAAATGGTCTGGGGTGGACCGCATAATCCAGGGAGCAACAGAACTACAAAATAACTGTAAAAGAATAACCGAGTGCTAGAAATGAAAGGCGGTAGAGATAAGAAACATACCAAGAAGAGCGGTCTATATATAGCCGGGTAAGCTATGGAACGGATTCTCACAAACCGTGTACCTACAGTCAGAACACCCAGAAGCATACCTGTGCCAGAAATATGGATGGTCAGGAACAGACCGTTCTGCGGTTTGGACGGTCGATGGGGGGCCGTCCATGACAGGACGCTCGCAGGAGAACTAGCACTGTTCGCAGGGAAGGACGGTGGATGATCAGCCGCCCAAAGCTTGAAAGGCTCTGTGAGAACAGCTCTCGTTCCAGAAGGCAAAAAATGCAACTTAACCTGCAATCACTCCAAAACGGGACTAACACAACGAAAGAGGGGTCAGCAAATCACAAGCACGATGGGCACTAGGTGTACCACCGTGATCGCCACAAAAGAGGGGTGTAGATATATTTTATCCTCTTACTTAAAGGTAGATATGCTATGAATAGATCAACAATGCGATGACTAAGTGCAGAATAGCAAGAGGAGAATGAAAAATGAAAGTGACCGTGATCGCCACCAAAGCGCCGGACAGGGTGAACATGTCGTGCTTTGGAAAGGAAGGGGAGACACTCGCCTAGCTGCAGCACTACGAGGATGCGCGGTTGATGAAGAGCTACCTAGGGGACGCGCGGTCTTACGATAGACCGCCTAAGGGTGCTGCAGAACGTGCGGGCGGAAGCGCTCCTGGAGGATGGACGGCTTGAAATAGACCGCAAGAAGAGGAAAGGCGGTGCAGGAAGAGCCGCACGTCTTCTTGAACGGGCAGTTAGGAACCGCTCCAGTCCACCACACCAGAAGTTGCGAAAGTGCTCACCTCCACCCTCTCCAGCCGGCCAGAGGGGATGGACCTCGTGTTAATGAAGTGCTGACCTGCAAAACAACGTAAAGACACAAGAAGAACACCTAGATTAGAGCTGAATGGTGTAGTAAATGTCAAGATAGTAGGAGACGAACATAAATAAATGGAAAGGGGGATACCTGGGGGGGTTTAAACCCCTAGGGTGTCAAAACACAGATGGATGTGTGCATGGTGATGAAAAAAATGAAGGAGGACGTAGGGAGAAAGCAATGCATGCAATGAACAGTGACGCAAGCTATAAAACACAAACGACTCTAAACATTGACTACTTCCTGGATCGGAAGCTTGTATGGACGTAGAAAGCCTCCCTCCTTGGTGCTAGGTCGTTCAAGAATGCGGCAGGGCTTCGCCGTCGATCAAAATCTCCCCCCCCCCTTTCGAAGTCCGGCCTTTAGGGTCTATTTATATAGCCTAGAAAGCCAGCCCCGAAACTTGGGTTTAGAGCCATTTTCGGGACGAGATTATTGAAGATAAATCGTAGATAACAGAATTATCTCTCATCCAGTCGAAACGACACTCAAAATGGTTGATTATCCACGGAGAAATTGATGAAAGAAGTTGGAGATAAAACCATGGATAAAAGGATTAAAATCTGTTAAAATTCAATAGTCGACGGGATGAACGGTCTTACGATAGACCGCTCAACAGGATGGGCGGTCACCTACTAACCGTCCAAACCCGTCGGTGGAAATTGAAAATAATTAGAAAATAATCCCAATTATCCCTCGAACTGACCGAAACGCCCGCCGTTAGACTCTCATAGAAGAACGGCTCCATTGAGACCGTTCAAACGTAGAGCGGCCAACGACAAACCGTTCTAGCCTTGTCGGTGATAATTCAATTACTTGGATAATTATCTGAGAAAATTACCAAGCGTAGGACTCTGAGATATAAGCGGTTAATATTCATCCGTCCATTATGTTGAACGGCTAGATTAGGACCGCATAAATTTTTGTCAATGGAAATTCAGAAAATTAACCCAAAATGTTCCAAAAATATATGGACGGGCCGTAGTTAACCGCACGTGGATTGAGCGGTCGTGGGTGAACCTTACATACATGTGGACGTTGAAACTCATAGAAGAAGCCCAATCAACCAGAACCCAGGCCCATTTAAGCCCCGAAATGACTTGGACCTAACCAAGGAGGGAGGTAACCCATAAAACTGGCCCAAAATACACCTGAAAATAGCCCCAACGAGTGATGGATAATTCGAGGCATCAACAGGATGAGAGTAAGAGAAATGACACAACTTATCGGCAAAAAATGGGTGTCAACAGTAACGTGCATAGACCTTAGCTATAACTAGTTCAATGAAATGAATGTGCATGCCACCTGTTTGATAAAATGACTGTGCATGCAATCTGATGAGGTTCAGCAGGAAAATGCATCTACCTGAAAATCCATTTATCATACAAATGATTATGATGACAATCATTAAAGCACAAAATTCAATGCACATAAAATAATCCTCATTAATACACAATGCAATGACCAGTTGCATCATCATTCAATCTTTCATGCAATTACATGACTTATAGTGTTTGCTTTCATCAAAACCACAGGGACACAATAGACATGTCTTAGTTAGTATTTTTGTTTAAGTTATTTTTGAACTCGGATTTTCACAGGAAGAAATGGTCATCCTATAGACCGCCAGCGAACCGTCGCGGTCGTACGATAGACTGCTAACCGCACGCGACGGTCGCCCATTTGAATGTATTATGTTTCTAATTTTGTAATATTGGTAAACCGAACCATATTACAAAATTAACCATATAGTTATTATATAATAAGCCTAGTTAACTAAGTTTAAGCCTAATTTAAGTGCTGATTTTATGTACTTAGTTAATTTCATTGATTATCATCATGGATTTCATGTTTTCATGCACATTGGTATTATGTTTAACTTAGGTTAATTTATGCCAAAATCATATACTTTTGTAATAAAAACATATGTTCAAAGGATTGATGATTTATGATTCAACTTGGTCACTGTTTTATCACGATTCTTTCCCTTATCTAAGAGTCATTTTCTTAAGTACATGGCACATATTCCAGTATGTTGTCATTAGATACACTTTTTGCACATCAAGAACATAATCTTGGACATGATGACCTCTCCTTTGGATATTCCTTCCAACGGACTAGCAAATCTTGTTTCAAGGCCTCCGTAAGACTCCGCGAGCCTGGGATTCCCACTAGGACGCCGATCTGGTTGTACTATTAAAAAACCCATTGTCTAGAAAGAACTTTTACCGGTGTTTCATGCATTCTGGAATTTAGCGGCCTTCTAGTTGACCGCTAGAGTCTGCTAGCGGCCGTTCGATTGACCTCTAATGGATCCTAAACGGTCCTGCATTAGACCGCTAAAGACTCCAAATGTTCTATTTTCAAAATATCAGACTCTATTCGTAAACGGTCCTGTACTAGACTGCCAGGAGCAAGAGACGGTCTAGTAAATGACCGCTAATGTCGTGAGTTTGATTAACCCGGGGTTTGACTCATGGGTTTATTTTCCTATGTTCCTAGATGGTCCAATTGATTATCTAGAATCTATTATATTATTCTAAAGATACCTAAGTAATTTTGAGAAATAAAAAATGTACCGTTATGCTACCGATTTATTTCCATAGCATAACCTAGTTATTAAATGCATTTATTGAAATCTCTTGTTCTCCATAGAAGCATTCTTAGTTTTTGGTTACTTTATCATGGAATTATTATTTGAAATTGTACATTCTTGGCCGTATTAACGTGGAAGTAGCTTGATTTATATTTGAAGATGCAGTTCGAGCATTTATTGTGTTCAAGGGCTCTATGCTAGTCCCCTCGGCTGATTGTCGGAAACATACTATGTAAACCATGGGGTATGATGCTACTGGCGTCGCATTGCGCTGGGAGTACTTTTTCTATAAATGAGTGAAATATCCACGGGTGGAAATTCACATGAATTCATGAAATACTTGCTACTAAGTGAAAAGTACATTCTTGCTTGTTACATGACTTTCTAGTGCATAACTTTCATGGTTATGAAAAGTACATTCTTTTTCATGAAAAGGCCAGATCTACATTCTTGTTACATTCTTACTTGATCATGTTATATTCTCATATCTCAAGCTTAATCATATCTTGTTACTTTGGCTTTATTCTCGTTGTTTCATCATATTTGCATGGTTTATCTTATTCTTTAGAGCTAAGATGCTAATTACTTAAATCTTGCCAATCATGTTGATACGAAGATACCTATTAGGCAAGTGTGCTCATTACCTACTTTCTCAATGTTTCAGGAAGTACGAGTGAATCGGATTCGGATTACTCCAGTAGCGGGTCCGAGAGCGATTAAATGTTTCATGGAATCGAGTGAAGACCTAGAATTATCAAAATATGTCTAGATTGAGTCGTTATATGTAATTTTTCTTTTATTGAGTTTAGAAGTTTAAAGAGAGTCGAATACTTGTTTATTTGGAGTATGATTATTTAATATGAAATGAAAGAGAAGGTTGATTAAATTATTATGCTATTACTTTGTGTGATTGTTCTTGCACTCTGATTATATTGCTTGATCGAGACTTACCATGTCGGCTATTTGCGTTCCCGATTGTTTCCGCTGCATAATATGGGGGCATTGTTGAAACCCATTTTATGACCAATAAGTTGGGTCATCTCCTTGTTCATCTTTATGATGCTCCGAGTTGTTCACCCTTACTGGGCCTTCTTGGTCAGTTTTGAGGCCTATTTCTTGGGTCACTTCTCCTTGGTTGGGTCTCGCTCCTCATTTTTTTTGTCCGCTGGATGAAGCTTAGCAAGCCTTCATGTTATTTACCACCCCATTGTCTCTGGCGGCCTATCCCTGGTGCATTTGCTGACATGTAGCGCTCCTTCCTTCGACCGCTTGCTGACGCCAGAGTCCAAAAGCCAACAGCTTTCTCTCACCCTTATCTCTTCTTATCCATTGTGCGCTGGCGGTTTATCGTAGGACCGTCAGAGCTAATTGGCGGTGGAGCCTTGGGCCGCCAATTCCTTACAGAGTCCTGTTCATGAAAACTTCAGCCGTTTGCCTTATCTTTTTGTTGGATAATGAACTTTAGCGGTCCAACCTTCGGCCGTTAAATGCCTATGATGGTTTATCGTAAGGCCGTCACATCACACAGAGAGTTCTAGCATAACTACTCTTTATCTGCTACTCTGTGGTCGAATTAAGAGTTTGATTTGATGATTTCTCCCTCAAAACTGATCCTTAGAACCTTCGATTTGTTTCTATGGACTCTTGGGGGTATTATCTTCAAGATTTTTCTAAGAATCGTCCTACTTTCTAGCTTGGTTCTCTTCTACTCGTCTAGAGAGTTTAAGGGTCTATAAATAGAACCCTTGACTTCATGGCTTGAAGAGGAAATTTCTGGAGTTCGCGTCAAGGTGTTGTTGCATTCTGGAGCTAGTACCTACCAAGGAGAACTGCTTCCCACGTCCATTTGCTTCCTAAGTCCAGGAGGTATCAAGTTCCAAGGGTTTTTAGTGTTAATTTATTCTTTAGCTCTCTTTTACCCCTCATAGCATCCAAGGCATCTTCCCCCTTCCTCTCTCACGTTCCTACATCTTCCGCGTTCATTTTAAACCTCTCCCATCTTTTAAAATGCCCCACAGGGGTTAAAAATCCAATCTCCTAGGTATCCACCCTTCTAATTGCATGTTTCTAGTTTTCTTTGTCTTATAGTTACTACACTTGTCAGCGGGCTAATTTAGGTTGTTTCTCTATGTTCTCTACATGTTTTGTAGGTTTACAGCATCCATAGCACGAGGCCCAATGATGCGGACATCACCTCCCATGCCCACGTTCACAGCTCGTCTCCTCGCCCCGGTTGCATCCGGCATGGTCTAGTTATCTAATTTTGAGTCCTACGTAATTTTTATTTGAGTCATTTGATGTAATTTTCATTTTACTTGAGTCATGTCCCTAGGTCTTGTGCTTATTTCCCTAAGTTTGAGGGTCATTATGTTGTTTAGTTAGTTATTGGGCCCAATTCATTGGGTTTGGCCCAAGTGCACCCCCCTACCCCCTCGGTTATTTGTCATTGAGTCAATTGTCAGGGACTTTTGTAGAAATGTGGGTTTCCTATATATAAGACCCCATTCCCCCCCATTTCAACTTAATGAATGAATGAATGAAAAAAACTTACCATTTTGAGAGTTTACACTTCTTATCTAGTGGAGAGATTCCATTTTTTGGGTGAGAAACCCTAGGGGAGAGATTCCCCACCCTTCCTTCTCTTAATCTCTCTTTTTCACTCCACTTTCTCTCTCCTCAACACCCAAATTCGAATTTTCTTCTCTCTCCTCCCTTCCCAACCACCTCCACTCCCCACCTACCCCATTTAAGCCTCTTCCCATTCCCCACAACCCTCATCAATACTCCACCCCTTCCCAAGACCCCCTCCACCAATCCTCTCCTCACCATCCAACCCCCAACTACCCCTCCCACTTTCCCAAGCACCCTTCCCACCACCCCAAGCACCCCTTCCCTTCCCCAACACAACCCCCCCATTCCCAAGACAAAAAATTAACCCCACCCTTAAACCTATTTTCGAATATCCTTTCCCTCTCTCCATTCCAACCAAATTGGCAGCCCCCACTACCACCATCTATTGGACCCTCTTCCAGACCTTATTCTCCACCTCCCACACCTTAGAACACCCCCTCCAAGACCCCCTTACAACCAGGGGTCACTCCCACACTCATCTACCCCCTTCCCCTTCTTCTTTCTTGGTCATTGGAAGCTACTTCGAAGTTGCAGTTTGCTGTCCATAGGTTGTAGATGAACCAGCAACTTGCAGCGGCCCCCACGACTTCCTCCGAACGAGTTTGAAGACTCAAGAGCCATCGTCGGAAGCGTCTACCAGTCTCCTTCGCAACAGAAGTGGTTTCATCTTCTTCCGATCTCCGAGCCGTCCAGGAGGTCCATTCTCCCACAACTGCGCAGTTCTGCCTCGGCTGAGGACCTGAGCCAGATTAGAAGCTCTGCCACGACGAACCCCGAAGGAATCAGTCCAAGAGTTCTTCTTCAAAGTTCTTCATCGCCCAGTCTACTTCCAGAATCAAGAAACATAACTTCATTCGGCGTTCGTGATCCAGAGTTCTCATTTTTCTCCCTCAGCTACGCAGATCTGCTACTCATAGTCTGCATCGACCAGTCGCCATTGTTCTGCATCCCCTAGTCTTCTCTGACATAGGTTGGCTTCCCCGTCAGCTTTTCTGCGAAGAGGACTCATCCACGATTCCAACGACTCTGACAGCGCTTGATTCCGAGGTTGGGAGCTGCCGGGGCGTTCTCTGCAATCTGCTATTAGAAGTCTGCAACTACAGGTCTGAGAATCTGAAGCTCTGTTCAAACCTCTATCCTGGTCAGCAGCGGCTCCAGAAGAAATTGAAGAAATTCTGAGGCATTCCCTTCTTAGCTACGAAGATTTTCTCACCAGTCTCATCATCAGAGAAATTCCTGAGCGAGTTCTACAGCAGCAACACCGTCTACCTATCCCTGTTCGGGGAGAGCAGGCAGAACCGGTGACTTCATCGTTCCATGCTTTTAACCATAGTTTCCCCTCCCCGCTTGGCCGGCTGAAGGCCCCTCCCTGCGTGGAGGTAGTATTGTTTGTAATCTCATTAACCCCCACCCCAAGATCCCCCTCCTGCGAGAGGTGTAGTGGTGTAACTTGATTGGGCAGGTCAAGCTACTCCGACGCGGCGTGTGGGGATCCACTCGCCTCCCCGCTCGCCCTCGTCTCCGACCGGGACCAGTTTCTTCAAACCGGTCGAGTAAGTGCTCAATCCTTCACTCCATTTAGTGCTTGTCTTTCAATATTTATTCTAGTTCCGCTGGTTATGCGAGTGAGAGCTCGATCCTCAAGCCCCGTTGTCTTGAGTGATCACCATGGGAAGAGAGTGGAACCCGTGCCCTTTGGCACTTCATCGGACCCTTGATTTGGGCAGCCGTACCCTTGGGGAATCAAACCTTGGCCTTGTTGGCCCTCTACCAGCAAGGGCCTAGCCCACACAACCTCCCCTTGGCATTGCCAAGTTACCCCGGGTCTTAGTGAGCATCGGGTGAGCGGTTGCTATTATCGGTCCATTTTTTAATGCTTAATTGTGCTTGCTTGTTGAGTCCTAGGTTGTGTCACATCACCCAAGTCTTCTGGCCGGCTGGAAGAAGTGGAGATCAAAAGTCCCAAAGCTTGCTGTTCTGCGGTTCTCTGGCGGTGGTATATTGGAGCACTAAGGATCTCTGGTGGTTTATCGTAAGATCGCTAATTTCTCTAGCGCGCCAGTCTTCGACCGTTATTGTTCACATAAGTGCAGTTTTCTCTCTCCCATGGGCGGGTGTTGCATCCACCTATTTCCAAGGTATTTATCTTAGCTTTGGCTAGTTAAATTACTTTGGTGGTGATCACAATCCTCTAGTTTGGGCAGTAGTCCTCTCTCTCTCCTCATATCTCTTCTTTACTTACTTTTACTTGCTTGTTCCACACTTACGGTGTGTGTTTTCTTTTATTCCCTCACTCCAAGCCCCGACATGTGTTTTTCTTTTCCCTTGCTTAGTTCTGATAGAGATGGCATGCCCATGCTTAGAGTCCATGCTGGTTGCTTAGGTTCATGCTGTGCATGTTCATAGGTTGATTATTGCACATTGCTTATTCTTATTTCTATTGTTGATGTTCATATTCACTTGCAAAGGAACCAATTAAAATCAATAGAACTTTTTGGCGATCATGGTGGGACATCTAGTGCCAATCGTGTTGGATCTCTGTTTTACCTGCTGTTCTTTATTTTACCCTAGTTGCCCATGTTTTCAACAGATTTTCCCTCTATTTCCTACTGTTTCTAGTTCTCTGGGACTTTTGGCGGTCGGACATTCGACCGTTAAAGGCTTAAGAGCGGTCTATTATGAGACCGTCTCATCTCTCTGGCGCTCTCATATTAGACCGCCACTCCAGTGATAGGTACGCATCCCGAGGTGTAGTTTATTTCAGTAGTAACTACTGTGATTTTTATATTTGGGTTCTATCTGATCTCCTCCTTAGTTGTTTGGCATATTCATATCATTGTGTGCATATTGGATTGCTAGTTTTTAGGCTAGAATTTGCATGCACTCCGGTGCACATAGGGTCATTCATTATTCATACTTTAGATTGCAATCTCCTACCTTGGTGTGTGAACCTCTCGTCGCCATATTCCTTGGGGCCGACTAGGAGATCACATCAGGGACCTCCATAAGTCCCCGCGAGCCGTGGATTCCCACACGGATGCCAGGCCGGTTGTACATTTCGCACACCGTGTCTAGGATTGCATAAGTGAGGGAGTGATTACATCTAGAGTTAACCAAGACATATACCTCTCCCCTATTGGGAACCTATTGTTGAGAGCACATTTTAATCAAGCTACTAAGGTTCTAAAGAGGAAAACAATTAAAAACTTTAAGCATCATCTAGGCAACTTGGTTGACTTTGATTGTTTTTTATCTTCTTCTCACTTACATCTTTATTAAAAACCATCTAGTTTAAGTCAATCATTGTGTGTTTGTTTTGTGTCGTTTGCGTTTTGCCAAGGTGTTGAATTTGCATGTGGAGTTGCTTTCGTTCACTAGAGTCATCTTCTAGGGGCAATTCCTTTCTCCAATCCTCTCTTCGAGTCCACCATGGCCTCTTTTGATCTCCCCCGTTCCCAAGAGGAGTCTCTTTCTCAAGAGCTTCTAGAGGATTCTTCCATGGTTATCTCCTTCCATTCTAGAGAGGGGTCCGTCCCTCCTCCGGCCTTTATCCCTATGGAGGGCGCCCAATCCACTCAATCCCTTCCTCCTCCTTCTGCCAATTCTATTCTTCAAATGATAGCCCAGTTGGATCCGGCCCAACTTCAGGCTGTTTATCAGGCCATGCAGGGGTCCAACACCCCACCTCCCACAATGACGCAAGGCCTATCGAATACTTCCATTGTTTAGTCTAGGATTGATGGGTCTGCCATCCAGCCCAGTCCAATTGACCTTACTCCGGTCTAACCCAGGACCATCATATTTTCTACTTTGGAAGCGGGCCAATCTTCTGGGTCGGCCCATCAATCTGTTGACAAGGGAAATACCATTCTCCCTTCTTCAATCCAAGCGGATCCTTGTCAGGCCATTCCATCCGGGCCACAAGTCCTTGCGGGCCCAGCTGAATTTATGCGTCCTCAGCAGGGGGCGACCCAAGTTCATTCTAGCTTGGGTCATCCTTCAGCCCAATACCCTGCTTATGGGCTTCCTCCTCCTCTTCCATATGCTTATCCTGCTGCCCCTCATCTTGGGCCTCCTCCTCCTCTTCCTTCTGTTTATCCTTCTACTCCTCAGATTCAACCTCCTTCCATAACTATCCCTACTCCATCTAGGGAGCAGGAGTTGTTAGATAAATGGGCCGCCATGCAACAACAACTTGACTTCCTCCAGAAGCGGGTTGGCCCACAATCCTTGGCAGACGTTCCAGTTCGGAGCTTTCAAACTATTTGATTCCCCCCACAATCTGAGCTCCCCAATTATCGCAAGTATGACGGGAACGCCAATCCCTTCATCCATGTGAGGGACATTCTATATGAATCGGCCCAATTTCAGTATGATGATCGGCTTATGGCATACTTATTCCGCCGATCATTAGATGGGATTGAAATTGAATGGTTTTACTCTCTACCACTGGAAGATGCCGAGAGTTTCAAGATAGTGAAGGACAAGTTCATTCAGAGGTTTCAAGGCAGGGTCGGCCTAAAATACTCTTTTACAGACTTGGTGGCCGAGAAAATGAAACCAGACGAGGAGGTTGCTACTTATGCCGATAGATGGAGGCAGATGGCCGCTAGGGTGCCAGGCCATATTCCGGAGGAAGAAAAGGTCAAACCGTTGATTTCCAATGCTACTCCAACCTTCCGCAACATTCTGGCAATGAATGACATAGCGATTCATTCAGACACAATTTAAGGACTCCCCAATCCACTCTCTCTTCGAGGCCCAAAAACCCAAATATAATCGAAAACCTCAAGGGCCTGTTACAGAAGAAGTCCAGACCAACGAACAAGTCCAGGCCGTTGTTTTCCCATCCACCAACCCATCCAACCAAATCCTTTTCTCGCAAAACCCCCGCAATAACCAAACCGCTCCACAAAACCCTCCGTCCCTCTTCACGCCACAGAACCCTCCACTCACCTTTCCCACGCCGCAAAATGCCTTCTCCGCTCCCCAACAACCTCCATAGCCTCCACAATACCATAACGTCCCTCCCCCCAACGGCTACAGCAACAAGCGCCCGGCTCCAAAGAGAGCCCAATACCCTCCACTGCCAGAAACCCTTACCGACATTTTCTCCGCTCTCATGTCAGTTAGTGCCATTCAGCTTCCTCTAGAATGGCCCGTCTGGAACCCGACCGTTGATGAGACTAAGTATTGTATGTTCCACAAGCAGCCGGGGCATACAATTGAAGGATGCTTTCAGTTCAAAGATTTGGTCTATGACCTACACGAAGGACACCGCATTGACTGGGCCGAAATGCACAACGCCATCATAGAGATTAAAGAAAAGATAAGGCAAGCACCGAGGCAGCAAGTGCAGCAACAACAGGCACCACCGCCACAGCAGCAACCGCAACAACCTCAACTGGTTCAAGACTTGGGGATCCGTCAGAACCCCATGCCGAATCATCCTCCTGCTCCGCATCCTCAGCTGCCGGCACCGGCTCAGGTTAACCTTGTTCATCCCGTGGCGCCCGACACCAGGTGGTCCTATGATGACGACGGCATAGTCCAACAAATCTCGGCCCTCCACCACAACTACTGTAATCCTTCTCCCTCCTCCCTTCCCACCATCCTTACGCCTACACACCAAACCCATCCTCCACCGGCTAAACCACTCGTCCTCCCATCCACTGCTCCTCTTACCTCTATTTCACCACTAACACCTTCACCCGCACCTCCATCTCGCCCATTGCTCGTCACCCCCGCTACCATTACCACACTTCCATCCAACCTTCCGCCCACGCCTCCGCTAGCTTTTACACCTCCACTGCCGCTAACACCCATTGTCACCGCACCTACCATCAACCCTTCACCCATTATTCTTTTTCCACAACCTGTCACCTCCGATATCATCCCTTCCGACCCCATCATCTCTCCTACACCCTCTTCTACGTCACTCATCCACCCTATCAGGCCCATTATATCGTCGGATGCCGTGCCAGCACAGAATCTCGCCCTGCAGAGCGGGCGTTTGTTTCATCAGAATTATGGTTCTACTTCCTATCCCCAGTCTTCTCAACCGGTTGTTGATCAAGAAGAGACTGAGCCACTACCGGGTACCCAATATGATTTGTTGCATCACTTGGATCGGGTGCCTGCCAAAATATCTGTGCTAGAGCTAATTAAGAGATCTACCCTTCACCAAGATGCACTAAGGAGTTTTATTCAGAATGTGATGGTTAGTGAAGATGTGGCAGCTGACAGTTTACCTACAGCATTGGCAACAATCTCCAAAGGACTGGCAATTACCTTCTCTGAGACTGAGCTAGCACCTCCGGAAGCTCGGCAGATGTCGCTTTGCATTACTATTATTTTGAATAAAGTCAGCATTGATGCGGCATTAGTAGACACAGGGGCATCTATCAATGTTTGCCCACTCAGCACACTCAGGGCTTGCAATTTATCAGAAGAACTCCTATGACCGACCCCGACTACTATAGCAGCTTATGACAATTCACGAAGAGCGTGTCACGGGGTTGTCACCATTCAGGCTGAGCTTGGGCCTCTTACTATGCCCATTGAATTTTATGTGCTGGACATCGACCCTATGTTCAAGGCTATCTTGGGTCTTCCATGGATTGATACTCTTAGCGTCGTGCCATCCACTGCTCATCAGTGCCTTAAATTCCCCTTTCAAGGGAGGGTGGTTAAGGTGAAAAGCTTGTCCACGGTCTAGTCAGTAAAGGCTATATCGGAGAAGATTTTGCCAACTCCGTGGCCCAGCACTCGGCCAGTTATTTCTGTGTGGGATCTGGACTTCCATGGGCCTATGCACTATTGTGTCCCTTTAGTTTTGATGATAGCAAACACTATAAGTCATCATGTGTTTTCATGAAGATTTATAGATTGAATGATATTTGCAATATGCATATGATTATGCATTCTGTTATTGCACTGTGCATTAATGAGGTTTGATTGATGTGCATTGTTTATTGATAAGAATGTAGACTCTAAGAGTCGACATTGGGTCGGTGCATTTCATGATCATACACATATAGGTCCGAGCATGCCAAGTCCACGCATACCATGTCTGAGTAGGTTTGTGTCCTAAGTCCTTACATGTTCTGTCTTAGGCTTTGCATTATGATCTGTGCACTTCTGTTGAAGTCGGTGCAGTTCTAGTTGATTGAATACTCATCTCAGTGCACACTTAAGTCCATGGTAGCTTTGCACTTGGTAAACAAAGGTCCATGCAAGTCTGCACATGCATTACCTATTGTTGTTGAAGACGATGCACGTTTGTGTCTCAGTGTTGTGACTGTATAAAGTCAGTGTATCTCATGTTGCGTCTCATGCACACCTAGGGTCAGTGCACATTTGTGTTTCATATTTGCGTCTCATATTGCATCTCATGTGCATATGTGTGTCAATGCATGCCTCCGTCTCATGATTCGTCTAAGGCATATATTAAGGTCGGTGCAGGTTGTGTCTAAAGCAGACACACGGTCGGTGCATGTCTACGTCTAAGGCATATACATAGTCGGTGCAGGTTTTACATGCACGCATATAGGGTCGGTGCAGGTTTGCTGCTAGCATACTCAAGTCGGTGCATACCACTGTTCCTATGCATATAAAGGACTGAGCATCTTTTGTCTCATGCACTTGCGTCTCATTTTGTGTCTCACGCACATACCAGGTTGCATGCATTCATTCGGTCGGTGCAATGCCTTCTATAGCACAAGCACGGTCGGTGCAAGCTTTGCATTGTGCGTATTCTCTCAAGGTCGGAGGAGGTTTTGAGTCCGTTCATGTTTCTGGCTAAGGCCCATACAAGGTCTGTGCCATTCCTGCCTGAGCATATAGCTAGTCGGTGCATTCTTCGTGCTACACTACTTAAGGTCTATGCATACTGTGTTGTTGCACGCACGCATATAGGGTCGGTGCAGTCTTTGCTGCAAGCGTGCACAAGTCGATGAACATTGTATGCCGCGAACATTAGGTCGGTGCAAGCTTTGGCTCACACGGGTCGTTGCTAGTTGCACTCTATGCATACTAACATCGGTGCACATTCTGCCGCTTGCACACTGAGGTCTGTACATTTTTTTTGCTATGCACTATAAGTCACTGCATGCTTTACTACTACACTATATAAGTATGTGCAAGTTCTTTCCTCCATTACATTTCAAGTCGGTGCACATGTGTTAGCAATGCACTTCATGTCTGTGCATCTTTGGCTTACGAAAGTCAAGGTTTTTGCACATTAGTAATTCAGTCTTCCCTACAAGTGTTGGACAAAATGCCGCTTAACTGTTTGTGTTAACAGGAACTTAATTACAGTGCAAGCACGTGGGCTCTAAGTGAGGCAGGTGTTGGGCACGTGATCCCAGAAGACTGATATTCTGACACGTGGATTCCTTGGAAAAGGGGGCACAAGCCCTACACACACCCAAGGCATGAGCTCGTGGGAGTCCAGGTCTGAAGCCCTATAAAAAGACATCCTCTGTGATCAAAGGACCCTAACGAAGGAACGATGAAGCAGGGAAAAGGATAAGGAGCATCGCCAGAGAAAAGAAGAAAAGAAGAAAGAGAGTGAGAGCTGAGAAAGAAGAAGAAGAAGGACCAGTGAGTGAGCAGCAAGAAAGAAAGAGAAAGGAAGAGAGAGCCAGAGACTGAGAAGAGAAGAGGAGAGGAGAGAGCGTTCCCTGAAGATCTGTTTAGTCTGTTCATGGATCAAATCCAGAACGACTATGCTCATTGGAGCTTACTATTTTTGCTTTCCTTTTGATTTTTTTGGTTGCCCTTTTTGCATTTCCTTCATGTTCTTCCGATACTCTGTTGTGGGTTCGGGTTCCTTCTGTGGACTCAGGATAAGGGAGATGTAGTATTCGGTTGCAAGTAGTGGTGTGCTACTTGTGGGTTTCCCTCCGGTTTGGAGGAAGGGAGGATTGGTCCTTCGGTTTGCAAGTGGCTGGGTGTCACTTGTGGGTTCCCTCTAGTATGGGGGAAGAGAGGTCTGCGACCTCTGGTTTGCTAGTGACGGGGTGTCACTAGCGGTTACCCTCTGGTTTGGAGGAAGGGAGATTCGTCTCCGGTTCTGGTCTTGTTGGTTGCAAGTCCAGGTGCCAAGCTTCTGTGGGTTACAGAACTTGGTTTGAGGGATTTGTCTCCCTCGGTTTGTCAAGCTGTTAGGCAGCGTCTGTTGCATACTGAGTCTGCTGTTCTTGCATTTGCAAGGGAAGCCTCACTCCGGTTTGGGGTGAGGGGTGGACGTAGGCAGACTGGAGGTCTAGCCGAACCACCTAAAAATCATGGTGTTCTGTGGTTTGCTTTTGCGTACATTTCCATATCTTTTGCCCCCTTCACAGGTTGTTTAAGCGTTCTATATCTAAAGCCTTCCTGTATGATTTCTGTTTGAGTTTGGTATTGCTGTTAAGTGTTTGACTGAATGTGTTAGTAGAAGATCTTACTTAGTGTGCCTCGTGGCAAGTGTTCCTTGAGCAATCTTGTGAGTTGAATCTGACCGAACTGTAATCTTGTGTGAGTCAGTCATCCTGCTTGGGCTTCTAATTATCTTCTGAAGAGTTTTTAACTTGTTTAATCCATTTGAGAGTTCTAACTCTGCAATAGTTTTATTCCACTATAATAGTTCTGAATCGAAGCAATTTTTTGACTGGGGATTCATTCACCCCCCCTCTAAATTCGTGCCTTGCACCCTAACAATTGCTATCAGAGCGGTTGCTGTCTTATCGGATCCAATGATCCGCAGTAGATCCTACAGCCTCTTTGGTGCATTTTTGAGCATACCTATTTTGGTGCATTGAATTAGTTGCTGATTTGTATTAATGGCTCATCCACCTGTTTTCAATAGCTCAGATTTTAATTCATGGCTTAGCCGTCTGCGTAGCTTTTTTATATCTGCTGATACTGATCTGTGGAAGTTAATTTCACAGGGTCCTCATAGATTACCAAAGAAAAAGTCCAAATGGACTGACAATCATAGATCAAAGTATGGAGAAAATCAGGAAGCCTTTGATTTAATGAAAGCTGCAACTAACAAGGCCTTACACTCATGTTTTCATGATTGTAGGTCTGCTAAGGACATTCTAGACAAGCTGAAGCTAGCCCACAAGAGTGGGGAGGACAACTGCATGATGGCTAAAGGTCGTAATCAAAGTAGCAGCCAAAATGATGAAGAGGATGACGATCAGGTAAACCCCTTTGAAAATTACTCTCTAGATGATTGGGAGGATGCATATGCTGATTTATTAGAGTCACATGAGAGGTTAAGAAAATAATATAAAAATTTGAAAAAGACAACTGAGTTGAATAGTTCAAACTCTTCTTGTGAAAAGTGTATGGAGTTCAAACAATCTCATGATGCCTGTTTGTCTGAAAAAGAAAAGCTTAAGAAACTAATTGGTCTACACAAAGAAGAAAATCAAGAACTTGCATATGAAATTGCTGAACTAAAAGAAAAACTTAGTTCGATTGATGATGATCAGTTTCAGGTTAATAATTTAGTTCAGAATGAAAAACTGTTGAAAGAATTTGAGTGTGTTAGCTTTGAATTGGATGTTCTAAAATCTGAAAATGAGTGTCTTAGGAAACAATGTGAAAAACTCCAGACTGAAACAATATGTTTTGTTAAATCTGCATGCAATGATTGTCCATTTCTGAAGGAAATAAATGAAAATCTTCACTTAGATTTAGAATGGTAGAAGGACTTAACTGTCTCCCTAAAGGAAGTAAACAAAGATCTGTTAAACAAGATTCTAGAGTTTGAACATATAGAGGAAGAGCTGAATGATAAAATGAACTCAATGAAAATTGATAAAGGCTATGTTGAAGAAACTGAAAATCTAAAATCAAAAAATGACGAATTAATTAAAGAGGTTGAAAGATTGAAGCAGTTGAACACTGCTATGTTAGAGAGACTTCTTATCTTAGAAAAAGGAAAATCTGTTTGCATTGAAGAATCTAAAAAATTGAGCAATCTAGAACAAGAAGTTGAGAAATATAAAACTGCAAACAAGGTGCTAAGCGAATGTGTAAATTGTAGTGAACAAGAGATTGCCAGTTATGAAATACACATTGTTTCTCTGAAAAATAAAATTAAAGATTTGAATAATTCATTGTCAAAATTTATGGAGGGACAAGATAATCTGAACAAGATTCTAGGAACAAAGGTTAATTTTCAGAAGGAAGGGTTAGGCTATAACCCTGCAAACAAAAAGAGTTTTAAAAATAAAGTTCAAACTTCTTTTGTTTCCAGCTCAACTTCTCACAGCCCTCCGAACCTTCCTGGTTCTCAGTCTTCTGCTCAAAAGAAAACAACTGAAAAATAAAAAGAAAAGAACCAAAATGTTCCTACCCCCACTTTGCATGTTCCACCTACACACTCACATGCATCTAAAAAGAAAATGATTTGTCATTACTGTCACAAGATTGGCCATCTGATGCATGAATGTAGATTAATGGAACTAGATGACTTGAATGCTAGAAAAATGCATGCTAGGGACTCTCATGTCAAGAAATTTTCTGTTACTAAGAAAAAGAGCATCACATGCTTTAATTTGTGATAAGGTAGGACATGTTGCTGCACAATGCCAGTTAGGTTCTCATAGAAGAAACTTCTGTATTTGCTCTCATTGTGGAAAACATGGCCATACAGTCAAGGACTGCTGGCATGCTCAGAGAAAATAGATTTTCTGGAAATATAAAATTCCCTACAAATCGGAGTGTTTTTCGTAGAAATAAATCTGGTTTTAAGAGAGAAACTTTTGGATATTTTGAATGTGGAAAACCTGGCCACCGAGCTTCTGAATGCTGGTCGGCAAGTTATGGAAAATAACATGTTCATGCAAATAACAGAATTCTTCATGTTAATGCACGTAGATATCCATCTTATGACAATGTGCATAAAAACAATTTAAAATATGTTATCTCTTGTTATTACTGTGGACAGTTAGGACATTCCATGTCTAACTACTATTTGACGAGGTTCGATGATTCTCTAGTGTTGAAAATGAGGAGAGCACCATTCAAAGGTGCTACTGTCACTAAAGGACCAAAGGAGACTTGTGATACACGAAATATAAAGTGATCTAGAAGGGGAGGGGATGAATAGATCACTGTTTTCAACCGATTAAAAATTACTGAAGAATGATTCACTTAAAACAAGCAATCTCGGAGTTGAACCCACAAAAAACGCAGTGCGGACAATAGCTCGAGTGGATAGAAGGCACACCACAAAATCACCACAGACAATCACACAAGTACCCAGAGGTTTTTAAGGTGGTTCGGTCAGACCTCCAGTCTGCCTACGTCCACCCCTCACTTCAAATTGAAGTGAGGCTTCCACTAGCACCTGCTAGCAAAGCAGACTCAGTCTGCGACAACGGCTGATTCACAGCTTCACCAGGGGAACACCCTCCCCTCTTCCTCCACACCCGGAGGGAACCCTAAGGACGCCAAGTCCCTAGAAACCAGGAAACAAGTTCCTCTTCCTCCAACCGGAGGGAACACTAGTGATTTGCAGTCACTAGAACCAGAGACCAAGGTCTCTCTTCCTCTGAAGCCCAGAGGGAACACCTCTTCTACGAGAGGGAACAATACTGCAACCTCTGTTGCAAGTGAACCAGAGAGAACACGTCTCTCTCTTCCCCTGAACACCAGGAGGTAACACAGAGAACTTTCAATCAAGAAGAAAAAAGTAGATAAAAATGAAAACACGAAAGAAGGAAGCCAAATTTCAGAAACTGGAAACAATGTAGCTCAAACTGAGCAGTAGACTTCGGATTTGATCCGTAAGTCAATACCCATCTTCTGATCACTCTTCTGCTCTCTCTTCTCTCTTAACTGGATCACTCTAGTTTCTCAGGGAGGCTCTTTCTCGTCTGCTCTCACTCAAATTTCTTTTTTGTAACCTCGGAGCTCCTCACTTTTCGTAGATGGTGAGGCAGTGCTTTTATAAGCGATCAGGAGGGTTCATGCAAGGCGTGTGCTTCCCGCGCTCGATCCAGAACCTTCTTGCCACGTGCCCTTATAGCATTGGTTCCTTTAGTATTGGATCACGTGCAGCCCAGACACTGGGGAATATTCTTCCTCGGACCACCTTCTTCTTTTTGTTTTTCTTCTTCTCCTACAAAGAAATTAAAACCATTAAAACTCAGGGCCACAAAAACTAAAACTGCATGAGGTATGTGATAGCAATACGAGATGCACTATACTGAGAACGACACGAGATACACAAGATGACTATAGCACGAAATAAAGAGAGAATGACACGAGGTCAGATGAGAACAGCATGAGGTGAGAAGGAAATAACATGGAGTGAAACGATAGAAACACCCGATCAGAGGAACCTTGGATGAAGATAGAAAGAAGCAACACGAAGACACAGATACAAAAACAACATGAAGACACAAAAACAACAACACGAAGACACAAACACAGAAACAACACAAAGACATTAAAAAATGACTCGAATACAAAATTGCTCGAACTTACGAATGACTCGAAGACGAGGACGACACGGACTGAAACCAACTCGAAGATGAAAATAGAACCCTACACGAAGTGTGGTCACAAAGCAAAAAGGACATGGGGTCTAGGAAAAATAACACGAAGACAGAAGACAGGAACGGCTACAACGACACGTGATAAAACAGTGAAAGCAGGAAAACGACTCGAGTAACTACAATAAATGACACGAAAACACAAGAGCAAAAATAAAAAGGATGACTCGAGATGAGCAACTAAATACTGAAGAAACGACATGAGGTTCACAGGAAAACGACTCGCAGTTCATCAGAACAAATCGAGCTGCTTCAGTAAACAGCACGAAGACAATCAACAAACATAGTTGGAACAACACGACGTACAAAAGGACAACACGAAGTGTAGTAAACACAAACAACACGAAGTATGAAAGGAACAGTACTGACAAACAAGATACTACCTCATAGTAATTTTCCTGTTAATCATGGAAATTTCAAATGCATAACATTACGCAAGATATCTGATTAAAATGATAATATTTAACATAGTGATGTTCATCATCAAAACACTAGGGAAGTCACAAAAATCCATCAATCTCCCCCTTTTTGATGATGGCAACACTATATTAAATAACATAGATGAAGTGCAATGAGATTATGTGAAGATAAGCAATGCAGACACACAACACACTCACCTCCTCTGACGACTCCCAAGAGCTCCCCCTGAACACAACAACTGCTTTCCTTTGACTAGATAACTCAGGGCACTTATCTTTCGCTCCCCCTTAGCAAAACACAAGCAAGACACTCCCCCCCTTTGACATCATCAAAACTAGGGGCAGGTCTGAAGATATCATGAAAAGAAAATTGTTGACAGTGGAGAGAAAACAAGAGAGAGTATGGCTGATAAAGAAAAGTTATTGAGATGTTTAGGCAATTAAGAAAGCCATTAATTTAATGTGAGGATTTTGAAGATCAGTTAGTCAGACTGTGTGTAAAATGGTGAATGAAGATCCGCTCCATACACAGAACTAGATTCTAAGCAAGTAAGGTACAAGATACCAGTATGGTCAGAGTAAGTCTTTACTCAGAGAGTATAAAGCACGGAAGTCAGGAAAACAAAGACCTGTGGTATTGCAAACAAACAAACCAAGAACTATATGCCAAGTGAACAGGATCTTGATACCAAGAGGGAGAAAATTTTTCAAAGATGGTCAAGATCAAAGGTAAATCTGTCAAGTACACCTTTGACATTAGGGAGACACCTTGTTTAGAGGCAGGAATCCCTAGTTACCTGGTGGCAAGACCACATTACCCCTTCTGACAAGAGGACAGATATAGTATTCTAACTGGTGTTGACATTAAGGTGACACCTTTACCAGAGGCCAGACACCCCAGTTACTAACCAGATATGTACCATAGCTCTGTATGATCAAGACAGCTAATTAAACCTGATTTATACTGCCATCTCATGACATGGGATGCTTTCACTTCATTGATGAAAGTCCCAGTTTCTCAATGAACAGTTAACAAGGTTGTTAAAACTTCTTTCATGAATTTTTTTTCATTAAACTGCACTTGAAACCTTGTAAATTAGTCTTGATTCAGTTTGAGAACAATACACCAGCTCCAAAGTTTTTCAGACTAAAACACTATATACCTCATTTCGGACTTAACTAGACTAATTAGGTATGCTGTACTGGCTAGATCAGAAGTCAGTTACAGTGTAGGAAGATAGTCTTGAATTCAGATTTTGATCTCAGTGGGACTAACAGCTGAAATTCCAACAAGAAATTAGATGAACAGTCTTAACGGATAAAACATCCAAAAATTTCTTTTATACACCTACTCAAACTGATTCTCTTATAAGGTCAGCAAAAATCCGTTCAAAGTATGTTCAGATTTGGCCAAAAGAGCATGACACCTATTATTAATCTAGCTCCACCTGAGACCTTGACTCCAACTCAGACTTAACCAAGACATACCTCAAAACAACTCAAAGAAAACAAAGTGATATCAATCAATACAAGTGAATCAGCAAACACTCATAATGAGGTTATTTTCAGCAACAGACAATGAGTATAGATAGGCACAAGAGCACATGACAGATTATTCAGAGATCAATTATTCAATCATGAAATTTTGTAAATACCTAATTCTCTGCGCAATGTGTTAAATTTTTCAGTATCCAGTGGCTTAGTTAAAATATCTGTAATTTGTGAGTTAGTGCCAACATGGATCAACTCAAAGGTCTTCCTAGCTACTTCATCTCGAATAAAATGATGCCTGATTTCGATACGTTTAGCTCGAGAATGAAGTACAGGATTCTTTGCAATGTTTATTGCACTAGTATTGTCACAAAAGATGGAAGTGCAACCTAGCTCAACTGAGTAATCCAGAAGCTGGTGTTTTATCCATATAACCTGTGTGCCACAGCTCCCTGCTGCCACATACTCAGCTTCAGCGGTAGAAAGAGCCACAGAGTGTTGCTTCTTGGATCCCCAAGAGACTAGGCACCCTCCTAAAAATTCGCAGTGACCACTAGTACTTTTCCTGTCCAATTTACATCTTGCATAATCTGCATCTGTATATGCAATGAGATCTAAACTACATGATGCAGGATACCAAAGGCCTAGATCATGGGTAGCAGATAAGTATCTAATGATTCTTTTTACAGCTGCCAAATGCAATTCAGTAGGCCTAGCCTGGTATCTGGCACACATCCCTACACTAAATTGAATGTCAGGCCTGGATGCTGTTAAGTAGAGGAGTGAACCGATCATACCTCTATATAATTTAGCATCCACCTCTTTACCTTTTTCGTCTGAATCCAGTGAGGAGTTGGTGCCCATGGGTGTTGAGATAGTCTTGAGGTTGGTCATTCCAAACCTTTTCAGCATCTCCAGAGTATACTTGGTTTGATTTATGAAACAACCATCCTCCATCTGTTTGACCTGCAACCCAAGAAAATACTTTAGTTCGCCAACTAAACTCATTTCAAATTCATGAGACATAGATTCAGAAAATTCTTTACACAATTTTGAATTGTTAGATCCGAAGATGATATCATCAACATATACCTGAACCACTATTAAATCCTTTCCGAGATTTTTGGTGAAGAGGGTTTGGTCAACCTTACCTCGAGTGTAGCCCTTGCTCAAGAGGAATTCAGAAAGTCTCTCATACCAGGCTCGGGGAGCCTGCTTCAATCCATAGAGGGCTTTATTCAACCTAAAAACCATGTTAGGCTGAACAGAGAAATTAAAACCTGGAGGTTGTTCAACATATACCTCTTCCTTCAATAACCCATTTAAGAATGCACTTTTGACATCCATCTGCTGTAGCCGAATGTTCCTAGAGCATGCAAATGCAAGCAGAATTCTTATAGCTTCCATCCTAGCCACTGGGGCATAGGATTCATCAAAATCCACACCAAATTTTTTGACTGTACAGGTCTTGCTTTGTTTCTAGAAATAGCTCCATTCTCATCAACTTTATTCTTGAAAACCCATTTAGTGCCAATGACATGAGTGTTATCAGGTCTGAGAACTAGTTCCCATATAATAGTTTTCTCAAATTGATTTAATTCCTTACACATGGCGGATACCCAAGAATCATGTTTTAAGGCTTCTTCCACAGATTTGGGTTCCACCTGAGATACCAATGCAGCTAAGTCCTGTTCTTGGACAATTCTAAAATGAGACCTTGTCCTAGGAGGATCATGCAAATTGCCTATGACATTTTCACTAGGGTGGTCTTTGTGAAATATTATCTCACCTGAGGGTTCACCTATCTCAGCTGCTCCTTCTTGCTGTGAGTTTTCTGGTTGAGCAGCTGGCTGCATCTCTTCTTCTTCAATTTTCTCCAAGAAATCTCCCTCATTAGATGACTCCCTGTCATCATTCATCACTTTGTTAGAGAAATCATTTTCATCAAACACTACATGCGGTGTTTCTTCAACAGTTTGATCATCTTTATTGAAAACTCTGTAAGCCCTTGAGGTTTCTGAATATCCGAGAAAAATTCCAGGAGAGCTTCTAGCTTCAAATTTGTCCAAACCATTCTTACCATTATTGTGAATAAAACATTTGGAGCCAAAAACTTTAAAGTAAGAAATGTTTGGCTGCTTACCCTTGAGAAGTTCATAAGGAGTTTTCCTATGAGTAGGTCTTACCAAGGCTCGGTTTAGAATGTAGCATGCAGTATTCGCAGCTTCAGCCCAAAATCTCCTTGGAAGTCCACTCTCAATCAGCATAGTCCTGGCCATTTCAATTATTGACCTGTTTCTTCTCTCAACAATTCCGTTCTGCTCCGGTGTCCTGGGAGAAGAGAATTTGTGAGTCACTCCCTCTCTTGAGCAAAATTCAGAAAATGAAGAGTTCTCAAACTCTCCTCCATGGTCAGACTGAATTGTAATGATATTATGTTCACCTTGCAGTTTGATTTTATTGAAAAGTTCTTCAAAGTGAACAAAAGCATCATTTTTATTTGCTAAACAAAACAACCAAGAAAATCTAGTGAAGTCATCAACTATGACTAATCCATATCTCTTACCTGACAAACTTTGTATGCGAGTAGGACCAAAGAGATCCATGTGCAAGTGCTGCAGCGGTTTAGATGAAAGACTCTCAGTTCTCAACTTAAAAACTGCACGAGTCTGTTTACCTTGTGCACAAGCATCACATAGCTTGGACCCTAACTGAAATCTTATTCTGGGCAAACCTCTAACTAGGTTATGCTTAGACAGTTTATTCATTGTAGACAAACTAGCATGGCCTAGACGCCTATGCCAGTCAAAAGCAACCTGTTCAGAGTTAGCAGACATACACAAGTTAGTTTCAGGATTATCATCCAGGTCTACGATGTATACATTGTTTACTCTATGACCTTTGAACATGACGTTATCAGAATTCAGCTCAAAAACAGTGCAGGAATTGTGGTCAAAGAGTACCTTGTGTCCTTTGTCGCAGAGTTGACTTATACTTACCAAGTTGTGCTGAAGTCCTTCTACAAGATACACATCTTCAATGGAGTTAGTAGAGGACTTACCAACTGTACCAATTCCAATTATTCTTCCTCTGTTATTTCCACCGAATTTGACCAAGCCCCCAAACTTCATTTTCAGTTTGCTAAATTTGGACCGGTCTCCTGTCATGTGCCTGCTACAGCCGCTGTCAAGATACCACTTGTTATGCTCGGCTGCCAGGCTAACCTGCGAGAGTTCAGACAAAGTAATGTGGGACCCAATTCAAATTGGGTCCAAAGACAGTTTTCAATTTATGCAAATTACACTTAGGAACCCACATTTGTTTTACTGTTCTTTTCAGTGATTTCATGTGGATTGATTCTTCCTTCTTGGCATTTCTCAGTGGGTGTTGAATGAGCCTATTCCTATTAAAATTATGTTGTTTCCGAACAGAAAAATTGTTGTTTGGCCTCTTAGAGGAAACACGTGTGTGCTGAGCATAATTCATGTAACCATTTTTATTCAAATGAAAATTGTGCTGAAAGTGATGCATGTTTGCATGCTTTCCTTGATAACTAGCATGCTGAACTTTCTTAGCGAAACTGTTCACCTTTCTAGTGACATCAATAGGAATGGTCGTGTGAAAACCTTTGTTCCACAACTGTTGCACAGGAGCAGTTCTAGTCTCAGGATTTCCTGACTTAGCTTGCTGACCAGTGGATTGAATGGATTTGCTGGTCGAAACCTTCAATGTAGAGACAGATTTGGAACTGGATGGTGTTTCCAGTTTTTCTTTGCCCTTGGCGGGGCAGAACGTGACAGTTTTAAATTCAAAGGGTTTTTTACTTGTGGGATAGTATCCTAATCCCTCCCTATTGAAGTTTACCCTCGACCCCAGAAGGGCATTCAGATTGTTTCTCCCCTCTGTAAATTTTTCTAGCATTTTTCCTTTGTCCTCAATCTCCTTCTGAAGTTCATTACATTGGTCCTGGAGTTCCTGATTAACTTTTCTAACCGCCTCATATTTTTCTGCAATCAGTCTAAACTCTTTTTTACTCTCTTCAGTTTTACTCTTCAGCTCATTCATCCTAGCTAGATTTTCCTCTCTTTCCATTCTAAACTTCTCGATCTCACTTCTAGCCTGATCTAGCTCAATGGCCATCTCCTTGGTTTTCATGTTATCCGTAACAGCAATAGAGTGTTCCTCAGAAACAGAGTGAAACTTTCGTTTAAGCATTCTGTGCTCCTTGGTTAGAAAATTATATTTAGCTAACAGGTCGCCATAGGCGTCCTCCCAATCGTCCAAAGTAAAATTCTCAAATAAGTTCGTTACCTCTTCCTCATGGTTGGCCATGAGGCAAGTCTTCTCTTCACCTTCACTGGACGAGGTGGCTTCTGGATCCTCCTCCTCGTCGCTCCATGTGCACAGCATGGCTTTCTTCTTCTTGTGCACCATCTTCTTCTGGTATCCGGGAGCCTTAGCTTGCAGCTCTG
Source organism: Amorphophallus konjac (assembly GCA_022559845.1). NCBI lineage: Eukaryota > Viridiplantae > Streptophyta > Magnoliopsida > Alismatales > Araceae > Amorphophallus > Amorphophallus konjac. The sequence continues at coordinate 250,635,024 of CM040122.1, forward strand.
GACATTCACTTTTCATGTGACCAGGTTTCTGACAATGGTAGCATGTAACCTTCTTAACAAACCGGTTCTTCTCAAGTTCTCGTTCAGGAGACTTCCTTGCAGCATTAAATTTCTTTCTCCTGTAGAATTTCCCTTTAGTCCTCAAGAACTTTCTGAATTGCCTGGTGAGCATGGCCTGCTCGCCCTTGTCCAGGTCTGAGAATCCGTCAGAGTCTTCGCTGCTACCACCACTGCTGCTGCTGCTGCTGCTCTTCTTAGTATGTCGTGAGACTTTCAGAGCAACATTCTTTCCCTTTCTGTCATGTCCATCATTCCCTTGTTTGAAGTTCATTTCGTGGGTCATGAGAGACCCAATCAGCTGGGTTACTGACATGGTGGATAAATCTCTAGATTCCTCTATGACGGTCACCTTAGTATCCCAGATGGGAGTTAGGGACCTAAGGATCTTCCTGACAATGTCTTCTTGCTGAATCTCCTTTCCAAATCCTCTCAGACTATTGATGATCACAGACAATCTAGCATACATTTCTGTGATCGACTCCTCTGGCTTCATCTTAAACAACTCATACTGAGTTGTAAGCATATTGATCTTGGTAGCTCTCACTTGAGATGTGCCCTCATAAATTAACTGCAATTCATCCCACATTTTCTTTGCAGTCTTGCACGCTGAAATCCTCAAGTACTCTTCCGGGTGGACGGCGCACTGTATGATGTTAAGAGCTGTCCAATTCAGTGCGGAGAGTTTAACCTGTTCCTCTGTCCACATGTCTTCGTTCGGTGGAAGTTGGTACGGACCATCTGTAATTACTCTCCAGAGCTTGTGGCTTTGGGCCCTGATAAAGACTTCCATCCTGTTCTTCCAAAAGAAATAGTTATTACCATCGAAGAAAGGGGGACGGGTGATTGACTGCCCTTCAGCAATGTAGCTGCGAGAACCAGCGGATCCGTTTCCCTGGCCGTTGGACCACATATTGGGAAATACCTGCTCTGATACCAAGTGATACAAGAAATATAAAGTGATCTAGAAGGGGAGGGGATGAATAGATCACTGTTTTCAACCGATTAAAAATTACTGAAGAATGATTCACTTAAAACAAGCAATCTCGGAGTTGAACCCACAAAAAACGCAGTGCGGACAATAGCTCGAGTGGATAGAAGGCACACCACAAAATCACCACAGACAATCACACGAGTACCCAGAGGTTTTTAAGGTGGTTCGGTCAGACCTCCAGTCTGCCTACGTCCACCCCTCACTTCAAATCGAAGTGAGGCTTCCACTAGCACCTGCTAGCAAAGCAGACTCAGTCTGCGACAACGGCTGATTCACAGCTTCACCAGGGGAACACCCTCCCCTCTTCCTCCACACCCGGAGGGAACCCTAAGGACGCCAAGTCCCTAGAAACCAGGAAACAAGTTCCTCTTCCTCCAACCGGAGGGAACACTAGTGATCTGCAGTCACTAGAACCAGAGACCAAGGTCTCTCTTCCTCTGAAGCCCAGAGGGAACACCTCTTCTACGAGAGGGAACAATACTGCAACCTCTGTTGCAAGTGAACCAGAGAGAACACGTCTCTCTCTTCCCCTGAACACCAGGAGGTAACACAGAGAACTTTCAATCAAGAAAAAATAGATAAAAATGAAAACAAGAAAAGAAGGAAACCAAATTTCAAAAACTGGAAACAATGTAGCTCAAACTGAGCAGCAGACTTCGGATTTGATCCGTAAGTCAATACCCATCTTCTGATCACTCTTCTGCTCTCTCTTCTCTCTCAACTGGATCACTCTAGTTTCTCAGGGAGGCTCTTTCTCGTCTGCTCTCACTCAAATTTCTTTTCTGTAACCTCGGAGCTCCTCACTTTTCGTAGATGGTGAGGCAGTGCTTTTATAAGCGATCAGGAGGGTTCATGCAAGGCGTGTGCTTCCCGCGCTCGATCCAGAACCTTCTTGCCACGTGCCCTTATAGCATTGGTTCCTTTAGTATTGGATCACGTGCAGCCCAGACACTGGGGAATATTCTTCCTCGGACCACCTTCTTCTTTTTGTTTTTCTTCTTCTCCTGCAAAGAAATTAAAACCATTAAAACTCAGGGCCACAAAAACTAAAACTGCATGAGGTATGTGATAGCAATACGAGATGCACTATACTGAGAACGACACGAGATACACAAGATGACTACAGCACGAAATAAAGAGAGAATGACACGAGGTCAGATGAGAACAGCACGAGGTGAGAAGGAAATAACACGGAGTGAAACGAAAGAAACAAACGATCAGAGGAACCTTGGACGAAGATAGAAAGAAGCAACACGAAGACACAAATACAAAAACAATATGAAGACACAAAAACAACAACACGAAGACATAAACACAGAAACAACACAAAGACATTAAAAAATGACGAATACAAAATTGCTCGAACTTACGAACGACTCGAAGACGAGGACGACACGGACTGAAACCAACTCGAAGACGAAAACAGAATCCTACACGAAGTGTGGTCACAAAGCAAAAAGGACATGGGGTCTAGGAAAAATAACACGAAGACAGAAGACAGGAACGGCTACAACGACACGTGATAAAACAGTGAAAGCAGGAAAACGACTCGAGTAACTACAGTAAATGACACGAAAACACAAGAGCAAAAATAAAAAGGATGACTCGAGATGAGCAACTAAATACTGAAGAAACGACACGAGGTTCACAGGAAAACGACTCGCAGTTCATCAGAACAAATCGAGCTGCTTCAATAAACAGCACGAAGACAATCAACAAACATAGTTGGAACAACACTACGTACAAAAGGACAACACGAAGTGTAGTAAACACAAACAACACGAAGTATGAAAGGAACAGTACGGACAAACAAGATACTACCTCATAGCAGTTTTCCTGTTAATCATGGAAATTTCAAATGCATAACATTACGCAAGATATCTGATTAAAATGACAATATTTAACATAGTGATGCTCATCATCAAAACACTAGGGAAGTCACAAAAATCCAACAACTTGGGTTCCTAAGAATGCAAAATGAGATACTGTTTGCAGGAGTGCCTTGGGATGGAGAATAAAAAGGTGGTTTAATAAATCAAGGCGCTCAAGTAAGGTAAAACCCCAACTCTGATGTTTACATGCTTGTTCACCTGAATTTTCTTTTAGTTGAACATCATGCTTAATATGTCAATTAAGATTTCATGCATACATGTTTACAACTACATCTGCCATTTGCATTCTTTTCAGTTCATGCACTTGCTGGGTGATCTGTGAATATATGAGATTAAAGGGTTGACTGCATTTGATCCATACATATGCTGCATTTAGGGTTGTCAATCATGGCATCTAGATAGGGGGAGTCTATCAAGTTAATTCTTGTGCTACATGCATATTTGGTTAGTTTAACTCTCGGCATGGTTTTCATGTTATATATGATGGGTCAATGCATTCTGTGAAAAAGAGTCAATGCATATGCATACATGAGTTAATTGCATATCATTCACATTGAGAATTCCAAAAGATTGAGTGCATCTTGTCAGCGGGAGCATATAAATCAAATTTTGAATTGTATGGTTATTCATCTGTTTCCTTACTATCTAATTCGGTAGACCTGAATTGCTCATTCAGTCAACTGATATCCTCTTTGTCTAGCCACATTTTTACTCTTTCTGCAGTCTCTGCTCTTCCTGCACCATATACCAACAATTGGTATCACTTTAACAGTTGGCATCACTTCTTTCTATCTGGTCGAAATCCACTTATTTAAAAAAAAAAATTCTCATGATAATTGTTCTTGTGCTGGTTTCCATTGATAATCTGCCTGCTTCTGAATCTTTTCTTGATTCTTCTGAATTTCAAGAAGATTTGAATTTGCGTACTCATTCATAAATTTGGAAATCTTGTCAATAAGGAATCTTCTATTATAAAGAATTATGAATGTCTAAAAGACATTATTGGTTTAAGTTTAATGTATTCATTGAGTTTATTTTTGAATGTCTTGAAAAATATCTGAATCATATTTTAATAAACTTTAACCAACTGTTTCATGTTACATTTTGAAAAATCTTCTGTAATCTGCGCTTTTGAAATCATGACCTATTTGGTTGAAATGCATGAAATTTGTATTGCTGTTAAACAAGTCTTTCTTCAAAACCTTATGGGTAGCTGTGTCTAAATGTTAATTCAATAATGCAATGGCAAAGCAATGGCCAAATGCGCTGAGAAACTAGGATCCTTGTCAAAAATAATGGACCCAGTGTCATGATGCTTCTTGGCTAACTCTGTTCAGAAAATTAACAAAGGTTAGTTTCACTTAGTAACTAGGGGTACCTGCGTCTGGTAAACGTGTACCCTTACACAAAAGATGACATCTATACCTGAAACAGAATGGTACATTCTGTTGAGTAAGCTAGGGGTACTGGCGTCTAATCAGCGTCTACCTTTACGACGAAAGGCATGAATTAGTCCTGACTGTTCTGAAAATTAAAAAGAAATGAAAATTCTGCTGAACCCAAAAGGTGAAAATTCAGAAATGTCAAATTGTTTAACCTCAATAATCATGACTTCTTTTTCCTAAAGAAATCATTGAAATAGATTGTGTAAGATGTAGGGAGGCTAATCAAGATGTAAATATGAGGGCTTGGTTCACTCTTATTAAAATTGATTTCAGATATGAGTACTGAACTTTATTGGCAAACCGTGTATACATCATGTTTAAACCATATAGTTCAATAACGTTCATTCATAAGCCCTTATCATGGAAGACTCCGAAATACTCTTACTATTTGATTTATGAATTTGGTATCTCTTTGAAAATCTTATTTAATTACTCATGTGTTTGAAGCTCATTCGGCATTTTTCTGATCACTGCCATTTAATCATTGATAACATTCATTATGAACAGAACTTATCCTTGATTGTCCCTGTGTTTTTTTGCTGAATGATGCTTATCACTTCTTCCACTCTAATACCCCTGCTTTGTTAGAAAGGGAAATTGTCACATCAGCATGTTTCTAGCATTAAGGGGGAGATTAATCTACTTGACCCTCCTTCTTGGCGGTCCTTCATCATACCCTATTCTTACTTCTTTTCACCTCACATTTTCAGGGGGAGTAGGGTCACATGTTGTGCATGATCTTATCTGACTGTTTAGGCTCTTTTGGTATGGGGGAGCATCGCTTATCAAACTATTTTCTTTTTGATGAAGTCAAAGGGGGAGAATAGTTTGTCTGTCAGCATCTTGCTTTATCTTTATGACTCATAGTGTTGTCATCATCAAAAAGGGGGAGATTGTTGTGTCCCTTTGGTTTTGATGATAGGAAACACTATAAGTCATCATGTGTTTTCATGAAGATTTATAAATTGCATGATATTTGCAATATGCATCTGATTATGCATTCAGTTATTGCACTGTGCATTAATGAGATTTGATTGTTGTGCATTATTTGTTAATAAGAATGTCGACTCTAAGAGTCGACACTGGGTCGGTGCATTTCATGATCATACACATATAGGTCCGAGCATGCCAAGTCCAAGCATACCATGTCCGAGCAGGTTTGTGTCCTAAGTCCTTGCATGTTCTGTCTTAGGCTTTGCATTATGATCTGTGCACTTCTGTTGAAGTCGGTGCAGTTCTAGTTGATTGCATACTCATCTCAGTGCACACTTATGTCCATGCTAGCTTTGCACTTAGTAAATAAAGGTCCATGCAAGTCTACACATGCATTGCCTACTGTTGTTGAAGACGGTGCACGTTTGTGTCTCAGTGTTGTGACTGTATACAGTCAGTGTATCTCATGTTGCGTCTCATGCACACCTAGCGTCAGTGCACATTTGTGTCTCATATTGCGTCTCATGTGCATATGTGTCTCAATGAATGCCTGCGTCTCTTGATTCGTCTAAGCCGTATATTAAGGTCGGTGCAGGTTGTGTCTAAAGCAGACACACGGTCGGTGCATGTCTACGTCTAAGGCATATACATAGTCGGTGCAGGTTTTACATGCACGCATATAGGGTCGGTGCAGGTTTGCTGCTAGCATACTCAAGTCGGTGCATACCACTGTTCCTATGCATATAAAAGTATGAGCATCTTTTGTCTCATGCACTTGCATCTCATGTTGCGTCTCATTTTGCGTCTCACGCACATACCAGGTTGCATGCATTCATTCGGTCGGTGCAATACCTTCTATAGCACAGGCACGGTCGGTGCAAGCTTTGCCTTGTGCGTATTCTCTCAAGGTCGGAGGAGGTGTTGAGTCCGTGCATGTTTCTGGCTAAGGCCCATACAAGGTCTGTGCCTTTCCTGCCTGAGCATATAGCTAGTCAGTGCATTCTTTGTGGTGCACTACTTAAGGTCTGTGCATATTGTGTTGTTGCATGCACGCATATAGGGTCGGTGCAGTCTTTGTTGCAAGCGAGCACAAGTCGGTGAACATTGTATGCTGCGAACATTAGGTTGGTGCAAGCTTTGGCTCGCACGGGTCGGTGCTAGTTGCACTCTGTGCATATTAACATCTATGCACATTCTGCCACTTGCACACTGAGGTCTGTACATTTTTCTTGCTATGCACTATAAGTCAGTGCATGCTTTACTACTACACTATATAAGTCTGTGCAAGTTCTTTCCTCCATTACATTTCAAGTCGTTGCACATGTGTTAGCAATGCACTTCATGTCTATGCATCTTTGGCTTACGCAAGTCAAGGTTTTTGCACATTAGTAATTCAGTCTTCCCTACAAGTGTTTGACAAAATGCCACTTGACTCTTTGTGTTAACAAGAACTTAATTACAGCGCAAGCACGTGGGCTCTAAGTGAGGCAGGTACTGGGCATGTGATCCCAGAAGATCGATATTCTAACACGTGGATTCCTTGGAAAAGGGGGAACAAGCCCTACACACGCCCAAGGCGTGAGCTCATGGGAGTCCAAGTCTGAAGCCCTATAAAAAGACATCCTCTGCGATCAAAGGACCCTAACGAAGGAATGAAGAACCAGAGAAAAGGATAAGGAGTGCCACCAGAGAAAAGAAGAAAAGAAGAAAGAGAGTGAGAGCTGAGAAAGAAGAAGAAGAAGGACCAGTGAGTGAGTAGCAAGAAACAAAGAGAAAGGAAGAGAGAACCAGAGACTGAGAAGAGAAGAGGAGAGGAGAGAGCTTTCCTTGAAGATCTGTTTAGTCTATTCGTGGATCAAATCCAGAACGACTATGCTCATTGGAGCTTACTATTATTACTTTTCCTTTTGATTTTTTCAGTTGCCCTTTTAGCATTTCCTTCATGTTCTTCCGATACTCTGTTGTGGGTTCGGGTTCCTCCTGTGGACTCAGGAGAAGGGAGACGTAGTCTTCGGTTGCAAGTAGTGGTGTGCTACATGTGGGTTTCCCTCCAGTTTGGAGGAAGGGAGGATTGGTCCTCCGGTTTGTAAGTGGCTGGGTGTCACTCGTGGGTTCCCTCTGGTTTGCTAGTGACAGGGTGTCACTAGCGGTTCCCCTCTGATTTGGAGGAAGGGAGATTCGTCTCCGGTTCTGGTCTTGTGGGTAGCAAGTCCAGGTACCAAGCTTTTGTGGGTTGTAGAACTTGGTTTGAGGGATTTGTCTCCCTCGGTATGTCAAGCTGTTAGGCAGCGTTTGTTGCAGACTGAGTTTGCTATTCTTGCGTTTGCAAGGGAAGCCTCACTCCAGTTTCTGGTGAGAGGTGGACGTAGGCTGACTGGAGGTCTAGCTGAACCACCTAAAAATCATGGTGTTTTATGGTTTGCTTTTGCGTACATTTCCAGATCTTCTGCCCCCTTCACAGGTTGTTTAGGCGTTCTATATCTAAAGCCTTCCTGTATGATTTCTGTTTGAGTTTGGTATTGCTGTTAAGTTTTTGACTGAATGTGTTAGTAGAAGATCTTACTTAGTGTGCCTCATGGCAAGTGTTCCTTGAGCAATCTTGTGAGTTGAATCTGACCGAACTGTAATCTTGTGTGAGTCAGTCATCCTTCTTGGGCTTCTAATTATCTTCTGGAGAGTTTTTAACTTGTGTAATCCATTTGAGAGTTCTAACTCTGCAATAGTTTTATTCCGCTATAATAGTTTTGAATGAAAGCAATTTTTTGAACGGGGATTCATTCACCCCCCCTCTGAATCCGTGCCTTGTACCCTAGCATGCACCACGCAAGCCCGCCACTACACCCGTCAACATTAAAGTGAAGCCCCATATCCGAGATTCCAAGGGCTGGGACATAATATTGAAATTGGGCTATCAGCCGGGGAGAGGCCTCGGCGCACAATTGCAAAGGCAAACCAAGCCGGTGCCCAAAGGAAGGAAAATGAGCAGAAGGGGTCTCTATTACCGAGAATCTGCATTATCAATTCTGAGTGATTATAGGCCCTTAATCGGGGATTACCGGCAGCATATTGTCAAAGGTCCTGTCCAGCCTGGCACACTAAAAGCACAGCCACATCAGCCCAATAAAGAAGACACATCTCAGGTATTTGCCAGCCCACCGTTGCTTCCAAAGGGGCCAGTTGATGATATGGTCAATTATAGCCAGGCATTTGAAAGGCTATTCTATGAAGATGAAAGTTGCCAAGTAAATCAAGAGGTCCGGCTTGTGCAGTTTCAGCCGAAGAAGCCAGTTAACCATCTATGGGAAAAGGGGAGCTCGCCCGTTGTCTTTTCTTGGTCTTCGTCCCATCTTTTGTCTCTCTTCCAAAAGCTGGAATCTATACCCCGTTCACCTCCGATCATAATTGATCCGTTCTTAATAGGACTACCGACCGAGCTGCTGATTATACCCTGTGCATGCGGGCAATGTCCGCCCATTGATCTCTCCACTATGTGGACCCCCTCATCTAATCTCTCCGACATGTGGTTCTCTTCCCATGATCCTTTCTTCGACGTCTTGTTCCCATCTCTCTTCCCTCTTCAACTTCCTCCTCCGCCATCCTCTCCCTCCTGCTATATGATCTCCACTAATGCTCTCAAAAAAAAATTGTCAAATTTGAAATGGAGATTTCGGTGGAAGATTACGCTGTCTTGTCTCCATCCTCCGCCCAGGGGCATGAGGCCCCTGCTGCCTCCTTCCCATTAGATTTCCTTTCTCTTAGGTTCGATGTAGGGTCCATCGAGTCTAGAAAAGCAAAGTTTGTTAGGTCTAGAGAAGTAGGGTCATGTTCTAGGTCGTCCAACCCTTCCTCATCTGAGCCGCGCCCGCTTGCGCATCATTCCAAATCTATTCCTGACAGGTTCTTGCAGGATCTAGCTTAGTGATGTCATGCCCTTCTGAAGTGTCCGAAGTTCATAGCTACGGCAATTGTGATAGAAGACGATGAGGAGGAAGAATGGGTGTGGACCGACGATGAACTGGGTGTATATGAAATCCTGGATGAAAAAGACCCGGTCGATGATGAGGATGGCAAAGTAGATGACACCGCTGATCTGTATGCACAAGGATTAAAGAGATTCGACGAGCCATCATCGGTGGTGGATGAACCTACGAAAGAAATAAATCTAGGTACCAAAGAAGACCCTAGGCCCATTATTGTTGCCGCTAACCTTCCTCCCCAAGTAGAAGAAGATCTGATCAAGGTTATAAGGGAGTACAGTGATTCTTTTGCCTGGTCTTACGAGGACATGTCGGGTCTTGACCCCTCTTTAGTGGAACACCGACTTGTACTTAAACCAGGGGAAACACCCGTGAAACAAAGGTCAAGAAGATTTCACCCCCACATGGCCTTAAGAATTAAGGAAGAAGTTGATAAGTTGTATAAGGCCAAGTTTATCAGTGTTGTCTTATATCCCCAGTGGGTGGCGAACATTGTCCCTGTTATCAAGAAGGATGGAAAGGTACACATTTGCATATATTTCAGGGATCTTAACAAAGCATGTCCCAAGGATGACTTCCCGCTGGCTCACATAGATGTTTTGGTGGATAACACCGTCGGGTACGAAGCCTTATCATTCATGGATGGATATTCAGGCTATAACCAGATCTGACCCACTCCCGAGGACCAAAAGGAAACCTCCTTCACCACGCCTTGGGGTACATATTAGTATGTGGTCATGCCGTTTGGTTTGAAGAACGTCGGCGCCACCTATCAAAGGGCGATGATGGCCATCTTCCACGATATGATGCACATTTATATGGAGGCTTACGTGGATGACATCTTAGTAAAGTCGAGAACAAAGAAAGAACACCCCGCTATCCTGGATAAGGTGCCACAAAGAGCTAGGGAGTACAAGCTTAAGATGAATCCGAAGAAGTTTATTTTCGGAGTCTCTTCTGGGAAGCTGTTAGGCTTTATAGTCAGCAAACGGGGGATCCAAATTGACCCTAATAAAGCAAAGGTCGTCATGGAAATGCCTCCGCCTAAAAATATCACGGAACTCCGAGGATTGATTGGTAGATTGCAATTTATTAGAAGATTCATATCCCAACATTCTCAGAGGTGCTCCCGTTTTATGAATTGCTAAAGGCAGGGGTCAAATTTGAATGGAATCAAGATTTCCAAAAGGCCTATGAGGACTTAAAGGAATATTTGACCAATCACCCGATTTTGCAACCTCTTGTCCCTGGGAAACCCCTAATCCTATATATTTTTGTAATCGAAGACTCCCTAGGGGCGGTTTTAGCACAAGTAGACGATGAAGGAAAAGAGCGGGCAGCTTATTATCTCCCCAGGTTGTTCAACCCAGCCGAGGCAAAATACACCGCCATGGAGAAGACTTGTGCCGCCTTAGTGTGGGTAGCTCAGAAGCTCAAACACTATTTCTTAACCCAACCAGTTAGGTTGATCTCTAGAATGGACCCGATCCGTTATCTCTTAGAAAAGCCTATCCTTTCTAGTAGGTTAGCTCACTGGTAGAGCTTCCTCTCTCAGTTTGATATCACATTCGTTGTTAAGAAGGCTATTAAAGGATATGCCATCGCTGAACATCTCGCTCATCTTCCCATCCCTTACACAGACTCTATTCAGGATGATTTTCCTATGAGCATCTCTCTGTCCTTACTCATCATCCTTTCTGGTCTCTGCACTTTGATGGTGCGCTAAACTCTCAAGGCCGAGGGATAGGTGCCGTTCTGCTCACTCCGGAAGGGGTGACGATCCCCTTTGCTTATCAGCTCCGATTTCCTACTACCAATAACATCGCCGAGTATGAGGCTCTCCTAGCTGGATTGAAGCACACCTACCTCTTAGGCGTGCGCTATTTGAACATCATAGGAGACTCTCAGCTCGTTCTACGGTAAGTTCTGTCCACTTACCGCACTCGTGACCCAAAGCTCAAGCCATATCAAGATTTGGTCACTCTCTTGGCTCGACAATTCCGCATGTTAATTTATATCCATACCCCTCGATCTCAAAATATTCTTGCTGATGCGCTGGCATCACTTGCTTCCTCTTTATCTTTCCCTCTCAGTCGGAGCACTAAGACTATCGTCGTTCAGAGATTGGATGCACCCTCTCTTCAGGATCCTTGGTATCACAACCTCAGGAAAATTATAGAGGCTAGGGCTGAGAAGGAAGATTTAAAGGAAGTATCTTTAACCGAATTAGAAGTGATCCTGGAAGAAGAAGAGTTGCCATGGTATCATGAGATAGAGCTATATTGCAAAGACGGATCATTCCCTGAAGGGGCAAATGCCGAGCAACGTAAGGCTATCAGAAGAGCCGCCTCAAGGTACACTATCATTGCTGGAGAATTATATAGGCATACTCTCAATGGAATACTCCTGAGATGCTTAGATGATGATGAAGCTTGGAAGGTGACTGAAGTAGCCCATTCTAGTTAGTGTGTAGGTCATGTTAATGGCCAGGCTCTAGCGAAGAAGATCCTTAGGCAGGGTTATTATTGACCCACTCTAGCGGAAGATTGCTCCCTCTATGTCCAGAGGTTTCTTAAGTGCCAACTCCACGCTGATAAAATCCATGCTCCGGCTTCATCCCTACATCCTCTCTCTGCTCCTTGGCCTTTCTCCATGTGGGCTTTCGACGTTGTTGGCCCGCTCGGTGATCCCAACTCTAAAACTAAACAAAAATCCTTCATCCTTACCGCCATGGAGTACTTCACCAAGTTGACCGAAGCAGAGGCGTATGCGGAGATCAAAGCAACAACGGTGTGTCGTTTTATCATGAATAATATCATTTCGTGGTTCAGAGTGCCAAGCAGCAGCATCACCGACAATGGACCCCAGTTCATTTCTCAGGAGCTCAAGGACCTATGTAAGAAGTTCAATATTGCATTGCATCATTCATCTCCATATTATCCTCAAGGCAACGGCCAAGCCGAGGCCACTAATAAAATTCTTCTTAAAATCATAAAGAAAACATACGAATCTCATAACTTTTCTGATTGGCCTGAATGATTAGTGGAAGCTCTATGGGCTTACCGCACCTCCGTCCGTACTCTCACGGGGCAAACCCCCTATGCTCTTACCTACGGGATGGAGGCGGTGCTCCCATACGAGATCCTAGTCCCTTCCCTAAGGGTGCAGCTCGATAAAAAACTTAATATCGATGAATGTCGAGAGGCGTTGCTCGTCCTATTTAAACTCTTAGATGAGAAGATGATGAATGCGGTTGATCACGTGTCCATTTATCAAAAGAGAGTTTCACGTTATTTTCAAAAGAAGGTAATTGAACGCAAATTCCAAGTAGGAGATATGGATTTGAAACGCAAATTCATTAGGTCCGGAGGTCCCAGGTCCAAAGTACAACCAAACTGGGAAGGTCCGTTCGTAGTTAGAGAGGCTTATCCAGGGAATGCGTATCGCCTAGTCAACGTAGAGGGTGAGGAGTTGTCTCATGCTTGGAATGGGTTGTATGTAAAGCACTTTTATCCCTAGAGCCAGGCTAATGAAACCCGGTAGCAAGGAGTCCCTTCCTCGATCACGAAGGAGGACCCCGAGTTTGGTAAATCACACACTTCACGGCATCCCTGGTCGGGTTTCCCGGTTATTTAAACACCGTTTCTCTTTGGCCATGCCCGGGGGAAGTCAAAGTCCATGTTCGTTTCTCTCCTCGGCTGAATCTAGGGGCAAGAGGCGTAAGGGGGCGATGACTAATCTAGACACCCTTATGAGAGGAGGTCTCAAATAGGGGCAGTCCGTTATGACCTGAATCCACAGAAGAAAAAGCAATTCATCATCAAAGAAGAAAGAAAGAAGGAGCAACAATCACGATGCAAAACAAGATTTATCTCGAAAGTCCGTATCTTAAGTCCATAGCCCCGAGAAAATAAAACTAGGCATGGCAAGAGTGGCAACACAGTTTCCCCGCGGGACGTTTTGAGCCCGGTCGTATGCGTGCCTAGGATGGATAAAGGTTCGATGACGGACACAAAGCCCCGGTGCAACAGACCGAATCTCTGAATGGATTGTCATTAGAAGGACTCAAGCCCTAAAATCTTTATACCTGGTCTAAGCTTACCCCTTGTTTTTGTTTTCTCTTTTAGGACAAGACAGTACCCTGGGTATGGCCACGGTAGAATCATCATGCAAATTGGCCCTGGTCGGGGACTGTCATCTCATAAGCACGCCAATCTCAGGAGAATCCGAGTGGGAAAGATAGGGCTCTTGTTGTCGGGACGAAATTAGCTCCAAAATCCAAAAAAAAATTCATATATTCCAAAATTCAAAAAAATCATATATTCCAAAATCTAAAAAAAATCATATATTTTAAAATCCAAAAAATCATATATTTCAAAATCCAAAAAAATCATATATTTTAAAATCCAAAAAAAATCATATATTTCAAAATCCAAAAAAAATCATATATTTCAAAAATCTCACAAAAATCAAAATCCAAAAATACCATCAGGTTGCATTGCATGCATCTCATCTTCTCATTATATTTTTGCCTATTTGATAAGGCTCCACCCCTTGACCAAATATCAAAAACTAGTCATTTTCTAACTTGCTTCAGGCAAGGGGTTGAGTCTAAGAACAGATCTAACTTATTTTTCTATCTAAGTGTGTGCAGACGCAAGTTCAAGCACCCAAGACTCAAAGCTCACAAGTCTTCTGTCTCTGGCTCTCTCACAGTCTATTGTTAGACAGCTAACCAACTCTGGCGGTTCATCATTGGACCATTTTTATTCCTAAAAGCTTAAAATTCCAACTCTTAGTAAAACTATCTCTAGCGGTCGTATGATAGACCGTTAGAGGCTTCTGGCAGCCCATGATTGGACCATTTTTCTCTCCCGAGGGTTGAAAACACTCAGTTTTTCTTGAGCGCTATCTCTGGCGGTCTTTCTTTGGACCGTTAGGCGTGCTTAGCGGCCCTATTATGGTCCGTTTGTCAGACTGGAAACTCTATTTTAAGCTGATTTGCTCATTCATTCATAATCAATCAAGCCATTCATGGTCCATATCTCAACACAAGTCTCTCATTCCAATTAATTAAGTTTATTGAACATAAATTTTAGTAAACATTCCAAGTACATTAAGAAAGAAAAGCTCAAATTACATTCAATCTTTCATCCGCGTGAGGCCGAATTTTGAGCAATTCTCTCACATAAGCGTGATATCCTTCTTCATCTTTTGCCACCTCTGCTTGCCAAGCGCGCACCCGGCTGATCTCCCACATCATTAATGCATTCCGGATGGCTCGTTCATCCTCCTCGGTCCTTATCTTCCTAGCTTGAAGAGGAGGGAGGTATGATAGTGCAGGAACCGTAGTACGGGGTAGCCCAATTTGAAGATAGCACTGGTGTGGGTTGTAGATCGCCATGGTAGTGTTCCCCACTAGCTGCATGTCTGGGCCCAGTCGCCGAGAAACTCTAAGGATGGTGCTTCGAAGAACTCTTGGTCACATCACGATCTTGTCCATGGGCAATGTGTTGAGGAAGAGGCGCCAATCATCTCTTGTTTTCTTGTCCGCTGTACGACACTCAACCTGTGAAGAAAATCTAAAAGTACCTCCTATATAGAAGAGTGGGTGGCTCCCGAATATCCAGCTAACTGAAGGCAAGTCCTCCTTGGGTAGGAACTTTAGTCTCACTCCCATCCAACACTCAAGGGTAATCATGGAGCCGAAGAGTGGCCCTCCTAGGCAAGTTGAGCTAAGGCCTTCATAAAGGTATGTAAGGACCGCTTGAGAAATAGACAAACCCCGCCACAACCCACTAATAATGCTAAGGTTTTGGATATCTAAGAGGTGGTCGGTGGTAGTAAAAAGGAAGACCCCGCACAAGCAAACTGAGGGAGTTTTGGCTATGGCTTCAAATCTCCCGCTCTTGTTTTTACAATAGGCGGTGATCCAGTGAGCCATGGGTATCAAATGAATGTGACGAGGGCTGATCATGGTGCTAACATCATTTGGGTTGTGAATGAAATTCCTTAGAATTAGAGAAGGGTCTATGGGCTCAACCGTATGACACACTAAATCTTCATCCCTAATTTTGGTCTTAGGAAGGGCTAGATAGGTTTCTACCTCCTCTAATAGGATAGTGGCTTCAAAGGATGGGAAGATGAATGTGTGTGTTTGTGGATGCCACAATTCCACAAGGGCTGAAATGCTGGGCTAAAATGCTGCCTTAGGCCCGGTGTAGACCATCTCTCCCATAGCAATAGCTTCAAAAGTCCTCTTTATGGCGTTTTTGAGAGTTTTTGATGGAATTTTGAGACTTGTAGCAGAGAATTGGTGTGAGCTACAAATTCTGGGCTTATTCCTACTTATAGAGGTTTATTTTTAAGGTTGGTGCATTAGGATTGAGGTTGGGTGGCCTTATCTCAAGTTAGATTGAGTTATAGTGCAGATTAAGGTCTCTTTCCCCCAAGTTCGGACTCTCACGAAGAGTCCTTCTCGGGTTAACACAGTTTTTGCACTAGCAGTCTATCGTGAGATTGCTAGAGTCATCTGGCAGTTTACTATTGGACCGTTTCAGCCCTTCGTCCATCGCCTTTCTTCTGTCCCTCTGACGGTCCTTGGTTTGACCATTTTCCAGACTCTGGCGGTCTTAACTTAGACCGTTTCTCAAGTTTGTCCAGATTCGGTTGAATTCATTTCCCCCTCGATAGCCAAACCTATTCTTTTCCCTGTCTCTCTCACTGGTACCCTCTGTCAAGTATTCGCATTCATACATCTTAAATAAAACTAAACAAATAAACACAAAAAAGATTTCATTCCACTATAAGACTCATGTACAAGTGTGTGCATCAAAAGAAAAAGAAGAGTACAAGTCACTCAGCCGGTCTATCTCCCGGACCGTCGCTATCACCGGTGCCCTCATGCTTCTTCTCCGGTGGGACCATGGCTGTGCGACCCTCCTCCAGATGCCGCCTCCTATCTGCGTCCTCGTTCCTCCGGTGGCCGGAGGAGCTAGTGAAGTAGCCTCGGTATCCACTGCTCAGTGCGACACTCTGGCTCCTACTGCTAGTCTCTGACTTCTTCCCCAGAAGACGGAGAGCCTCCTTCATGCCCGAGATCACGCCCTCCATCTTGATCATCTACACTCGAAACTGGTCCCGCTCGCCCCTCAGTCGCATGACGTCAGCTCTAAGTCGTGCTATCTCGTCCTCATATGCCCGCCGGCGGATCTCTCCTCCGCTCACTCGTGCCCTCTCTAGCTCTGCCCGGAGATGAGGGACCTCTACTGCCTCCGCTTGAGCACGCTCCGCCTCAGCTAAGGCCGTGGTAAGCTCCCTCGCCTGCATATGCATTCATCATAGTCAATCAAAACATTTGCATAAACATAAAGCATATGAGTCAAAGGGAAGTCAAGGGTTGCCTACCCACTCCGCGAGGGTAGCCTAGGCCTCCTCGGCCCGAGTAACTACCTGAGCGAAGTCTGCGTCTCGCTCGACATGGCCTCTCGTAGGCTGAGACGAAGAAGATGGAGCATCTGGTCCCGCCCTCTGTGCTCCCTCGGCTCTCTGCATTTAGAAGTCAAGGTCAGTCAAGTTGCATAAGCATAAGCATAGGCATTAAAAGTCCAAGGTTTAGAAAGCTCACCAGAAGCTCCAGCGCAGTCTTGTACTCATCCCGCTGTTGGATCATCGCATGTAAGAGCCCCTGGAGCTCCGCAATGCGTCCCTGGGGGTCTAGCTACATATAGCATGTCTATGTCAGAGCATATAGGAATAATTTAATTAAATAGATAGAATTTGAGTTTAGGAATCATACCGGTCATCGGACGCCACGAAATACCTGGTCTTCGTACCTCCGAGCATAGGCCTTCAGGTAGGACTCGTCGATGTCGGCTCGGGTCCGTACCACCCAGCCCCTCTGAGTCCAGTCTCTGACCTACTCGGCCACTCGAACACTCCAATCAATGTCGCCACTGAGACCCTTTGAAGATCTCCCGGGGCGCTCATCGTCTCGTCCGGGGAACTCCACCTCAGGCTGGTGTAGTCCCCTCGTCCTCAAGATGAGCCGGTAGTGCAGGGGCTTGATGATGTGGATGCAGTGCAACCAGATGTCCCGTCCACCGTATGCCAAGGAAGCCTCCACCCACGGCTGTCCCTCGTGGCCCTCATCCCTATACGGTGTCCAGCACACCTGAAAAAGGCAATTGAGTCTGAGTCAGCATATAGATAGTCATTCGCATTCAAAGCATTTAAGAGTTTAGGGTTTTAGAAGTTTACTGATGCATAAGGGTACGAGTCAATGTCATCTTGGATAGCCCGGGTCAGTCTCTTGATCGACCCCATGTCCCGGGCAACGACCCACTACCTCGCGATGGGGATCCTGTCAGGGTAAAGCTCTGTGCCTCTCCCCAGGCCGGGGAAGTGTACAAAGCTCCAGATCTACATAAGCCATGTCATTTGTCAGCATTTAGTAATAACAATCATGATTAGGAGCATAATTACAAGCATTTATCTGTATAAATGGCGAGAAATCACCCAGCATCGTTTGCCGGTCGGTAGTGCTGAGTGACTTAAATAGGAAGGCTAACACTGTAGCTCCCCAGACGTAGCTGCCGACTCGGTCCAAATCCCTCAACAGTGGGAGGAGTCTGACACTCACTCCGTCTACTCTGGTGGTGAATAGCAACTTCCCGAACAGAAGGATCAGGAAGGGTCTCAGGATCCTGTCGCCCTATTGTCCTGCCTCTGCTACCACTATAGGATGAATCTGCTCTACTACTCTATCAATATGCTGCTCGGGTAACTCTCCAACTAAAATAGCTGCTCCTCTCAGCCCCAGGCTCTCCTGGATCGTCGCCCGTGCCAGCTACGAGGAGTGGTGTCCCGGCCTTATAAAGTCTAGCCCAAGCAACTCCTCTGCTATCACCCGGTAGTCGGTATATGTGTAGCCGGTCACCGCTGCTTCATGGACCCTCAGTCCAGTAATCCTCGCAATGTCCTCCCGTGTCGGGATCATGTGCCCCCAGGGGAAGAAGAAGGCCCGACTGATCGGATCCCATCACTCATGCATTGCGTAAAGGAGTGCGGTGTCCACTCTGGTAACCTCTATGCTCAGCAGCTCCCTGAATCCCATGGCAGCTAGCCGGTCCCTCTAGTAGCCAGGCAATGCCTGGTATACCGCTCTATCCTGCAGCCATGAGATCCTCGTCCGTCTTTTCCCCTGCACACATTGAGAACATAGGGTCAGCCATTGCATGTTAGATTCATTGCATTTAAAATAAAACAAAAATAGCAAAAAAGAAATCAAATAAGCAAAAATCCAAAAAATACAACACTTCTGCCTCTGGTATCTCTGGCGGCCGACTTTGGACCATCAGAGGACTCTGGCGCTCCAGAGTTGGACCGCCTCATGCTGTGGCGGTCACTAAAACGACCGCCAATGTCCCAACAACGGGTCGCCCCCCAATCCGTTTCCCCGGGCTTTGGAAATGGCCCAAAGGGCCTACAATGATCTTCATTCGGTCCCTGGACCCCTTCTCATCTCATTCCACACGGATGCACGCATAATAAAAGGATAAAAATTGAGTTTTGGGGGCGGTGGCCTACCTCGGACGACCGGCCTCCCTTGGCCTTCTCCGGTGTTTCTTCGGCCACGACGGCCTCTTCCTCACCACCGACAACTTCTCCAAGCTCTTCCACCGCCGTGGAAGGTCCTTCCCCCTCGGTTTGGGCCACCGCCGCCGGCTTTTCCCGTTCCTCTGGTTGGTTCACCGCCGGGGGAGCGTCATCCTCTCTCTCTACCTGCTCCTGGAACTTCCTGATCGCTTTTCGTCTCACCATCGTGGCCGCGGTGGTCACCGGCAAGGTGTGTACAGTGGTCGCCGGAGAGGGTTGGGCATCGGTTCGGGCGTCGTTTGGGGCTTTTTGGTTGAATGAATGAATGAGAGAGGGAGAGAACGTTCAGTTTTTTTTTTTTTTGAAAACCCAGGAAAAATAGCGGTCTATCGTAAGACCGTCACACCCCTTCTGGCGCACCTCTATTAGACTATTTTCTCATCAGGCAGTCCTTCTTGGGGTATGTGAACCGACGATCGCTGGCGGTCCAAAGTTAGACCGTCAATTCCTTCTGACGATTGTACGATGGACCGTTTATTCATTCAATGATTCCATGCTTTATCATGCAATTCATTTCTTATTTTGATGGTTAATCATGCAATTCATTCATGCTCATTTATGCTTCATGCCTGTGACTGATCATCATTAAATATCTTTGTTGATGGCTAACCCTTTTTAAGCAAATCATGCACGCCATTGCATTTCTTCACTGCTCGCCAGGCAGGTAAGTCAGGTAAGTGTCTCGATCCCTAGTCCCTTAATGCATTACTATATGGTATTTATGATATATTTCCTCGAGAACCGGCTGGGCATTCATGTGTTCTGGGATCTGATGTTCCCTTTTAACAAAAATGATGATGATCTAGGTGCACATGTTTAATCGTTGGATAGGCCGTTAGGTTGGGAAAGTTAGGGGACGATGGTTCTATCTTGCACGCCGTGGTTGCAGATAGTGTCTTGACCCTGATTTGTCTGATCTAGCAATACTATTCTTGAGTATTTTCTATTTTATTCTTTCTTTACATTCGTTTTGATGATTTCTTTATTTTACCCCAGCATGCATCATGTGCATCTTTGAGCATTCATGTGCCTTCATCTGTTTGAAGTGTCTCAGTAATGGTGGATAATTATGTGTCCATGGTCTGAGTAAGGAGAATCATTCCACTCTGAGTTGGAAGGTTTCCTTCGGTCTTTTTGCTCGGTCTGGTTAGCTGAGGATTCCTGTCTGGAGTTTAGTTGCTCATCTCTTTACTTTTCCGTTGCTCCGACCGCCTATCAGTTGTGTGTTCCAATGAGGAGGTTGGTTGTGTTTTCCTTTCCTTTACTTGTTAGTTCCTCCAGGCACGCATTATTCGGTTTTGCCGTTCCTTGTGATTGGCTCAAAGTTTTTCGAAAGATTCCTATCGCTCGTTGGTTGAGGACGTGTGTCGGTTTACCTTAGCGTCTACTTTTTAGTCCACTCCGCTTCATTTCCGTTTCACCTCCATGTTCCATGTCGCTTTCACTTCACCTCCGCTCGTTCTCTTGCAAAGAGGACGTTAAGGAGGGGCATCTGTTGACACCCGCTTTATGACCAATAAGTTGGGTCATCTCCTTGTTCATCTTTATGATGCTCCGAGTTGTTCACCCTTACTGGGCCTTCTTGGTCAGTTTTGAGGCCTATTTCTTGGGTCACTTCTCCTTGGTTGGGTCTTGCTCCTCATTTTTTTTGTCCGCTGGATGAAGCTTAGCAAGCCTTCCTGTTATTTACCACCCCATTGTCTCTGGCAGCCTATCCCTGGTGTGTTTGCTGACGTGTAGTGCTCCTTCCTTCGACCGCTGGCTGACGCCAGAGTCCAAAAGCCAACAGCTTGCTCTCAGCCTTATCTCTTATTATCCATTGTGCGCTGGCAGTTTATCGTAGGACCGTCAGAGCTAATTGGCGATGGAGACCTGGGCCGCCAATTCCTTACATAGTCATGTTCACGAAAACTTCGCCCGTTTGCCTTATCTTTTTGTTGGATAATGAACTTTAGCGGTCCAACCTTCGGCCATTAAATGCCTATGACGGTTTACCGTAAGGCCGTCACATCACACAGAGAGTTCTAGCAGAACTGCTCTTTCTCTGCTACTTCGTGGCCGGATTAAGAGTTTGATTTGATGATTTCTCCATCAAAACTGATCCTTAGAACCTTCTGTTTGTTTCTATGGACTCTTGGGGGTATTATCTTCAAGAGTTTGCTAAAAATCATCCTACTTTCTAGTTGGATTCTTTCCAACTCGTCCAGAGAGTTTAAGGGTCTATAAATAGAACCCTTGGCTTCATGGCTTGAAGAAGAGATTTCTGGAGTTCGAGTGGAGGTGCTGCTGCGTTCTGGAGCTAGTACCTACCAAGGAGAACTACTTCCAATGTACATTTGCATCCTAAGTCCAAGGGGTATCAAGTTCCAAGGGTTTTTAGTGTTAATTTCTTCTTTAGCTCTCTTTTACCCCTCATAGCATCCAAGGCATCTTCCCCCTTCTTCTCTCACGTTTTTCCATCTTCTGCATTCATTTTAAACCTCTCCCATCTTTTAAAATGCCCCACAGGGGTTAAAAACCCAACATCCCAGGTGTCCACCCTTCTAATTGCATGTTTCTAGTTTTCTTTGTCTTATAGTTACTACACTTGTCACCATACTAATTTGGGCTGTTTCTCTGTGTTCTTTACACGTTTTATAGGTTTACAGCATCCATAGCACAAGGCCCAAGTCTTCTGGCCGGTTGGAAGAAGTGGAGATCAAAAAGTCCCAAAGCTTGATGTTCTGTGGTTCTCTGGCGGTGGTATATTGGAGCGCTAAGGTTCTCTAGCGATTTATCATAAGACTACTAATTTCTCTGGCGCGCCAGTCTTCGACCGTTATTGTTCACAGAAGTGCAGTTTTCTCTCTCCCGTGGGCGGGTGTTGCATCCACCTATTTCCAAGGTATTTATCTTAGCTTTGGCTAGTTAAATTGCTTTGGTGGCGATCACAATCCTCTAGTTTGGGCAGTAGTCCTCTCTCTCTCCTCATATCTCTTCTTTACTTGCTTTTACTTGCTTGTTCCACACTTACGGTGTGTGTTTTCTTTTATTCCCTCGCTCCACACCCCGGCGTGTGTTTTTCTTTTCCCTTGCTTAATTCTAATAGAGATGGCATGCCCATGCTTAGAGTCCATACTGGTTGCTTAGGTTCATGCTGCGCATGTTCATAGGTTGATTACATATTGCACATTGCTTATTCTTATTTCTATTGTTGATGTTTATATTCACTTGCAAAGGAACCAATTAAAATCAACATGCGTGACATACAAGGTGGAGCACAAAGGTCCAAGGGACCACCATCACGCATGATGTGGGTTTCCAGACAGACAAAATATGTCCTTCTCTCAATGTACCATTTAGTATACCGATGGGTTCAACTATAAAATGGAGCACATAGAAATGCAATGACAGACAGTCACTGAAGTTATAGCATTTATTATTGTTCAGAAAACACAGAATACCAAGTGATGATGCAAATCAAATCAAGCATTCAAGTTGAGAATTTACAAAGACCAAGTTCTCTCCTTAAAAATTTAAACCTTTCATTGTCAAGAGGCTTGGTGAATATATCAGCAATTTGCTTTTCAGATGCAATGAACTCTAATTCAATTTCCTTTTTACTTACTTCATCTCTAAGAAAATGGTATTTTATTTCAATGTGCTTAGTCCATGAGTGGTGAACTGGATTTTTAGTAAGGGAAATAGCACTGGTGTTATCACATAGAATTGTAATGCAACCAAGGTTGATATGATAGTCAATAAGTTGGTGTTTAATCCAGAGAACTTGGGCTGCACAGTTTCCTGCTGCCACATATTCTGCTTCAACAGTAGATAAGGCAACAATATGTTATTTCTTAGATGCCCAAGACACTAGACAAGCACCTAAATACTGACAATAACCACTAGTGCTTTTCTTATCTATTTTGCACCCAGCATAGTCTGCATCAGTGTAAGCTATGAGATCTAACTCACACTTAGCAGGATACCATAAACCTAAGTCTAGGGTGCCAGACGGATACCTAAAGATCCTTTTCATAGCTTTTAAATGTCACTCCTTAGGACTAGCTTGAAAACGAGCGCATAAACATACAGAAAACTGAATATCAGGATGAGACGCTGTAAGATATAATAAAGATCCGATCATACCTCTGTAATGTTTGGTGTCTACCAATTTACCTCCAGGGTCAGCATCAAGACTGGTTGAAGTGCCCATCAGTGCAGTGATAGCCTTGAGGTTCTCCAACTTGAATTTCTTCAATAGATCCTTGATATATTTTTCTTGAGTTATGAACATCCCTTCCTTAGTCTGACAAACCTACAAACCAAGGAAGAATTTTAGTTCTCCCACTGAACTCATTTCAAATTCATTTGTCATTAAGTGAGAAAATTCCTTACACATAGATGGTTTGGTTGATCCAAACACTATGTCATCTACATATATCTGAATAATTAGAATATCTTTGTCACATACCTTTGTAAATAGTGTCTGATCAACCACACCTCTAGAAAATCTTTTATCTTCAAGGAACTTGCTCAATCTCTCATACCAAGCTCTAGGAGCTTGTTTTAAACCATAGAGAGCCTTATCAAGTTTGTAAACATGGTCAGGAAAGTTAAGACACTCAAATCCAGGGGGTTGTTTTACAAACACATCCTCTTTTATTTCTCCATTCAAAAATGCAGATTTAACATCCATCTGCTGGAGAGTTATTCCTAAGCTACATGCAATAGCCAACAGAAATCTAATGGCTTCTAACCTAGCTACAAGGGCAAAGGTGTGACGACCTAGGGTCTGGATACCGAATAAACCTGATAACACTTTGATCCCGCGAGGCCTCCCAAGAGCGGTAAAGCTCCGAAGGGATAAAAGGAGTGTGTGTGGCACATGAAATTCCCAGATAAAGTAGTAAGCAATTAATATTTCATTAATCATGTTTGCTAAAGTAGCAGAAATAAAATTACTTTTCTTCAATTAACAATTTAAATTAACAGAGTCCAGTCCAAATAAAGACAAGTATAGTCCAACAAGAAAGAGAACGTACACTGAAGTCGGGGGAAGCCCGACGCAGAGAACGCTGGCAACCATGAACTGACGCACCGCATCACAAACCACCAGGAAGAAGAGTGGCCACACCTGAAAAGTAGGGGTGAGCCTCGTGTCACTAGCTCAGTAGGGGTCACACAGATCCCACTGGAAACAACGCGATAACACAAAATGACAGTGCTAAATAGGAAAGCAGGAAGACAGGAGCAACAGTAGTAACTACAACTGTAAAGCTGTAAAAAGCATGAGTAAGAACAACAGAAGAAAAGAGTAAATCCGTACTAACCAGAATCATGGTAGCTGATGAAACCACAGCTCTCTAAACTACTCCAAATGACAACAGAAAGGCTAACCCCGATCTCACAAAGTTGGGCGTTACCGATCCATCGACCAAGCACAAGCTCCAAAGCTAAAGCCTACCCAAAATAGGCAAAAGCCCTAAAAAGGCCTACACAGTCAAAGACACGGACATACACAACTAGATCATCATGTATGCTATACAAGACTGGACCTCAAGTGGAGCCATACACAGGCTACTCAGAAGCCAATGACGGAAACACACGTCACGAGAGTTATGTGTCAAGTGATAGGAGCACCTCCTCACTAGAAGAACAGCCAGATGCATCAACTGACGACTTACACATCACCACAAGTATCTCCCACACATCGGGAACGGTGGTAACTGAGATACTCACAAAACCAAGTACGAGGAACAACCGTACCACAGAACTAGGAACAACGGTACCACAATAACGAGTGACTAGTCAGGGTCACGCCCATCGACGCTCGTCTAACGCCCCTAACCACGTGTGCACACATAAGCTCAATGCCTTGAGCCAGGCCTCTAGCTAGCTTTCACCCCCAGTAGGACGCTACCACAAGGCAAGGGGGCCCACGGAAACTAGCTTACAAACCGTATATCGGGAACTCACCCCGGCACCATTGCTCGGTGGGCCGACACACTAGAACGTGTCGCCAGGCTACGACTAGTGGAGGTTCACTAGACACAGAATTCCAAAACATCAGTGCTGGAGCACGGATAGGCTAAGCACCCACTGTCGCACATACTACGAAGCACCAATCGTAAAACACGAGGTAGCATACTAGACTGCCACCAACTCAGGACAAAAAAACTAGACTTGCAAACACAACGATCCTTGAGTCAGGAGACTCAAGGTCAAGATCGTGGCACATAGCAGTAATATGCCACCAATCGGTCTAATCCTAAGCCAAATCACTAGAAAACACCGATAAAGGAAATGACATAGGATCACCTGATCCATGCCTCCGCATAACACAAGCCACGGAGACCTGAGGAATCACTTAGACCCTCAAAGCACGTGGACATGCAAATCGAGGTAAGACAACACCTCAAGGCATCCAACATCATATCTTGATCCATACAGGACCATGAAGACATTCACATGGTCACATGTCAACCACTGGATCGCACCGGGATGACTGGACACCAATAATAACTGTGAAACAGTATGGAACACTACTCAATATAACAGCACTCCTTGGCCACCCCATAACATGGTCATCGCCATCATAGGACATCCATGGCATCCACGGGACTACGGGGAAACCACAAGGTCAAGCCAAGACAATAGGAGGCCAAAGCTATTCAAGAAAACCACTCTGGGGCAGTAGCGGTCACCCCCTTGGCCACTAGACCGACCTAGCGGTCATCCAAAGGGCCACTACCTGCACCACTGAAGAACACAAGGGCATGCGGTCTATCGCAGGGCCTCATAGGGTCGCTAGCGGTCACAGTCATGATCGCTAAACCCAGTCAACCCCGAACCGACATAACCCAATCAAAGATCTTAGCGGTCTCCCATAGGGCCGCTAAGGACGCATAAGCGGTCTAGGCTAGGACCGATAGCCCGAACCGACTTAAAACATTGAACCGATATAAACGACGATTAGCGATGGTATCTCAGACCGCCAATCCTAGCTTAGCAGTCTATCGCACGACTGCTAGCCAAACCAACATATGCATACAAGCCTAGCGATCGCCAATAGACCATTTTCCAAGGCTTAGCGATCCTCCATTGGGCCGCTAGCCAACCCAAACGGTCTATCGAGTGACCGCTAACACCCAAACCGACATACTATTCACATAGAAGAAACGGTCACCCAATGACCACTAAATACTAAAAACGGTCGCTGGAATGACCGCTAAATCACTACGACGGGTAAAATAGGGGAATGGCCGAATCCGGCCGTTCCACGCCCCGTTCACTTCTAAACGAAGGGGAAACAACCCTAACAGTGAAATAAGCCTACCACCGATCGGAAGGGGTCAATTTGACACCAAAAACACAAGAAATGGGTAATTCTACCGAATCGACCCAAAATGAGTCACATGGGTTCCCGGGCTCATACCGGTCCCAAATGACCACCAATCGCAATGAAACTGGCGGGAATGGAATGCTGACATGCCCGTGGTTCTAATGAGACCAATTAAACTGAAAATCATTACCTGGAAAGGAGAACTCGACCCACACCCCCCAAACATGCATTTGCCCAAAATAACACTAAACCCGCTCATTCTCACACCATATAGCTTGAAACCGTAGGGAAACATAGTACAGGAGTAGGGCGTCCGTCTCCCTACCTCCACCAAAGTTCTAGCACACCGAAGTGACTAAACCACGCCGAAAACCATCTCACGAGCTCGTCATGCCGGCTTTGAATCCACTGAGGGATCGCGCCAACGCCACACTCAATCCTTTGCCCCATCACGTGCCAGACCACCTCCACGACGTCCCTACCTCAGCCACCTCGCCACGATCGTGTGCCCCGCGGAGAGAGGAGAAGAGAGGAGAGAGAACGGAGAGAGAGAGGGTGATGTGAGAATGAGGAGAGAGGAAAGTGGAAAAAGAATAAGAAGAAAAGAAATTAGGAAATTTCATAATTTCTGTAAAATCTAATTTTTGGCCCGAAAATGCACTTAATTAGAAAAATATGAAAAAATAGTCTAAGCAATCCTCGGAAAGAATGCAACGCAACTACAGTGTCCTCAAGTCAATGCATTGAATAATAAACTCACCACGGGGTTCCATAACTAGTACGAGAGAAAAACTCATGTGGATCGTAAAACATGACTCAGGACCCACAAAAGTGATATGAAACTCTCCGACAAGGATCCGAAAGACTCATGGTCTTACAAAAGGATTCTTCAAAGTCAATGCCAAACTTTTGGTTGTACCCCTGAGCTACAAGTCTAGCCTTATTTCTGATTATATTACCCTGCTCATTGGTTTTATTTCGATAGACCCATTTTATCCCTATTACGTTTCCATGTGTGGGTTTAGGAACTAAGTGCCAAACCTTGTTCCTATCAAATTGATTAAGTTCTTCATGCATTGCATTTATCCAATGTTCATCCTGTAGGGCACATTCTATGTTTTTGGGTTCTATGTGAGAAACTAAGGCAAAAGAGTTCAATTCATTCTCAATTCTGAAATGAGCTCTAGTTCTAGGGGGTTCATTAATATTACCACTAATATTTTGTAATGGGTGATCTCTAAGATTTTTGATATTGATATGTTGATTACCTGATATCCCATTTACCTCCCCCTGAACTTCTGGCTCCTCATTTTCATCTTCAGTTCCTTGTTCCTCTTCTTCATTCTCTAAAATTTCTTCTTCATTCTTATCCATGCAAAAATCACTTTCAGTTCTGTTAGATGTTTCATCAAATATTACATGAGGTGTCTCTTCAACTGTTTCAAATTATTATTGTAAACTCTATAAGATCTTGACATTTCAGAATATCCTAGAAAGATTCCAGGTTGACTCTTAGCCTCAAACTTATCAAGATCTCTCTTGGAGTTAACATGAATGAAGCATTTTGATCCAAAAACCTTAAAGTGAGGCAGTGAGGGTTTCTTACATTTTAATAACTCATAAGGAGTCTTTTTACAGAAGGGTCTTACCAAAGCTCTATTGATGATATAACACGAAGTGTTCACAGCTTCAGCCCAAAATCTTCTAGGTAATCTACTCTCAACCAGCATAGTTCCTGCCATTTCTACCAAGGTTTAATTTTTCCACTTAACCACTTCTTTCTTCACAACCTCTTTCATGTTCGGTTTCAATCTGTGTTGCATATCCCAGCTTGGTTTGGCATTCTCTTCCAAGTAAATATGATGCATGCACATGTTCGGACTAATCCCCTTTAAATCTATCACTGACCAACCTTTTGCTCCCCTATGATCCTTCAGAACATCTAAAAGTTTGGATTCTTGAGCAGAGGTAAGATTGGAAGCAATGATAACAGGCAAAGTATGATCAAGGCCTAGAAAAGCATATTTAAGGGATTCCGGAAGAGGCTTAAATTCAAGTTTAGGGGGATGTTCCAGAGATGGAATAATTGGTTCAGATTTCGAAGCTGGAAGTGGCTCTACTCTAGACCAAGATGTAGAAAAGAGAGGAGAATCCTGAAGCATGCTACCCTCTTCTAAGGTATCCTTAACATCACCCGAACTTTCATCAATTAGATCCTCAATTATATCCACAACAGGGCATTCCTCCTCTTGGTCCAGGTATTGCGATGCCTTAAAAACATTCTATGACACTTTTTCTCCTCCAAAAGATATGTCCATCCTTCCCGTGGCACAATAAATATTGGCCTTAGCAGTTGCTAGAAAAGGACGTCCCAAAATAATTGGTGTATGCTTAAGCTCTTGGGACGAGGCCATGTCTAATATCAAGAAATCCACCAGGAAGTAGTGTTGAAATGGATGGACACAAGATCTAGAGGGGGGGTGAATAGATCTACCCAAATTTTTAAAAACTATAGCAGTAAAGGACAATGCAGAATTAAGATTCACTACTATAATTCTATCAAAGGCTCTAAAGATAGAATTAATGGAATCTCAAAAATCTTAGGCTATTAAGTAATTAGTATGCAGATGATTTCAGTAAGTATTATTTGAGCGAAGTTAGAGTACCAACGAGTAAGTACTAGGTGGAGGTCTATTCAATGATTCTTCACACAAGATAAAACATTCTAGATTGACGTAGTCAAACTATCCTACAGTACCTTTTGATATACTTGATCATCGAAGGTCTATCCAGTTCACTCAAACAAGCATAAAACTTAAATCAAAGACAAACTAATTGCAATGAGAATTCTACAAGCAATTCGCAGCAATAGCAGTTATAGAGAAATCACCAAGATCTAAGCAATATCTGAGCAAGTAGATTCAGAGAGAGATTAATGGCAATAGATGAATAGAAATAGTTGATAACAATCATCGATCCTATGCATTTATCTAAGCGATGATAAGATTGGAATTATAGGCACACATACAGCAGAAGCTTAAACAGTCACACACGAAGCACGAGAGATTTTAGGTCGTTCGGTTTTCACCTACATCCACCCCACACTCAGATCAGAGTGTGGATTACTGCTGACTCACAGCTTGAATCTGCTGATCCACAGCTTTGGAGATTAGATCCCTATAGACTGCTAATCCACAGCTTTGGGGAATAAATCCCAGACCGCTGATCCACAGCTTTGTCTGCTGAGCCTCACAGCTTGCTGTCTGAGGATTCTACCTCGCCTGTTGATACATAGCTTATAAGAAGAATCAGAAATCAAAAAAGAAAAGGACAATCGAGAATATAATGTAGCTCTCTCGGAGCAGATTGACTCTGGATTTGATCCAGAAGTCAATTACAAAACCAATTCTTACAAGCTCTCTTCTCACTCGGACTGGCTATGCAACTTACGGTACTCTGCTTTTCTCTTTAGCCTTCACTGCATGCTCTTCCCCTTTCTATCTCTAACTTCTGCTTTCTGCTCTCTGCTCTCAGCTCTCTTTTGCTTCGAAATCTTCTCTCTATTTTATTCTTTTTCAAATCAGGAAATCCGGCTCCTATTTATAGCCTCGTGAGCGTGTGGGAAACACGTTCCCGCTCAAAGAGATTTGAAACAGGAGCTTTGCTGGAAGTCCACATGTCTGGATATAGGGGTGAGCTGTCCACGTGTCTAAATCTCCAGGCACGGCTCCTTCTTAGATCATGTGCCTAAGCACGTCACTTCGATCTGCACTTAAGGTGTTTAAATTCCTGTTAAAGGAATAAAAGGCATTTAGTTAAACAGATTGTAAACATGAGTAATAGTCAACATGCTCTGACTTATAAAAAATATGATCATGGTATAATTCAGACAACGATGCATTAATATATTTTAGGTAAGTATAAGAAATGCATCAATATGTCTAAGCAAAGTGGTGCATGTGCATCGACTTGAATATGCAATTCGAACATGTGCTCTGTAAGATCCGGTAGTTAATGGATTCTCATCGGATCCTTCTTGATATTGAAGTATGTCCAGAGGCGTGAATTTTGGCTATTTTATCGGGTTTATTGGGCCTAGTTTAGTGGGCTTTGTGCTTTTATATAAAATTTTTAGAAATTAAGTGGGGCATTTATACAATTTTGCTTAACTTAAGGTTTTCTAGCAATTAGAAGATGTTTTTGAAAAAAATATACATCAAAAGTTTTTCCTGAGAGGAGAAAATCGAGGGTTCTCTCTCTCTCTCTCTCCCTTTACTCTTCCCCCCCCCTTTCGAACCCGCAGGCGACCGAGCACCCGCACGCACCGGCGAACGCCCGCGACCCTCTCGCCCTTCCTCTCTTCTCGGTGCGGGGTGACGTACGGCCATGGCAGAGGAGCCGGTGGCCTCGCCGGCGAGCCTGTAAGGAGGAGGATCGCGACGATGACACCGTCGGAGCCGGACCCCGGCGCGGAGGCACGATCCCAAGGCGGAATCGGGCGGCCCTCTCTCCCCTTTTCACGGTGAAATCACCGCCCTTGACTAGGAATCAGGAGGGGCGGCGGCCATCTACCTTGCTAGGAGCGACGGAAGCTTCCCCGTGATGCGAGGAACGGGGAGACGTCAACCCGAGTCGAACCGCGGAGTGTAGTGACAGCCAGGAAAAGGCGAGCCACGGCGCGACCCTCGGCTTGCATGCGGTTGGAACGGAGTTTTCATCGCCTTTGAGGTAGGGGGATCGATGCCCTAGCTTGTTAGATCATTCCTAATGCCATGCCCATCGTCTTTATGTTCTAAACGGCATGCCCATCATCTTTATGTTTTTGAAGCATGCCCATTGTCTTCATGTTTTTGGAGCATGCCCATCGTTGCTGAGTTCATAGGGGATGAACTGTCATATTGTGATGGTGGAATGGTCGGGAACAAGTTAAAAATTATGATTCTTATCGATTTGGGTCGACCGGGAGGGGGTCCGGTTACAATCCCCGTGGATTCGGTTCTCCGGTAAGGACCATGTTTAGATTATATCAGATTTTGTAACGGTCCGCCCATAAACCGTCCACTGACCCGAGTGGCGTATAATTTGACCGCGTAAATATTTTAAATATGCATGGCGGTGAAAGCCTCGCGGTCAGACCGTTTAGCAGCACGCAACGATTTGTTGTTCGACCGCCTAAGATTATAGCAGCCCTAGTTCGACCGCTTGTTCTGCAATTTTTGCGTGTTCGTTTAATTATGCATTTAATATTGCATCTTCGCCATGTTTAAGTTATTTTATAGACTGGGGCGGTTTTCTTTCAACCGTTTAATTCCGATAGATTTTAATTCTTAGCATATTCAGTTAATTATGCTTTTAATCTTGCATATTTGCCATGTTTAAATGTTATCATAAATTATGACATATTTTTAGATCCCAATAAAATTATATTCTCTTTCCTTGTGATGGAACCACTAGTTGTAACCCGACGACCTTCTGTGTCGATCCCACCTGGGAGAGGTGGCGGGGTAGTCCCGTTTTACTATTTTTAAGCTAGTTCCGTGGGCCCCGGTCCAACCATAGCGTCCTGTGGAGGGGAATACTAGCTAAAGGCCTGCCTCTAGGCAACGAGCCAGTGTGTGCACACGTGGTCAGAGGCTTGGACTGACACTGACGAGGTTACTCTGACTAGTTACTTACTTTTGGTACTGTTATGTGTCTCGCTTGTCGCGATCCAAACTTGCGTAGATTCTTGAGACGTAGTGTATGCCGCCAATGGATGCATCTGGTTTCTTCTTTCTGGTGGTCTCCATCTCTCTCTCTTGTCACTTGGAAATGATTAAGTTATTATATATTGGTAGATTTCGAGTACTCGCATTTATTTAAAATTTAAATTACAATTGGCATAGTAGTTAGCTGTTCTTAAACTGTTTAGATAGTTTTACAGCTTTACTAGATTGTCTTTTATTTCTGCCAATGCATACTTTACTATTTTTGCATGTTTAGTCATTAGGTAGGGATCCGCGTGACCCCTACTAAGTCTGGATGTGACTCACCCTTATTCTTTCAGGTGAGCAGCAGCAGCCGTCTCACGGAGCTTCTCATGTTTTTGACGGTAGGTCTTAGCATCCAGCAGTGGTCGGTCCGTCAGTGAGTCCTTTTATTGTACTTTTGGCCGGGGTATGCCCCGTGTAGTTGTACTTTTGGACTTTTGTTAAGTTGTCGGACTTGTAGATATTATGGATCTGGACTGTTATGTATATTTACCACTCTGATATATTTAAATCGCTTCCATTTATAGTTTGATTTGTGGCTATAATTAATTTTGCACGTGTAATTTCCATTCGTTATACATCCCCTCAACAACACTTACTAAGCCTTACGGGGCCTCATCAGCCTCTTGGGTGGCTTCCCCAAGTTCCTGGTATTAGTAAATTGATGGTATCAGTTTATTGATATCCGGATCTCCTGGGTCGTCACAGTTGGTATCAGAGCGGTGTTGAGGATTTGTATAAGGAATTGGAATTGCATTAGTCTAGAACAAGTCCATGTGAGTCTACTACTACTGGCTTAGGATGTTTTCCGTGATTACTGATGGATTTTTTGTTATTACGTGTTTTCTTCTAGATCAAAATGTCGCCTCGTAGAAGGGCACGTGCATCGAGGGATGAAAGTGGTACTTCTCCTCCAATTTCGGCTAATGTGCCAGCGCCAATTCAAGTTGATCCTACTCCTCAAGGTGATTTGCCTCCTGGTGGCCATGGCAGGGCATTGAAAGAGTTTTTGTTGTTCCACCCACCGACTTATGAAGGACAGGCAGATCCTGATGCAGCAAGAGTGTGGCTTGATGCAACCGTGTGTGTATTCCATTCTATGGAGTGCACGGAGGATGAAAAAGTCATGCTGGCTACTTTCCAACTTCAGGGAGCAGCACTCACGTGGTGGACCATGGAGTTGGAGGTTGCTTTCAGATCCCTTCCGCTTCGTCAGATCACATGGCGGGAGTTTGTTACAACCTTCGAGCTCACTTACAGTCCAGCTTACCTCAGAATGGATAAGATGAACCAATTCATGGAACTAGCTCAAGGTGACATGACTGTGCTGGAATATCGGAACAAGTTCATGGAATTGGGTCGGTATGCGCCCCACATTCTTACTGATGAAGGTCTGAAGACCGAGCAATTTTTGCGTGGCATGAAACCAGAGTTGAGGCAGCCTTTGATTGCGACCAGAGTAGCAGAGATGGACGCAGCATATCAGGCAGCTGCAGCTTTGGAACTTGACATAGCAAGATCTCGAGGGCATCATCCAGTTGACTAAGTCCAGCTGAGTGTGCAGCATCAACAGTTCAGTCAGTCGTCTGTGGCAAGAGTTCCATCTGCTGTTCCTGCTGCCAGTGATACTTCTTTTACTAAACCCAAATTTAGGAAATTCTTGAAGTTTACGAAGCGGTATGGCAGTCAAGCATCTTCGGGTACCGCACAGCAGCAATCAACACCATCCTTCCAGCAGCGCCAGAGATCAGTGACGAGTCAGCCGAGGCAGTGTCCGAGATGTGGTGGGAGCCACCCAGGCAAGCCGTGTTCGATGCCGATGGTTTGTTTTCGTTGTGATCAACCAGGACATGTGGTTCGAGATTGTCCTTTGAGGCCGCAACTGGTGCAGTTTTCTTAGTTCTCTTAACCGCAACCGTCTCAGTTCAGACCTCCTCCACCACCTCAGTCACAGTAGTATTATCCTCAAGTTTCAGTGTCTTCTTCCCAGTATTCTACTGCAGCAGGCAGGAAGCAGAAAGAGAAGGTTTCTCATATAACCCGTGCTGAAGCCGTGGCATCTCATCTCGTTGAAGGTATGATTTTGATTTATGGTCATGCAACTCGTGTCTTATTTGATTCAGGTGCTTCTCATTCATTTATTTCTGAAGACTTTATTGCCTGTATTGAGGAGCCGACATCTGAAATGACTTGTGAGTTGCTAGTTGAACTACCTTCTGAAGATTTCATGTTCACTCCTCTTTGTCTGGAAGAAACTCTGATTGTTATTGGCAATCAGCAGTTGCCGGCTAGATTGTATACATTGCAGTTGGTTGATTATGATATTATTTTGGGCATGGATTGGTTAGAAGAATATGGAGCCGTGGTTGATTGTGGATCAAAGAAAGTCTACTTTCAGCCACATGGGGAACATCATTCTATTTTAAAGGTATTTGATCTCGTTCTTCTCGCTTGCTTATTTCTGCTATTCGAGCATGTAGATTGCCTAATGCAGGTTGTCAGGGATTCTTAGCTTCCGTGGTTGCTGTTGAGGCACCACAGCAGGATATCAATGCTATTCTTGGGGTTTGTGAATTTCCTGATGAGTTACCAGGCTTACCTCCTCAACGAGAAATAGAAATGGTGATTGAATTGATTCCTGGTACGGCACCTTTGGCAAAGGCACCTTACCGTATGGCTCCAGCTGAATTGAAAGAATTTCGAGCACATCTGTTAGAATTGTGGAAAAAGGCTATATTCGTCCCAGCTTTTCTCCATGGGGTGCTCCACTTTTGTTTGTGAAGAAGAATGATGGAAGCCTGAGATTGTGTATTGATTACAGGTAATTGAATCAGGTGACTATCAAGAACAAGTATCCTCTGCCCATGATTGATGATTTGTTTGATCAATTGCAGTCAACAACTGTCTTTTCACGAATTGATCTTCGATCTGGCTATTTCCAATTGAAGATTCGAGAATCTGATGTGGAAAAGACTGCGTTTAGCACGCGATATGGTCATTATGAATTTTTGTTATGTCATTTGGGCTAACCAATGCTCCAGCAGTTTTTATGGACCTGATGCAGCGTGTGTTCCGTCCATACCTGGATCAGTTTGTTGTGATATTTGTTGATGATATTCTTGTCTATTCTGCTTCTGAAGAAGAACATGTGTCGCATCTTAGGATTGTATTGCAAACTCTGCGAGATCACGAACTCTATGCAAAATTCAGTAAATGTGAGTTTTGGCTTCAAGAAGTTCATTTTATGGGCCATGTGATTTCTGGTGATGGAGTTGCAGTTGATCCAACTAAGATTGAAGTTGTTCTTCAATGGCAGAGACCGAGGACTGTGACAGAGATCAGAAGTTTTCTTGGTCTTGCTGGTTATTATCAAAGATTCATTCAAGACTTTGCATGGATTACCGCGCCGATGACTAGACTGACACGTAAAGAAGTACCTTTTATCTGGTTAGATTAATGTGAGCAGAGCTTTAATGAATTGAAAAGACTTCTCACTTCTTCTCCAGTGCTGGTATTACCTTCTGGCTTGGGTGGATTCGTGATTTGTACGGATGCTTCTCGAGTAGGTTTGAGTGCAGTGCTTATGCAACATGGTAAAGTCATATCTTATGCATCCCGACAATTAAAACAGCATGAAGAGAATTTTCCGACTCATGATTTAGAGCCTGCAGCGGTGATCTTTGCACTAAAAATCTGGAGACACTACTTGTATGGCGAGAAATTTGAGATATTTACTGATCATCAAAGCTTGCAGTATGTGTTCTCTCAAAAAGATTTGAATCTCCAGCAGCGCAGATGGGTGGAATATATGAAAGACTATGATTTCACTCTCTCCTATCAGCCAGGAAAAATGAATGTTGTGGCTGATGCTCTGAGCAGGAAAGTGCAAATTAGTCATTTGCTTGTTCAAGAGTGGAAGTTGTGGGAACAGTTTCCTAGTGAGACATTTAGCGTGGACATTCCTTCTGATCCGATGGTAGCTATGTGTGCTAGTCTTGTGATGACTCCAGCTATATATCAGCAGATCAAGGAAGCCCAGCAGGCAGATTCTTATTTGTCCCGCATTATAATCATTCACGATGTTGAGTTTGATGATGAATTAGTTGTCAGCTTCCGTGGCAGGTTGTATGTTCCAGCTGTTGATGAGTTGAGAAATGCCATCTTGCGTGAAGCCCATGGATCCCGTTATGCTATTCACCCAGGCACTACCAAGATGTATCAAAATCTGAAAAGGCAGTTCTGGTGGCCACGAATGAAAAAAGATGTAGCTACTTTTGTGTCTAAGTGTTTGACTTGACAACAGGTTAAAGCCGGGCATCAAAAGCCTGGAGGAAAGCTTCAACCTTTAGAAATTTTGATGTGGAAATGGGATCATGTCACGACAGATTTTGTTGTGGGTTTACCCCGGACTTCACAAGGTTATGATGGAATCTGGCTGTTAGTTGATTGTTTGACAAAGACAGCAAGATTATTACCGATTAAAATTGCCTGGAGTGTTCAGAAATTCATCGAGCTTTATGTTAATAAGATTGTGCCATTGCATGGAATTCCAATATCAATTGTGTCAGATCGCGACCCACGGTTTACTTCTGGCTTCTAGCGCAGCTTTCAAAAAGCGTTGGGCACAGAGTTAGCTTTTAGTTCAGCGTATCATCTGCAGTCAGATGGTCAGTCAGAAAGGACTATTCAGACTTTAGAAGATATGCTGAGATCGTGTTGCCTAGATTGGCAGGGTTCGTGGAGTCAACATTTGCCACTTGTGGAATTTGCTTATCATAACAGTTATCACTCCAGCATCGGTATGGCACCGTATGAAGCTTTATATGGGCGTCCTTGTCGTACACCTTTGAACTGGTTTGAGGTCGGTAACAGATTGTTGACAGGGCCCAATATGGTTCAACAGTGTGCTGATGTTGTTCGTTTGATCAGGTAGAAAATGTTGACAGCTCAGAGTCGACAGAAAAGTTATGCAGATCAGCGCAGGTGACCATTACAATTTGAGCCTGGAGATATGGTGTTTCTCAAAATATCTCCGACGAAAGGTGTTATGAGGTTTGGGAAGTGTGGAAAGCTCAGTCCCTGTTATATTGGTCCGTTTCCTATTCTGGAACGTGTGGGCCAAGTGGCTTATCGTCTTCAATTGCCAGCGGCGATGCCAGTAATCCACGATGTCTTCCATGTGTCCCAGTTGAGGAAGTATGTCCCTGATGCATCTTACGTGCTTGATGACTCAGTTTGGCCTGAAGTGACTGCAGATTTATCAACACCAGAGTATCCGCTCAGAATTGAAGATCGTCAAGAGCAACGATTGAGAAATAAGGTAATCTCTCTGGTAAAAGTCATTTGGCAGCATCACTCTAGTAATGAAGCTACTTGGGAACGTGAGGATGAAATGCATCCGTAATTTCCTTTCTTATTCGAATAAGGTATAATTCTTTCCATTTTCTTCCTTATCCTTCCTTTTAAATTTCGAGGATAAAATTTCTATTAGGAGGGAGGGACTGTAAGATCCGGTAGTTAATGGATTCTCATCGGATCCTTCTCGTTATTGAAGTATTTACAGAGGTGTGAATTTTGGCTATTTTATCGGGTTTATTGGGCCTAGTTTAGTTGGCTTTGTGCTTTTATATAAAAATTTTAGAAATTAAATGGGGCATTTATACAATTTTGCTTAACTTCAGGTTTTTTTGAAAACAAAATATCCATCGAAAGTTTTTCTTGAGAGGAGAGAACCGAGGGTTCTCTCTCTCTCTCCCTTTACTCTTTCGCCCCCCCCCTTTTCTAACCCGCAGGCGACCGAGCACCCGCACGCACCGGTGAACATCCGCGACCATCTCGCCCTTCCTCTTTTCTCGGCGCACAGCAACAACAGCCACGGCGGAGGAGCCGGTGGCCTCGTCGGCGAGCCTGCAAGGAGGAGGTTCGCAGCGGCGACACCGTCGGAGCCGGACCCCGGCGGGGAGGCGCGATCCCACGGCAGAATCGGGTGGCCCTCTCTCCCCTTTTCGCGGTGAAATCGCCACCATTGGCTAGGAATCCGGAGGGGGGCGGCCATCTACCTTGCTAGGAGCGACTGAAGCTTCCCCGCGACGCGAGGAATGCGGAGACGTCAACCCGAGTCGAACTGCGGAGTGTAGTGACGGTCGGAAAAAGGTGAGCCGCGGCGCGACCCTCGGCTTGCATGCGGTCGGAACGGAGTTTTCATCACGTTTGAGGTAGGGGGGTCGATGCCCTAGCTTGTTAGATCATTTTTAATGCCATGCCCACCGTCTTTATGTTTTAAACGGCATGCCTATCATCTTTATGTTTTTGAAGCATACCCATCGTCTTTATGTTTTTGGAGCATGCCCATTGTCTTTATGTTTTTGGAGCATGCCCATCATTGCTGAGTTCATAGGCGATGAATTGTCATATTGTGATAGTGGAATGGCTGACAATTCGACCGGTAAGTACCATGTTTAGATTATTTTTGATTTTGTAACGGTCCACCCATAAACCGTCCACTGACCTGAGTGGCTGACAATTCGACCGCGTAAATATTTTAAATCTGCTTGGTGGTGGAAGCCTCGCGGTCAAACCATTTAGCAGCACACAGCGGTTCGTTGTTCGACCGCCTAAGACTATAGCGGCCCTAGTTCGACCGCTTGTTCTGTAATTTTTGCGTGTTCGTTTAATTATGCATTTAATATTGCATCTTCGCCATGTTTAAGTTATTTTATAGACTGGGGCGGTTTTCTTTCAACCGTTTAATTCCGGCAGATTTTAATTCTTAGCATATTCAGTTAATTATGCTTTTAATCTTGCATATTTGCCATGTTTAATTGTTATCATAAATTATGACATGTTTTTAGATCCCAATAGAATTATATTCTCTTTCCTTGTGATGGAACGACTAGTTGTAACCCAACGACCTTCTGTGTCGATCCCACCTGGGAGAGGTGGCGGGGTAGTCCCGTTTTACGATTTTTAAGCTAGTTCCGTGGGCCCCGGTCCAACTGTAGCATCCTACGGAGGGGAATGCTAGCTAGAGGCCTAGCTTTTGGCAACGAGCCAGTGTGTACACACGTGGTCAGAGGCTTGGACTGACACTGACGAGTGTTACTCTGACTAGTTACTTGTTTCTGGTACTGTTACGCGTCTCGCTTGTCGCAATCCAGACTTGCGTAGATGCTTGAGACGTAGTGTAAGCCGTCAATGGACGCATCTGGTTTCTTCTTTCTGGTGGTCTCCTTCTCTCTCTCTTGTCACTTGGAAATGATTGAGTTATTATCTATTGGTAGATTTCGAGTACTCGCATTTATTTAAAATTTAAATTACAATTGGTATAGTAGTTAGCTGTTCTTAAACTGTTTAGGTAGTTTTACAGCTTTACTAGATTGTCTTTTATTTCTGCCAATGCATACATTACTATTTTTGCATGTTTAGTCGTGAGGTAGGGATCCGCGTGACCCCTACTGAGTCTGGCTGTGACTCACCCTTATTCTTTCAAGTGAGCAGCACCAGCCGTCTACTGGAGCTTCTCATGTTTTTGACGGCAGGTCTTAGCAGCCAGCAGTGGTCGGTCCATCAGTGAGTCCTTTTCTTATACTTTTGGCCGGGGTATGTCCCGTGTAGTTGTTCTTTTGGACTTTTATTCAGTTGTCGGACTTGTGGATATTATGGATCTGGACTGTTATGTATATTTACCACTCTGATATATTTAAATCGCTTCCGTTTATAGTTCAATTTGTGGCTATAATTAATTTTGCAAATGTAATTTCCATTCGTTATGCATCCCATCAACAACACTTACTAACCCTTACGGGGCCTAATCAGCCTCTTGGGTGGCTTCCCCGAGTTCCTGGTATCGGTAAATCGATGATATCGATATATCGGTATCCGGATCTCCTGGGTCGTCACATGCTCAGACTTGTGAATGCCCATGCTCGGACCTCTTGCAGGCTGGTAATGCACGTGCAAAGACTTGGACTATATATGTGCATAAACTATAATGTGCTCAGACACTAAAATACTGTGTATGCATAGACCATAAAATGTGCACAGACTTCAGTCTGTACATGCGCATCGACCTTGATGCAAACATATGCCTAGACTAGAAAACATGCATAGACTTGATAACATGCACAGATTTGAGAACTTGCACAGGCTTTAAAAACATGCATAGACCTGATTGTATGCACACGCTAATGTGTGCATAGACCTTAGTATGCACGATGCAGAATGTGCATCGACGTTAATGTGCATGAAGCAGAATGTGCATCGACCTCAATTGTGCACACATCAAATGTGCACCGACCTTAGTCAGTTAAACACAAACATGCACCGACCTCAGTTATGCACATAGCGAATGTGCATCGACCTCAGTTATGCACACATCGAATGTGCACCGACCTTAAATGAATGAAAGCTTGAATGTGCACCGACCTATATGCATAAGGCATGAATGTGCACCAACTTATATGAAGTATTATGCATGTACACTGACCTTATGTAATAATGACCATAATGCATTGTTACCAATATCAAAATTTAGCACAGTATATATTGTTGTCATCATCAAAACACATTAAATTCAGAGGATCATAAATCAGAGAAGGCAAAACATTCTTCCCCACAAACTCCCCTCAACAAGTAGCATTCATGTAGTTTCACAATAACATCCTCAAGTAAACCCCTTGGTGTTTTCATAGATCGATCCGCCAACTGAAAGATTATAGATGATGGCTTTAACTCCCCTAGATCAAATTGCTCATAAATGAAGGTGGGCAACAAATTCACACTAGCTCCCAAATCTAACAGTGCCTGATCAAAAGTACCTCCACCTATATCACAATAGATCAATGGAGCACTGGGATCCTTCAACTTCTTTGGAAGATGATTCATCACTACTTTACTTACATCCTCTGACAAACAGATCTTTTGAGTAATTGCCTTAAGTTCCCTCTTCGGTGTACAAAGCTCCTTTAAAATTTTTGCATATGCTGACACGTGCTTGATTGCATCTAGGAGTGGAATATTGATATTCACTTGCTTGAACAATTTCATCAACTCCTCTTACTGGACTGGCGGTTTCTTGTTAGCCTTCGACTTCAATGCATCAGGGAAATGGACCTTTAATTTGGCATGTAATCTTGAGGTTCTTCCTCAATCTTATCTTTTCCTTTGTAATCCTTTTTCATCATGCATTCCTCTCCTTCTTGCTTCCTTTTTCCTTCCTTAATAATCACTGACTCTTCCTCCTCACTATCTCTTTCTTCCTGTCAGGCCCCTTAGGCCGAACTACTACTCATTTCCTTAGCCTTATATTGATCATCTAGAATCTTCCCGCTCTTAAGAAAAGATATGGCCTTAGTATTGTCAAACTGAGGACCTACAGGAGGGGGAGGCTGAGGTGGACCGGGTTGAGGAAGGAGAGGAGCTCTTTGAGGGAAGCCAGGATGTTGATTCTTTGGATTAGCTATAGGTTGGCTAGGAAGCTAACCTACTTCTCTCCTCATACTAGCAGTAGTGAGTTTCCCTATTTGACTTTTCAACATAGAGATGGATTGTTGTTGAGTAAGAATGAGTTGTTAGAGTTGATCAAATTTGTCATCGAAATTGGGTTGAGGAGGTGGATGATATGGAACCTGAGCTTGATTAGATTTGAATGGAATATATTGATGATTTTAACCTTGGGAGAATTGCTCTTGA
Organism: Amorphophallus konjac; assembly: GCA_022559845.1. Taxonomy (NCBI): domain Eukaryota; kingdom Viridiplantae; phylum Streptophyta; class Magnoliopsida; order Alismatales; family Araceae; genus Amorphophallus; species Amorphophallus konjac. The sequence goes on from CM040122.1 coordinate 250,676,743, forward strand.
GGGTATGGGGCTTGTGAATGCTGAACTTGAGGTTGATGAAATTGATTTTAAGGTGCATAAAAATTTTGCTGAGACTGGAATGGAATTTGGAATGGTTGTTTTTTAACTGAATGATTGGAGAGATTGGATGGCTGAGATAGTCCTTGTTGATTCTTCCAAGAAAAGTTTGGATGATTCCTCCAACCTGGATTATAAGTGTTAGAATAAGGATCGTATGCATGCTTGGAGATACTTTGAGCAACAAAGACTTGTTCTTGAATAAATGGGGGGGAAATGGGCCGCTGTGGGGCAATTAGAGACAATATGATATGGGCTTGCACATAGAACACGAACTTCTTTATCAGTGGCTTCGGAGAAAGATTGAGAAATAGATTGGAAGGTGGGCACCTGTCTATTTAATGCTAAAAGTTGGTCTAGCTTTTGAGCCATCAAATCTACCTTCTCCATGTTTTGAGCTAGCACGTCCATTTTATTCAACCTTTGTGCAAGGGCGTTGACATCCATTCTATTCTCTGACTCACCTTGATTTTTTACTTCATAGAGCCCTGCCCGCTTAGACGATCCAATCATTCTTTCATATGATGATAGGGAGCATTGACTAATAGAGTTCTCACTAAGCATCTCAAATAAATCATATGCCTCATCTTCATTTTTGCTCATGAAAGCCCATCCACATGAAGCATCCACCATTTACCTATAGTTGTCAATTAATCTCTCATAGAAAGCTTGAACAATTTGCCACCTTGATAATCCATGATGTGTTCATTTCCTAAGTAAATCCTTTAATCTCTCCCATGTCTCATGAATTTTCTCTCAAGGATTTTGTGTAAATCTAGTAATGGCCCTCTGCATTGTATTGGTTCTACCTATGGGATAAAGCTTCTTAAGGAATTCCTTTTGCATTTTTGCCCAAGTTTCTATAGGTTTACCCAAGGCTCCTAACCAATATTTGGCTTTGTCCTTCAAAGAGAATGGAAATAGAGTCAATCGAAGGGCATCATCAGAGAAGTTTTAGATTTTGACAGTTGAACATATTTGGAGAAACTCATCAAGGTGTTTATAAGGATCTTCATTTATATTTCTATAAAATGATGACAACATTTGGATGGTGCTTGATTTAGCTTCATTTTGGATGGCTTGATTTTGAGGTACTTGAACATAGAAGGACGGTTGATATTGGTTGAGCATGAAATAGTCCTTCATTTGTTCCGCCATGGAGTTTGATTGATTGATATGTCTAGAATGCATAAGCTTTTCTATTTCACTAAGTGGTCTAACTAGAATGTGATGTAGGGATCTCTTACCTTGCATGCAATGCAATAAGACCAAAAAAGACAAGAGTTTTGTTTTTTTTTTAAAATCTTCCAAGGGCAAACTAACTTTGGGGAGCTTCGATGGTACAACCGGCCCGACTTCCGTGAGGGAATCCACAGGTGCGGGGACTTATGGAGGTCTTGGAGAATGAAATTCTAGTCCAATGAGATGGAGTACTCAATTGGAGGGTCCTTCCAACTCCAAGAAGGGTGTGCCTAACTTGCCCTTAAGAAGGAGAGAGAGAGAAGAAAAAGAAGAGATTTTTCTTTTTTTACAAAATAAGATAGATATGAATGCTCTTTAACAAAATAACTGTCCACAAAAATGCCTAATTAGCATGTAATTCTAAGAAGAAAACAAGACCTAAAAGTTTTTTATTATGAGTTTTTTGATTTTTTTATTTTTTTTCGTTTTCTGACCAGAACTTTTACTTACATATTTGGACCTTTAGTGATGCTTCTTTTTTTCTAGAATTTTCTAATTTTCTAATTTTTGCTCATTTTAGGGATAGATTTCAGCCCCTTTAATGACGCTTCTTGCAACACTTGATTTGCTGGGATTTTTCATGTCCAAATTTCTATTTTTTTCTTCAAAACAAAAAAGAAAAAGAGTTAGTATTAATATATACTAATAAAACACAAGGAATTTTAACTAAAAAATCAATCCTCCCCGACAAAGGCGCCAAAAATTGATGCAAGTGGATGTTCATCGTTAAAAGTACCGCACTCAATTTTAAAATATTATTGCACTCACTCACAATAAAATTTTAAATTAAGTATAAGGTGGTGAATACGGGTCGATCCCACGAGGAGGAAACTTTTTTTTAATTTTGGAAAAACTTGTATTTTTGAGACCAAAATTTTGACTGAGTTTGAAAATAAAATTGCAACAAAAGAAACCTAAGTAGAGAAATTTGGACGGTTAAAGGGAGAGAAAATTGGAAGCGATAGAGAGAGAAAGAGAAAGAAAGACAATTGCACAAATGAAATTTCTATTGTTAGAAGTTGAAATTACAAGATCTAAAAAATGAAAACAACTAAAAGAAACTAAGAAAGAAAAGAAAGAATTAGAGCGGGGAAATGATGAAGAACGCCGCCGTCTACTCCTCATCGAACCTTGGAGAGGGTCGCCCCGCCTTGAGGAAGAACACCACTGTGAGAGGAAGATGGTGAGGAAGACGTCGTTGTCCACGCCGTCAAGCCTTTGAACGCCACCCTGCCTTGGAGTAAACACTGCCGTGAAAGGGAGATTGTAGAGGAGAGATCTAGGAGAGAAAGAGAGAGGGGTGTGTAGAGGAGTGATGGCTAGTTAATAGAGGTCTAAGAGATGGAAGTGGTGATGGCAAGAGGTGGAAGAAGTGGGAGAGGAAGAGAAGCAATCTATATATGTGAAGGGAGAGGGAGAAAGGGGAGAAGAGTGAGGGCGCAAGAAAGAAGAAGAAGGGACATGAAGGGGCGCACTTGGATGAGTGAAAGAGGGAAGAAGAAGGTGAAGAGTAGGGCGCACTAAGGTAAGAGGGAAAGAAAAAGAGGGAAAATTATATTCTAGCAAAAGGAAAATCTCCATTTTTTCTCCATCAGATGGGCTATTTATAGGGAAAATGAGTCAAATGGAGGGTGGAGATCGTGTTGGAAGGAGATGGAGGACTAAGATTGGAAAGGAAAGAGGTGAAGGAAGGGGAGAGAGGAGGTGGCCGTCCCCCTCCTCCTAGGGTTTTGGGCGCCTCCCTCTTGTTGCCTTTTTTTGGTGAAGATCCTCTCCTATTTTCTCTCCTTGACTTTCTCTTCAATTTAAATCCTTCCTTTATCTTTTCTCCTGTAAAAAATAGATGGTGGTTGCCTTGACATGGTCAAGAGAGGATGGGGGCACCCTAGGGCTTCCCTCCTCTTGTTTGGTGACCACTTTGCCCCTGGCTCATCTGTTAAATGCCTTAAGCATCCTGCATGCACATAATTTCAATTTAGTCCATAAAAATTATCACATTATGCATATACATCATGAATTACACAATGAGAAATTAATGCTCATGTCCCTCAACTCCCTTTTATTGAATAATAATCACGAATTAAGTTAATTTGAGTGAAAGGCCCAATTTATGTGAAGTTAAGGTTAACTGTAAAATATGCATAATTATCTAATTTTATGCATTTGAAATGTTGTGTTTGTCATGAATTATTATAGAAGAATGGACACTCATCACCCAGCGAAAGAAATAATCTGTTGCTGCTAAAATATACTTGCATCCTGATGAGGACGCGGGTAACGGGCCCACAACATCTGTGCCCCATTGAGCAAACGACCAACTAGGTGCCATAAGATGTAGCTGCATCGGGGGTCTTCTCGGGATCGTAGCATGCTCTTGGCATTTTTGACATGACTTGGCATACTTACAGCAATCATCGAACATAGTTGGCCAGTAACAACCCAGCTTTTTGATTTCAATTTTCATTTTTGGCCCAACTTGATGGGCACCACCTAATCCAGTATGAACTTCCTTTATGACCTTTGAAGCCTCCTCCGCAGATAGACATCGGAGCAGTACCTTTCTTTGGGCATCCACCATAATCTGGAGTAATGTTCCATTTCTGACCTCATGGGAGTCTTTCATTTTGATCAGTCTGATCTTTTCTTCCCTTTGCTTGGGCAATTGCTGGTGCTTAAACCATTGCATTAGGGGCTCTCTCCAGTCGGGTGAGCCGGCTACTTCTACCATCGCAGCCTCGCATTCTTCTTCACCTAGTTCCTCTATCATACTAGGAAATTGGCACCTGCTTATCTCTAGTACATTAAGGGATTCATCTAGCGGGACTGCCAGCGAGCTTGCTAGCTTTGCTAGTGCATCAGCTTGTGCATTTTGGCCTCGACCAACATGGTTTATTTTGATAAAGTATAATCGCCCCATAAGCTGCCTCGCCTTGGCATGGTAGGGGAGTAGTTCAGACTTTCGGACATCAAACTATCCCTGTATCTGTTTGACAATTAGCATCGAATCTCCAAATACCTACATCATTTGAATCTCCATGTGGAGGGTGACCTGGAGGCCGATGATTAAGGCTTCATATTCTACCTCATTATTGGTGCATGCCTTTTTAATCGAACACAATGTATGCACCACTTCTCCTTCCAAGGACTTGAGGACAACGCCTACTCTGGCTCTTATCCTTGCTTGCCAAGATCGAGATGTTTCTATTCTAGATGCCCAATCAAAGTATAGTTGCCATACGGCCTAACGGACTTGGTCCTCTTCTAACATTTCATATTCAGGAAGCTCCGTGATTAACGAAAAATTTTCAGGCACCAGGTGTGCTGCAAAGAAATCTGCAATGGCCTGGCCCTTAATGGCCTTTTGCGACACATAAGTAATATTGAATTCCATCAGGATGATGGCCCATTTACCTAGCTGTCCCTTCTGCACTGGCTGGAAAAATATATACTTACCTGGATCAACTCTGGATATTAGTTGTACTTCATGTGACAACATGTAGTGCCTCATCTTCTTGATCGCAAAGATCAATGCGAGGCAAACTTTCTCAATCGGGGTGTATTTTACTTCTGCCCCAACCAACCTTCGATTGAGGTAATAAAGAGCATGTTCTTTTCCTTCGTCATTGTTTCGGGCTAGCAATGCCGCCAGTGAATATTCAGTGGCAATTATATAGAGAATCAGCTGTTGCCCTTTGACAAGTGCTCCCAGCACCGGCGGGGTCTTTAAATATTCTTTCAGCTGGTCAAAAGCCCTTTGGCATTCTTGATTTTAGCATAATGGTGTATACTTCATCATTAGCTTATGGAACGGCTGACATTGCCCGAACAGATTAGAGATGAATCTGCGGATATAGGATAATCGGCCCTACAATGATCGCAATTCTGTCAAATTTCTCGGATATCTGACGATGAAGCCTAAAAAAATTTTGCTAGAAATGCCAAAGGCACATTTCATCATGTTCATCTTCAATTTATATTGTTGGAACCATTCGAATATGACCCTGATATCACTCAGATGATCTTTTCTTTTCTTGGTCTTGATGACCAGGTCATCGATATAGCATTCAACTTTATCATGCAGTAGCTCATTGAATATCTTTATCATCACCCTTTGACAAGTGGCACCAGCATTTTTGAGGCCAAAAGGCATTTTTTTGTTGTGGAATATCCCCTTGGGCGATCAGAAAGCCGTATAGATTCTTTCATGCTCAGCTATCCATATTTGATTATATCTGGACGACCCGTCCATAAATGATAGAGCCTCATGGCCAGTAGTAGCGTCAATCATGACTTCAGTGATGTGCACTGGAAAATCATTTTTCGGACATGCTTTGTTCAGGTCTTGAAAGTCCACACATATTCTGATCTGGTCATTCTTCTTCTTGATAGACACTATGTTGGCCAGCCAAGTGGTATATTAGTTTTCTGCCACGAAGTCGACGTATATGAGCTTGTCGACCTCTTTGCAAATGTAACTTATCAGTTCAGGCCTCATTCGCCGCGGTGACTGCTTCACTGGCTCAACTTTCGGGTCGATAGCCAGTATATGTTGAACAACTGTAGGGCTAAGGCCTGACATCTCTTTATAGTTGCAAGCAAAGCAGTCTCTGAACTCTTGGAGCAGTTGTATGTATCGCTCTTTCTCTTCTCGGAGAAGGAGGGCGCGGAGAAAGGTCGGACTAGGTTCACTTTCTGTGCATAGGTTCATTTTGACTAGCTCATCAACAATGGCCAGGCCGCCATCTTCTATCTCCCGGGGAGCCGACTATAAATCGATAAAGTCTTCTCCGTCTTCTTCAGCTTCGAGGATTACATAGGCGTTCTCTTGTTTCATATCACCTAGTGGCAGAGGTTTGTCAGTTCCTTCCCCTGACTCTTGAATCTATCAGAGAAGTAGCACAGGCGATGGTAGTATGAATTCTTGGCATCTTGGATATAGACCTGTGGATGAAACTCCTCTAGGAGTAGAGAGGAATTCTCTAGCTTCTTGTTCTGATGTTGCACCGCCGGATGTCATGGTGGCTTTTGTGGCAACAGACTCCCAACATCTGCAGGGAACATCGGCCTCTTGACCCTTATATGTCACCATTTGGGATTGTGTGGTATCCCTTGACCTCGAAGACTACAGGATTTCTTCGTGATCCTCCAGATAATCATCATAAACTGCCTCTAGAGGGCCTTCACCTACGAGGGTGGAGAGGGAGACCATATCTACTTCATAGCATTCTCCAATTGCTCCATTGACTAGATTTGAGACCCCCATGGTTGGGGAACTGTGGTTATATGCCCTTACAGTGGGACAACAATAGTTATTCTTCTTTTCTTTCATGAATGATATCTGTCACCCAGACAGTTCCTTTCAGGTTCAAAGCCTCCTTTGGTTGGCCTCTGATGTATCGTCGATTGTCTGATGATGGATTGAAACCATATGAACTCCCCTTCTACAATTGCCCATTTCATGAGGGGGCGGTGGGTCCACCTTGTATTCCCCCATCTACAATTCACCCTTCTTGATTAGGCTTTGGGCAATATCCTTGAATATATAACAAACTTTGATGGAATGCCCCAACATTCGATGATAGGGGAAAAATCGAGGGTCATCACTTCTTTTGACATCATCTGGTCTGTTGGGCTCGGGGGGAGAAATCTTGCCATAGTGGCAGGCCCATTCAAAGATAACCCTGGTTTTATCCTTCAGAAATGAGTAAAACATGTTCATTTTATCCCGCAGTGAGGATCCTTCCTTGGCAGGCTTAGTGGTCGAAGGGCCAGCAACCTCTTTCGCCTTTCTCCTTTACCGCTCAAAAGCACTGAAGTCAACGTCAACCTACTGTGGATGCACTTTCGGGATCATCTTTTATTTTATTCGTTTGTTTATTCATTTATTTGATTTATTTGGTGCGTGGGCGTGCCTTTCACATTGTGACAGTTTATTCAGGCTTCGAAGAAGCCACGGCTGTGCGCCGTCTGTCTAGTTAGATGATTGTGGATATCGTGTCGTGATAAAAACCCATCGTGCAAAGGCCACGACGTTAATTACATCCCCTCGGAGAGGGGAAACCCCTTGATTAATTGTCGGCAAAAGGGGCTCTACGGCTTAAAATTAACATTAATCAAAATAAGATAACGAAGATCTCAAAGTACGTTAAGATACCCTTGGTGGGGTATAAACGTTCAAAATATGTTGGCCACATATCGACCATTTCATGTTCGGGTGGAAGTCCATATTGAAATCGAGATGAAGACGGTGGTAAACGCATGCAAATGTCTGCTGAGTGTACGGCAAGCTTGATAAGAGAGCGGGATCAGATCCTGGTGGAGATGGGTTGGGTTTATTGAGCTATTATTAGCCCGGGCAATGTCAGATTGTGGCCATATCGAGATGGTTTCCGAGATCCAAATCCGATTTAGCGAGGCGGCATTGAAATTCCTTTTACACCGGGTCTCTGGGGAACGAGACTCTGAAACGGACGTTTGTATATATATTTTTTTGGTTATTTGATTTTTTTATTTAAATGCACGGGTGAATTTTTTTATTTGTTATTACTATTTCCATGTCTTTTTTATTATGTCTCTTACCTTTGTCTATTCTTTAATCACTAGTTATTTATTCGTTTATTACCATTTTTGTTGTTTACTTCCCCCTTCTTATCACATTTGGTGATTGTTGTTTTGATGTTTTTCCCTTTTACTTGATTCATATTTTTTTTGATTTGATTGGTTTCTTTTCTTCTTTTTTTTGCTTAAGAGGGATGAAATGAGAGGCATAGTGAGAGTGGATCGGCGTAGAGGTGAGAGGAGGTGGGGGTGAGAAGAGGTGAATCGTCGCATGAGCGAGAGGGAGAGTGTGAGGGATGGTGAGAGTGTATCGGCGCATGAGTGAGCGGTATGAGGTGAGAGTGGATCTGCGCGCATGGGAGAGAGGGAGAGAAAGGGGGGGTGATCCGGCGTGAGAAGGCTTTGCGACGGATCACTCCCGTCTTTGGACCACCCTTCCAGCAGCAGATAAAAATTTGGACTGCCACCCCTCCAACCTAGCTTGAATCTTGTCAATAAGAAACTTGAAATCACTGCACAGGTATCTACCTTTTTTAACAGGGATGCCTAAGTAATGAAACCCATCCGACTGGTATTTGTAACCTGTCAAAGCTCGGATAGACTGTCGGAGGGAGGAAGGGGCCTTGGAAGAAAGAATAAAGCTACTCTTGGCTGTATTAACCTTTTGCCCTGAGCATCTTTCATAGCAGCAGATAAAATGCATGAAAACCTCAATATTCTGCTTGTTACCATTTAAGAAGACCAATGTATCATCAGCATAAAGGAGGTGAGATACCTGGATATTGTTCCTAGGGCCCTTGTATCCTTGTAGCAGACCAGACTGGAACAGAGCAGACAACCCCCTACTTAGAACTTCTGAATCTATAATGAATAGAAAAGGAGAAATAGGGTCACCTTGTCTAATGCCCCTACTAGACTTAAAAAAACCAGTAATCATACCATTGAAATTAATAGAGAACCAGCAGTTATACAGCAGCATACCAATAAGGGATGTAAATATGTTGCAAAAGCCCATTCTTCTCATGACTTCAAGAATGAAATCCCACTCCATCCTATCATAAGCTTTTGTCATATCCAACTTAAATATCACATTATGGCCTCTAACTTTCCTGTTAAGATCCACCATAAGCTGACGGGCCAAAGCCACATTGTCAAGAATAAATCTACCTTTAACAAAAGCCCCTTGTTCAGGTGAGATCAGAGTGGGCATCATAGGGGCAAGCCTTTCAGTTATGTTCCGGGATATAATCTTATATGAGAAGTTGCATAAACTGATAGGTCTAAAATCATTGAAAGTAGTAGGCTCATTTACCTTGGGAACAATAGTAATAAGGGATGAAGAAATACCTCGTGAAAGAGGAAAACCCTGAAAAAAAGCGCAAACTGCCTCAAAGACATCCTTCCCTACAATATCCCAAGAAGAGATAAAGAACTCTCCTGTGAAACCATCCGGGCCAGGGGAGCTTGAGGCTCTAAGATCCCAAACAGCATTGCGAACTTCAATTTCACCAGGCAAGGCACAGAGAGACAGATTTTGATCCTCTGTAACAAGCTGGGGGATACAGTCCAGAAAGGCAGAATCAACCACATGCTCTTCAGACGAAAAAAGGTGTTTGAAGAAAGTTTCAGCATGGTTTTGAAGGGCATCCTGTTCAGTGCACCAGTCAGCTGAGGAGCCAATTCTGAGCCTAGCAATAAAGTTCCTCCTTCTTCTACTCTGAGCAACAGCATGATAAAAAGAAGTATTCCTGTCACCATTTTCCACCCAATCCATCATGGATTTCTGATGCCAGAACAACTCCTCCCTTGATAGAGCCTGACGAAGGATGGCATTAGCTACTGAGAGACTCTCCCTATTAGTACTGGTGGGATATGCATCAAAAATTTGTTGCTTGAGCTCAACATCAGCTTCAGCTTGACTTTTAGTCAGAGAAATATCCCCAAAGACATCCTTGTTCCATTGACGAAGAGAATCCTTAACCGCTTTCAATTTAGAGAATAATCTGACCAATGCATTGGGGTGATTGGTCTGGGTTTGCTGCCAAACACTAGAGACAACCTGATGGAAGGAAACATGAGTACACCACATTTTTTGGAAAACAAATCTGCCAGGAATATTTCTAGGATTGTCCATAGAGATCAGAAGAGGGGCATGGTCTGAAGGACCCCTTGGAAGATGTTTGACAACTAAAAGAGGACCCATAGCATAGATGTTGCAGTTGAAAAGCACACGGTCAAGCCTAGCACGGACATTAGCCACTCCAATTCTATTGTTATTCCAAGTCATACCAGGGCCTTAGAATCCCGCATCAATAAGCCCAGAGGAACATATGAATGAATTAAACACTTGCATAGAAAGTAAGGATGGGTGGGCTCCTCCCACCTTTTCTGACATTTTAGCAACACAGTTAAAATCCCCACCCACCAACCAAGGAATCGTCGCCGAGGCAGCAAAAAGAGCTAGGTCACTGAACAAAGACTGTCTGACACGAGGGTCACAAGAAGCATATACAAAGGTGTAATATGTACTGAAAGAATTGTCCTTTTTAAGCCCCAAAGTAATAAATTGAGAGGAAGAAGCAATTACCGCTAGATCAAGGCTATCATGCCAAAAAACCCAAATCTTTGATTCCTCAGCATTATTACCCGCACAGCCACTAAGACTAATAAGTCTTCCCAGCTGGAGAGCTTTATTAAAAGGAAGCATAGGTTCTGAAATGGCCACTAAACAAGCCTTATTTGAGTGTATCATATTTTTTAAATTGCTACGGGAATAGGCATTCCCCACACCACGTATGTTCCAAACTATAATAGGCTACATCATTTAGGATTCCACATAATATCCTCCATAGATCTAGCTCTAGATCTAGTAATAATTCCACCATCAGGAGGCCTACCAGGGTTTCCACCTTCTTTGGCATCCACAGTAATTTGCACTAATACATTATCAGCACTGGCTTTCTCAGCCACCAACTTACCACCAATTAACAAGTCAACCACCTGTTCATTGCCTGAGAAATCCACGATATTGCCATCTGCCTGTATCACAGGATCCAATTTCAAATTCCTACTCGGAGGGTCAAGGGTCTGAAAACAGTTTCCTGCTCCAAGACCTTCATTGTCAGTGAGGTCTGCACCATCTGAAAGAGGATTTACCGGAGTACTAACTGCAACAGCTTCCCCAGGCTCATTACCATCAGATTGTCCAACCACCGACGCTGGGTCTTGGGAGGACAGACCAGCAGCATCCGCATTAGAGTGTTGGGACTCTTGGTCCCCAGCTTGGATAAGCGGCTCGAAACGATTCACCGTTGCCACATTTGGTCGAAAAGGTACATGGCCAGTCTGCCGGGGCCGAAAGGCTTGCATAGATATTGTCAGATCTTGATCCCTCACCGACAAGGCACGGGCCAACCTACCTTGCTTCTTCTTGCAGTATTCGACAGAATGGCCAAGCTTATGGCAATAAGAACAAAGGAAGGGACACTATTATAACTAACCAGCTGCCAAAACCCAACACCATCCAGATCTATCTAAAGCCTTTCCCTGCGCGGCACAGACAAATCCATCTTTAAACAAACCAAGGCCTCTGAAGTATCAGTCATGGCCAAAGTGCGTTCATGAATCCGTAACACCACCCCGAAGTTCCCGACAATAGAACGCAGACAATCCTCGTGAAACAAATTTGCTGGAAGAGCAGGAAATCCTATCCATACCGGCACCATGGGTGGATCTTCATCGAAGCTGAAATCCGTCGTCCAGCGGATGAAACGAAAGAGAAATCCCTTGATATACAAACTCTTTAGTATCAACAGTTTAGTGAGATCTGATTCACACTCAAAACGGAGAAGCAGATGTCGTGGGTTAAGCTTGCTAATTACAAAATCCGAAGAAAAAGTGAGGCGCTGCATCAGGCAGCTCTTGATCTCAGCAAAAGATGGCCGACCATAAGAGCATTTGGCAACAATAGAAAAAGATACGAATCGAACAGAAGCTTGAACCTCATCTTTGGAGAAGAAAACCGCCGGCTCACCGCTTTCTGTAAATGCAGGCTCCTTCACCGGAATTACGATCCGAGGCCACTGTTTAGAAGCCATTAGAGCTTGCGCAAAAGTCCGGCGAGTACCTGCTTGGGGGGAAGCAGAAACAGAAGTAAAGGCAGAGGAAGGAGATGGCCCGGCCACGCTGGCCATGGCCGACAGACGGACTAGCAGGGAAACTCCAATGCGAAGAACACCCAAGGCGGGAATGTTTATCTGGCTTCTGCTTGCAATATTCCTAAGAAGGTCCTGCACTTTATTGACAGCCTATGTGCTAGCTTTTTCTGGCATGGTGATCTTAATGCTCATCATTGGCACTGGATTGCTTGGGCTGTTATTCAGAAACCAAAGATGGAAGGAGGGCTGGGCATTAGGGACCTTCAATGGGTGCAAGTTTCTTTGGCAACTAAAATGATTTGGAATATCGTCAATGGGTCGTCCCTGTGGTCTTCTTATGCCCGGAGAAGGTTTGTTGAATCTCATTTCTCTTGCTGCAATAAACCCTTTCCTGTTGGAATGCCCTTAGCCATTTTCAAGCAGGTGAAAGATATCATTTTACAGCACAGCAGATGGTTTGTGGGCTGTGGCTCTGGAGTTGATTTCTTGAGGGATAATTGGACTGGTACAGGTCCTCTGGCTAGTAGCTCGAATTACACTGCTGTTTATCATGTGGCTTCTGTTAGAGATGTCCTTTTAGACCCTTGCCATGCTGCTAGGGATTCTCTTAGAGACTCTACCTTCCCCGCCAGTTATCAGCTGTCTACTGAGACTGATACTTGTGTATGGACGAGTACTCTTAAAGGGAATTTTTCAGTAAAGTCTGCTTATAATCCCCTTAGGCCTAAGGGCCGCAACAGGTCAGTCTGGGCTAAATTATGGCATCCGGCCTTTGCCCCAAGGGCAGCATTGTTTGCTTGGAAGGTTCTTCACCGGGCTATTCCTGTGGATAGCAGGGTTAAGGAATGTGGTATCCTCATAGCTTCTAAATGTAACTGCTGTTTTCGTCCTTGCCAAGAAGACCTGGACCATATTTTCATTTGTAGTGACAAGGCTATGGCTCTGTGGGGCTGGGTTGCTCCTTTGTTAAGCCCTAGGGCTTGGTTGAGTGATCACATTACTGTCCGCCTATGGAATAGTTTTTCTGCCTCTAACATGCAGTCTGCTTTTAGCTTCATTGGGATGTATGTTGTTATTCTGATGGTCTGGGAACTGTGGAAGTGTAGATGTGCAGCTCGTTTTGATGATATAACTGTTAACCCTACTGTTATCAAAAGAAGAATCTCAGATGTTGTTTCCTTGGCTTTGGACAGATTAACATTTCACAAGCCTCTCTCTTCTCTTCAGTTCAGAAGCTTGGCTGCATTTAATTTTTATCCTCTGGTAGTCATTAAACAGCCTATGGCAGTTAGGTGTCTTATAGCCTCTCAAGGCTCTTCCCTACACCTAGATGGGGCATCTAAGGGTAATCCAGGTAGATGTGGGGGAGGCGGCTGTATAAGAGATGCTTCTGGCAGGTTAATGATTGCTTTTGCTTTCTCCTATGGTATGGGCTACAGTATTTTAGCAGAAACTAGAGCTCTTCATGATGGTTTAGCTATTGCCAGCCAATGTGGCATCAGACTTTCTAGGATATACTCGGACTGTGCAGCTCTTGTGGAGGCTGTTGGAAAGGGAAGCGCCCCCTGCTGGATGGCATCCCCGTGGTGGAGGCAGATATGTTTGCTTATGGAGAGATGTGGCAGTCAGCTGCAGCATATCTATAGGGAAGGTAATCAAGTTGTGGATTCTCTGGCCTCTTTTGCTTGCGCTACTCCTGGAAATCACATTTTTGTTCATGAAAGTGAGCTCCTTAGGTCTGCTAGGGGAGCCCTTCGGGTGGACAGGGCAGGTCTGCCTGCCTTTCGGTTCTAATCTTCTTGTAGCTTTTTCCTGTTTCCTCTTTTTGGTGTGATGTAAGGGCTACCACTGCCTGCCTGTCTGTCTATCAGGGGTATGCCCCTATGACCATGTTACTTCTTATTAATGCAATAAAAATCCAGGGCCCTGGAGTAGACTGGGGGAGTGAGAACATCTCCCCTTTTTGAGGGGTGGTGCACTCGACCAGTTCCTGATCCAGATTGGCCAGTCTTTTATTAAAAAAAAAAAAAGTCGGTCGACCAAATCTCCCCGCATCAGGGAAACGGGTTGAAGGAGTGGACTTGAGGGAGGCTCAGGTTGATTTTCACCATGCGAGAGGGAAAAATTCATCTGCGTGACCTTTTGACGGATTCTTTAGGTTTCAGGCTATCTGCTTGGCCAAAGGCGGAATGCATGGTGAGTTTAGGTTTTATTTATGCAAGGGCTCCTTCAATTTGTTTACGGAAAGCCAATAAGGACCTTATGCTATATGAGGGGTTTATTCCTTACTTACGATGCATGCAACTTGGATGCACAAGATGTGTTTGCTCCTTTTTGATTGAAATGAACCCATGGGGCTCCCCGCTTTTGTGTCCGTTCACAAAAATGCAGCAGGCAATCTGAGTGGGGTTTGGTGTGTGCAGGGGACTTGCAAGAATATGTGCACAGGCTTTGTACCTGAAGATGCCATAGCCTGCTACATATGAAAATAGGGTGCTCAGTATGCGCTTAAGTTCAGAGATGAAAGGATGCCTATATTCTTGGTCCATGGGAGTTCAGCAGGGATGCGCACATAGATACATATGGTGGCACAAGGGTCTTCTTATTCATCTTATTATTCTTATAGTTAGCATTATTGAGACATGCATTTTTTTAACCGCGTTCGTAACGGAATTTTAGCAGCATCTCCCCCGGACCTGTGGTTTGCAGAGGGTAAAATAGAGAGTTGCCTATGGAAGGATCGAGACATCCTCAAAATCATGGGTGAGTTGAGAGCAGCCACCCTTAAACCCGAGTTGGGTATGGAACCACGATGTAACACCCCAGCTAATTAATAAAGGATCAAATTAAAAATATGATATATGTATTGAAATAAAAATATGGGAAAAAGAAATATACAAAAAACGTGTTGTGAATTAAGTTAAAATTTTAACCTTATGAGAAAAATTAAAAATGAACAAAAAGTAAAGGGAATCTAGTTTGCAAAAGTAGAATGAATAATTGAATCCCAACCTGATGTAAGAGTGATGCTGATATATTGGAAAAGATTAAAATAGTTATTTTTCAAATTAACTTGTCATTTAAAGACTTCAATAATTCTTTTAGTTAAAAGACATTAATAATTTTGTAAGTGGACAAATTATATAAATAAAAAGGAATAATTATTTTTTTACCATGACCATAAAATAAATTACATATTCCAATATGCAATTGAAATTTTCCGCAATAATATAAATTTAATACATATAAATTAAAATTAATTGAATTTCACCCTTAGGCTAAAGTTTCGACCAATTTATAAAAAATATAGAAAATTTATATTCTTATAGGGAACGAAATGTTTAACAATATTGTCAACTAGGCCGACCTCTAATAAAAATTTATTAGTGATCCAAATTGGTAGATTTCTCTCAGGCTCAACGCAAATTAAATGATGCTAACATATAGATCTCATCCTTAGCTTTTATTTGGTTCCTTTTTCCCCAATTTTTTGATCTTTATCATGCGATTTTATCGTTTTAGTGAAAGCATGTTTAGTGTTTTTATTACCTTTATTCCCGTTCGATTAATGTAGGCTAAATGAAGTCAAAAGTTTGAATTGATCATGCCAAAATGTTTATTTTTAAGTCTTCTTTCGATTGATAGTGATTTTCCCAATTTTTATGGAGTATATAGATCATATTTAGTCTTTTATTGGACCTTTATCGGGTCTGCCCCTGTTCTGGGCACGGCGACCAGGTAGCGGTGGCCCTAACAGGAACTACAACCTGAGTGGTGTTCTCGCGATAGACGTCCTTCTATACGCGTCTGTCTTCCTAGACGCCTTCATTTACCGTAGATGAGATTATTTTCTTGATAATATATGATAAATATTGAACACGTCCGGACACCCGGATGCCTTTATTAAATAGGTCCTAGTAACCAGACGCCTTCTTAAATGATTTCATATATATATATATAGAGCTAATTGCGATCTTCTTTGGACCGTTTATTTCTTCTTAGCGGCCATGAGTAGACCGCCTTATTTCTGTGGTGGCCCTCTGCCTGACCGCAACCTGTTTGTTTTGTGATTAAGTCCACTCGATTTACTGTGTGTTATGCACTGTTTCCATGGTATATATATAGCTTGGTGGTAGGACTAATCATGTTATATAACACACCATTAAATTAGGATACATGAAATAAATAATCTAAGTTACATTTTCCTCCATGATTATCCCTCCATGATCATCACCTTTTTGCTATCTTGTGATTGAAAATAAGTAGAATAAATACAGGTTACCTTTACAATTCATTCTTGTTATTCATTATTAATTGCTATCTTAGTAGGATTGTTTGAAGGTCGAGCCACTCTGGTGGTGGCAACTGGACCGACATACTCCCGTTTTCATAGTTTATACACCGCAAATCTTGTGGTAATCGGGACTCTCTGCCGGATATCCCTTCCGTCAGACTAGGACCGATATCACGAGGCCTCCGTAAGTCCCAGCGAGCCTAGGATTCACACTAGGACGCCGGGCAGGTTGTACCCTAAGACCTGAACCCCCTGATCTGACCGGATTTGTGACTTTTTTGGCCAACCCTAGCTCTATGAGGGTTGCGGCCATCATTACACCACTTTATGAGCTTAGCGGCCATTAGAAGAACGCTAGGTTTGGTTAGCGGCCAGGCCTTGACCATTTTACTTTGGGGCCTAGCCAGCCTACTTTTGACGTGTCATATCTCTCGGACGCGTTCTTGTTCATATCACCTAGACGCGTTCATGTCTACTTTACCTCGCGTTTTGATCCGTCCGAATTAACCCACCCAAGAAACGGTCCCGGGTAGACCCCACCCAAGAAACGGTCCCGGGTAGACAGTCTCTTAAACTTTGCGGTCCTTTGCTGACTGTTTCTTCTTCCAACCTTCCGAAAATTTTCGTTTTCATGGTTTTGATGTGTGTGAGCCGTTCTAGCCCCTTTAGGCTATTAAACCTCAAGTTTATGACCTATTATTAGGTCAAATTGTGACATTTATCCATTACATGTCTTTCCTAAAGTCATTTCTTTAAATGACTATTCCCCTCGATTAATGAGCTTATTATTTGGAAATCTCAAGAATAATCAATATTCCTACACATATTACCGTGATTACATGAGCTTGATCTTGGAACTCTTGGCCATCATTAATTGTGGATGTCTAGATTTCGTGGGATCTATGATCCAACAAACTAATGCCAAGGAAATCATTTAAAGGGCCTAGTCTGGTCCTGGGAGGAGCACCCGAAGAGTACTTGTGTTAGGGTGCTAGGCCCGGATACAGAGGGGGGGTGAATGTATCCCTCTATGAATAATGGCCAAATAAAAACTTGGATGCTAGAGATAGACATAGAATAGAACCAATTCGATTCAACTCAAATACAAACACTTGGAGCGCGCCTATTCAAGCATCTAGCGGAAGCAAAGCAAACAATCAGATCACTGCACAAGAGATTTTTAGGTGGTTCGGTCCACAAACCTACATCCACCCCTCACTCCCAACCGGAGTGAGGCTTTAACTAGCACAAGCTAGAACACTGCAGACTCAGTCTGCGAACAAGGTGCTGCCACACAGCTTGACCAGGGGAACAACCTCCCCTCTTCCTCCCAACCGGAGGGACACCCCAAGTGGCTCCCAGCCACTTGGAAACTAGAGGTCGAAGACCTCTCTTCCTCCAGACCAGGAGGGACCCCTGGACTTGCAACCCATAAGCCCAGTACCGGAGATCAGATCTCCCTTCTCCTGAGTCCACAGGAGGAACCCGACCTCAGTCTAGAGGATCAGAAGTACAAAGGTAATCAGAAAACAAAGGAAAATAATAAACGAAAATAACACAGCAATCAGAAGGCTGTAAAAGATGAAAACACAGATGTGGCTCTCAACGGAGCTGACTGGCCTAGATCTGATCCACGCTCCAGTAGGAACTGGTCTTCAGATGAAGCTTCTTCTTTCTCTTCCTTTTTCTTCTCTACTTCCTTCTCTCACTCGCGAGCTCTCTCTCTCTCTTTTTACTTCTACTACTTCTCTCACTCTGCCACTCTTCTTTTTCTTCTTCTTCTTTACTCACTGGATCGAGAATACTCTGCTGCTCTCAGACTGGATGTATAGACTTTTCTCCTTTTCTTTCGATCAGCCTTCTTTAGTGAAAGAAGGCTCATATATATAGCAGCAGCAGCAGCAGCCCCTGGGCGCGTGGCTTCCACGTTTTCCCACCCAAGGAATTCGCCAGATCCGAGGCAGCTTCATCCACGTGTCAGCATCTGCATACCTCGTTCTCCTGGAATCACGAGCCAGGTCATCAATCTCGGTAAGAATCCCTATCAGACATAGCATTGAATAAGTCATCAGTTTGATTCTGAACACCCTGTACAGACTCTGTGAATGCAAAGCATTGTATAGACTTCAGAAATCAATATAGCAAATGTGTACAGAGTGAGGGAGTGTATAGACTTAGAAGACTTCATGTGTGCTCAGTGTATATACTTGCTGAAGAGTGCATTATCATAATAGGAGAGTGTGTAGACTAAGGCCTTCTGTTCAAGACAAAAGCCAATGTACAGACTTCATGCTGTACAGACTTGATGTTGATCAAGAGACCTTTGGACATCAGCCCAAGGCGTCAACGCTTCCAACGTGCAGCGTCGCCTCAGCTCCTCAAGCGAGATGCTCATGCCCTTGGCAATTGGCCAATGCGTCAACGCATCCAGTGTCAGCGTCGACGCAGTGAACAAGATAGGTGATGAACAATGCATGCACTAGCTTTACCAATGTGTAGACTTCATGAGATGCAATGCAAACTCTGTACAGACTTGGTCATGTAAGGCGACGCAAGCAATGGCTGTATAGACTTTACTCAATGAATGGACTTCACATAAGAAGCCAACGGCTGTACAGACTTAGGCAACCTTCAACTCACTGCGATGTACAGACTCTGAAGAACAGCAGTCAGTGTATGGACTTGCTCAGCCTGAGGCACTGTATAGACTTCAGCTCAAGACCAGTGTATGGACTTGATGAGACACTTACGAGTGTGCAGACTTAGAGTGAGGCATATAGTGTAACACAGCAACGGACTGTATAGACTTTGGCAAAGGCATGAGACGTACCCTAAGACGATGAAGTATGTATAGACTTTACAGTGAATGGATGCTCAGTGAAATGCAAGTTGAGACGATGCAGTGTACAAACTTCATGTAATGCATGTAGACGTTGAACAATAGAATGTGCAGACTTTGCCATGAGACGCTGAACAAGACACTCCAATGAATAGACTTGCTGGATGCACTGTAGACAGTGTATAGACTTTGAAGACTAATAGGCGTCCTCAGTGTACAGACTTGGGCTGTACAGACTTTGACTCAAATGTGCATATGAGACGCTGAATGAGACAGTTCACTGTATAGACTTAGCCTAATACAATGCATGAGACGGACGATGTATAAACTTGCGTTACTGTAGCAATGTATAGACTTGAGATGCACTAGGACGATGACTGTTCAGACTTTGGCAATGTGCAGACTTAGGACAGCAGCTAAGCATGTGTGTATTATGTGAGAGTGTATACACTTGAAACTATTGAACACAAGTACAATGTATATACTTTATGAACAGACGATGTACCTACTTGGAATTGATGCATGCTGTGCAATGTACATACTTTGTGCAATGCAAAGTAGACCAAAGTACAGACTTCCTAAATGCTTCAAGACCATGCACATCAAATGTCTAGACTTCACGAGGTGAACGGCTGTACATACTTCCTATGTGAAGACAGCCGCTGTATAGACTTTGTTGAAGTGTGAAGGAGTTGAGTGTATAGACTTCGCGATGTGAAGACTTTGTCAAAGATAGCAGGCCGATGTACAGACTTGAGCGAGTCAAGGTCTGTATAGACTTGAAGATCATTCAGCGACCAATGTATAGACTTTCCAATGGAAAGGCTGTACAGACTTGAAACAATGGAAGACAGCGAGTGTATAGACTTTGAAGTGCAACGTAGGTAAAACTTCCAATGTTCAGACTTTCAAAGCTGAACGTAGGTAAAGAACCCAATGTGCTGACTTGGAAGTGCAACGTAGGAACATATGCCAATGTACAAACTTTGGCAAGTAACGATGTACAGACTTGCACAGTTCCAACTGAAGAATGTATATACTTGGAAGTTCAACGAAGGAGGCACAGTGCAATGTATGGACTTTGAAGTTCAGTTGGTGAGTGTACAGACTTCACCAATGAGACACTCACTGTACAGACTAGCTGCCAACCAATGTATAGACTCTGCACAGTAGCTCTGACTGTACAGACTTGGTCACAAACTAAACAGACGAGTGTGCAGACTTGCTTCCATCGACCAGTGTATAGACTCTACTCATGCAAGCAATGCAGCAATGTATATACTTAACAGATGTGAGCTGTAGTGTATGAACAACCGATGTATAGACTTGGCTATGCGAACAAGCTACACGATGTGTAGACTTAGAAGTGCCTACAGCTGTGCAATGTGCAACCAGTGTATGGACTTGTCGTGCCTACACAGGGCGTTGTACACACTTGCTGCCTGATGCAAATGTGCAGACTCTATAAATGCATATGAATGCTTTATGCAGCAGATAAACAGTCTGAACTTCAAATGCAATGACTCACAGTGTAAGCAGATAAACTGACTGAACATATGAAAGACTGAATGAACATTTGAATGACAGACTGAATATAAGAATGACTGAGTTATGATCTGATAAAATGACTGAATATAGAATGACTGAATAAAACCATGGTGACTCACAGTGATTAACTCACATTAAAACCAATCATCACAAACACCTAAAGCCAATCATCAAAACCACAAGCCACAGGGGCCAGGGGCACAACAATATCCCCCTTTTTGATGATGGCAACAATACACAGTGAGTCATTCTGATGATGTAAGACATTCTTATGAAAGTCATTCTGATGACTCAAACTATTCTCCCCCTTTGACTTCATCAAAAAGAAAATAGTTTGAGAAGTGAAAGCAAACCAGCATGCAATGATTGAATAAAAGTCTCCCCCCCTTTGGAAAAAAAAAATCTCCCCCGTTGTTACAAAAATGCAAGAGCTCCCCCTAAAGATATGAATGCAAGAACACAATGCTCCCTCTTTAAGAGTTTCTATGCAGCATGATGCATATGACATGGAAGCTCCCCCTCAATAAGTAGAATCTTTTGAGATGGATAACAAGGAGAGGTTCAGGTCAATGAATCAATGATATTGATCAGAAGAGTTTCAAGTAGCAGATTTTCAAAGAAGCTCCAATCACAATAAATTCAGTCAGATTTTCAAAGAGATAGCAATCTCATAAATCCAAAACATAAGTTTTCAAAGTCTTCCATTATAAGGGCTTATGAATGAGCGTTATTGTTCAGCATGGTTTAACCATAATGTATGCAGAGTTTATCAGTAAAATTCTGTATTGATATCTAAAACTATGGTTTAATAAAAATGAACCAAGCCCTCATATTTATCTTGATTAATCTCCCTTTCTCTTACACAATCAAATCTATTGACTTCTTTCAGAATTACATGCACTAGTATTGAAATCAAGCAATTATGAAGTCATATGATTTTGTCTAGGGTTGTAGCAATTTGATTTTTACATCAATATTCAGATATTTCAATTTGTTCAACAATTTTCTTGCTACAAATTTTACGAGCACTCTAGTTTAGTGCACATATTGTAACTAGAGGATATACCTTGATTAGAGGCCAATATCCCTAAGCCCTTAGTGTGACTAACTGTCATGCTTTATGTGAACAGAGTTAGCATTTACACATCATGACACACTACAAATTATTTTTTAATGAGTGAGTTGTATTTCTCAGTGTGCATGCCATTGCTCTGCCTGATTTTCAATGAATTTTATGCAGAGTTAACTAAGGCACCTCATGATACAGTCCTTTGGACTTGTGTTTCTCAGTGACCAATGTCATTGCTCTGTCAGATATAACCTTTTAGACATTTCAGAGACATTCATTTGCTTCAAATCAATAATAGTTTCATGTACTTAACCAATTAAAGTCATGTATTCAAAAGTGCAGATTTCAGAAATTTTTCACAAGACACAGCTTGAAACAAATGGTTAAGGTTTATCAAACATGCTTTAGATATTTTTAAGAGATTTTAAAGTCAAACTCCATGAACATTAAACTTAAACCACATGAGTTATTTCAGACATTCATAAAACTGTATAATATAAGATTTCTAGTTCAAAAATTTCAGATTTATGATCGAGATAGCCCATTGAAATCTTCACGAAGGACTGATGGAATTCTGAACCCAAATGATACCAATTGATAGGAGAAATACCAATTGTTAAGAGAGATTGTGAAGCTCAAAGTTTTCAGACTATGATTAATGTTTGTCAACCAAATGAATAAGAAAGGATATGCAATGAATTTTGACAAATGTATGCATTGACAACCTATATGCAATGCATTAACTCCCCCTGACAACATACAATGTTTGCCATGAGAAACTGAACATATGATTTTGATTCATGCACATTCAGACTGCCCTATCAAGTAAAATGACTCATGGTACTAGGCAGAGCACTTGGTCTAAAAGACCACCTCACACATAGTAAGAACCTCCAGACAGACCTCCCTGCCTTTTGGTACCTTACCATTTATATACCATTGAGGTCATGCAAATTTATTCAACATGCAGTCCTATATGTAATTCAGAATTTCAGTGAGCTATTGCAACACACAAGTTTCAAGTCACACTCATAAGCAGTTAAGATTTTTCAGAAAATTCGAAATGCAATTTGTTTTCAGAGTTTATGCATAACAGAATTATCAAGCAATTGCAATTAGCCTTGGTATGCATCAGATACAGACAACCCTTTTTAATCTGATATTTGCACAGAACTCTCAGCAAATGTATGATCAGAAAATAATGCACATGGCAGATGATGAATGAAAATGCAAAAACAGATTTAACTTACTATGCATTAAAACTAAAAGCAAGAAGAGCAGGAAGTTTACCTGAAAAGTTCAGTATGGGGTTTTCTTCTTGAGTGCCTTGGATCATTACCCCTTTTTATTCCAGTCCCAAGGCACACCTGCATAGCAATGTTATTTTGCACAAACAGGTACCCAAGAAGTCTTGGGTCCTGACATGACAGTATTACTCCTAGCAGGTTTTTTCAACAATTTTCGTGCATGAAGGTCATCAGATTTCATCAAATTGTAATTATACATTGAGTGACCAATCTGTCCACAGCAATGGCATGAATTAGCAGATTTCAAATTCCTCTTATGCACATTACTGTTGTCATGAAGTTCATTGGCAGAGAGAGAGTTCTGTTTACTATAATGATAGTAAGATGCACCAGATTTCGGATTTAATCTATGCACATTCTTGTTTGCATGAAATCCATGTGTATATGCATGAGATTTTTTGTTAATAGGATAAGAATTCTGTTTACCAAAACCAGTTTGGTTTTGATATCCTGCCATCCAACAGGTTGCAGCCCTGTGACCTGGCTTCCCACAATGATAGCATGCAGGAGACTTTCCAATGGCAGGTTTAGAATTTAATTTTCTACCCTGAGCATGCCAACAGTGGGCTGCAATGTGGCCTATCTTGCCACAGTGAAAGAATGAATTAGAACTTTTCTTACCAGCATTCAGCCAGCATTTAAATCTCTTATGACCCAATTTTCCACAATTAAAGCATGTCATATGCTGGTTTATTGGAACAGACTTGTTCTTGTTAAGAGCATGATCGTTTGTATGAAATTTATTCTTATCACTAACAAACCAGCATTGTGAAATTTTGTGTCCTAGTTTACCATAATGAAAACACTCAATTCTCCTTTTCTGAGATGTAAGATTTTTATCATGATATCTCCTAGCATTCTTATCATCCTTCTCCATCAACTTACACTCATGCATCAGATGTCCAGCTTTATGACAGTAATGACAGATAATCTTCTTTTTAGATGCATGTGAGTGTGTGTGAGGACTGTGATCAGCAAACACTGATGAACCCTTTTCATTTATTTTCTGATTTACAGTCCTTTTCTGATTTTTATCCTCTTTTCCTGTTTTCTTAGCCTTGTACTGAATTGGGGATGAAGTAGAAAGCTTTTCCTGTTCAGAGGTTTTAATGAAAATAGTTTTCAGCTTGGATCCATCAACCTTTTTCAACTTTTCAGTTTGTTTCCGATTTTTCTGAACATTTGGTTGTTTATTTTCTGAGGTGGGGGCTACATCTGATGCTTTGATAAAGGACGTCGTCAGCTTGTTTTCAAAAGCCTTTTTATTGACATTGTTGTAGCCTAACCCTTCCCTTTCATTTTCCAGATTGCTCAATTTATCAGAATCTTCAAAGCAAACACTTTTACCTCTTTCTAAAGCTAGAAGTCTCTCAGACATAGTGGAGTTCAGCATTTTCAATTTCTCATTTTCTTGCTTAAGTTTGTCATTCTGAACCAATTCATTTATTAGAAGCTGATCTTCTGAATTGACTTCATACTTTCTTCCATTTTCAATTTCCTTCATATCTTTTTGCTATTTTTCAAGATCTTTCTGTAATTCTATGTTTACAGATTTTATGGCATTAAGTTTTTCAATCAGCAACTTGTTCTCCTGTTTAAGTTTCTCTGATTCTTCTTCATCTTCTTTGGAGAGTTTTCTGAGAGATTTATCTTCAGATTTTAGCTTGTTTAGTTCAGAGTAAACACTTTCAAGTTCCTTCTTCAGTTTTACATTCTGGTTTTTATACATATGATTATCAGACAGACATGCATCATGAAATTGCTTCGTACTAGAATAGTTTTCACATGGAGAGCTAGAACTATCTACCCGAGTACCCTTCTTCAACTTTTTATACTATTTTCTTAAGCTCTCATGTGACTATAACAGTTCAGCATATGCATTCTCCCAATCATCAAGAGAAAAGTTCTCGAAGAGATTTACCTCATCATCATCATCTTCTTCAGTTTGATTGCTGCCTTGATCATTTCTATCAGCCATCATGCAGCTGTCCACATCTCTCTTCTGAGTTTGCTTCAGCATATCCAGAATATCTTTAGCAGAACTGGACTCAAAGAAGTATGAGTGAAAGGCTCTATCAGTAGCTGCCTTCATTAGATTTATAGCTATCTGATTCTCTTCATGCATAGACTTGTGATTGTCAGTCCACTTGGACCTTTTCTTTGGCAGTTCATGAGGACCATGTGAAATTACTTTCCACAGGTCTGGATTCACCGATTTGACATAATTCTTCAGACTAGTGAATCATGCATTAAAATGCGTACCACTGAAAATCGGTGGATGAGTCATGTGAACACAACAGATTAATGCAACAGGAATATTGATGCACTAAATATAAATTAGCACCTAAGACTGTAAGATCGGATCTGCAGGTCGCTGGAGCTTGTATGCAGACACCTGCTCTGATACCAACTATTAGGGTGCTAGGCCCGGATACAGAGGGGGGTTGAATGTATCCCTTTATGAATAATGGCCAAATAAAAACTTGGATGCTAGAGATAGACATAGAATAGAACCAATTCAATTCAATTCAAATACAAACACTTGGAGCACGCCTATTCAAGCATCTAGCGGAAGCAAAGCAAACAATCAGATCACTGCACAAGAGATTTTTAGGTGGTTCAGTCCACAGACCTACATCCACCCCTCACTCCCAACCGGAGTGAGGCTTCCACTAGCACAAGCTAGAACACTGCAGACTCAGCCTACGAACAAGGTGCTGCCACACAGCTTGACCAGGGGAACAACCTCCCCTCTTCCTCCCAACCGGAGGGACACCCCAAGTGGCTCCCAGCCACTTGGAAACTAGAGGTCGAAGACCTCTCTTCCTCCAGACCAGGAGGGACCCCTGGACTTGCAACCCACAAGCCCAGTACCGGAGATTAGATCTCCCTTCTCCTGAGTCCACAGGAGGAACCCGACCTCAGTCCAGAGGATCGAAAGTACAAAGGTAATCAGAAAACAAAGGAAAATAATAAACGAAAATAACACAGCAATCAGAAGGCTGTAAAAGAAGAAAACACAGATGTGGATCTCAACAGAACTGACTAGCCTGGATCTGATCCACGGTCCAGTAGGAACTGGTCTTCAGATGAAGCTTCTTCTTTCTCTTCCTTTTTCTACTCTACTTCCTTCTCTAACTCGCGAGCTCTCTCTCTTTCTCTTTTTACTTCTACTGCTTCTCTCACTCTGCCACTCTTCTTTTTCTTCTTCTTCTTTACTCACTGGATCGAGAATACTCTGCTGCTCTCAGACTGGATGTATAGACTTTTCTCCTTTTCTTTCGATCAGCCTTCTTTAGTGAAAGAAGGCTCATATATATAGCAGCAGCAGCAGCAGCCCCTGGGCGCGTGGCTTCCACAGTTTCCCTCCCAAGGAATTCGCCAGATCCGAGGCAGCTTCATCCACGTGTCATCATCTGCATACCTCGTTCTCCTGGAATCACGAGCCAGGTCATCAATCTCGGTAAGAATCCCTGTCAGACATAGCATTGAATAAGTCATCAGTTTGAGTCTGAACACCCTGTACAGACTCTGTGAATGTAAAGCATTGTATAGACTTCAGAAATCAATATAGCAAGTGTGTACAGAGTGAGGGAGTGTATAGACTTAGAAGACTTCATGCGTGCTCAGTGTATATACTTGCTGAAGAGTGCATTATCATAACAGGAGAGTGTGTAGACTAAGGCCTTCTGTTCAAGACAAAAGCCAATGTACAGACTTCATGATGTACAGACTTGATGTTGATCAAGAGACCTTTGGACATCAGCCCAAGGCGTCAACGCTTCCAACGTGCAGCGTCGCCTCAGCTCCTCAAGCGAGATGCTCATGCCCTTGGCAACTGGCCAATGCGTCAACGCATCCAGTGTCAGCGTCGACGCAGTGAACAAGACAGGTGATGAACAATGCATGCACTAGCTTTACCAAAGTGTAGACTTCATGAGATGCAATGCAAACTCTGTACAGATTTGGTCGTGTAAGGCGACGCAAGCAATGGCTGTATAGACTTTACTCAATGAATGGACTTCACATAAGAAGCCAACGGCTGTACAGACTTAGGCAACCTTCAACTCACTGTGATGTACAGACTCTGTCAATGTATGGACTTGCTCAGCCTGAGGCACTGTATAGACTTCAGCTCAAGACCAGTGTATGGACTTGATGAGACACTCACGAGTGTGCAGACTTAGAGTGAGGCATATAGTGTAACACAGCAACATACTGTATAGACTTTGGCAAAGGCATGAGACGTACCCTAAGACGATGAAGTATGTATAGACTTTACAGTGAATGGATGCTCAGTGAGACGCAAGTTGAGACGTTGCAGTGTACAAACTTCATGTAATGCATGTAGACGTTGAACAATAGAATGTGCAGACTTTGCCATGAGACGCTGAATAAGACACTCCAATGAATAGACTTGCTGGATGCGCTGTAGACAGTGTATAGACTTTGAAGGCTAACAGGCGTCCTCAGTGTACAAACTTGGGCTGTACAGACTTTGACTCAAATGTGCATATGAGACACTGAATGAGACAGTTCACTGTATAGACTTAGCCTAATACAATGCATGAGACGGACGATGTATAAACTTGCATTACTGTAGCAATGTATAGACTTGAGATGCACTAAGACGATGACTGTTCATACTTTGGCAATGTGCAGACTTAGGACAGCAGCTAAACATGTGTGTATTATGTGAGAGTGTATACACTTGAAACTATTGAACACAAGTACAATGTATATACTTTATGAACAGACGATGTACCTACTTGGAATTGATGCATGATGTGCAATGCACATACTTTGTGCAATGCAAAGTAGACCAAAGTACAGATTTCCTAAATGCTTCAAGACCATGCACATCAAATGTCTAGACTTCACGAGGTGAACGGCTGTACATACTTCCTATGTGAAGACAGCCGCTGTACAGACTTTGTTGAAGTGTGAAGGAGTTGAGTGTATAGACTTCGCGATGTGAAGACTTTGTCAAAGATAGCAGGCCGATGTACAGACTTGAGCGAGTCAAGGTCTGTATAGACTTGAAGATCATTCAGCGACCAATGTATAGACTTTCCAATGGAAAGGCTGTACAGACTTGAAACAATAGAAGACAGCGAGTGTATAGACTTTGAAGTGCAACGTAGGTAAAACTTCCAATGTTCAGACTTTCAAAGCTGAACGTAGATAAAGAACCCAATGTGCAGACTTGGAAGTGCAACGTAGGAACAGATGCCAATGTACAAACTTTGGCAAGTAACGATGTACAGACTTGCACAGTTCCAGCTGAAGAATGTATATACTTGGAAGTTCAACGAAGGAGGCACAGTGCAATGTATGGACTTTGAAGTTCAGTTGGTGAGTGTACAGACTTCACCAATGAGACACTCACTGTACAGACTAGCTGCCAACCAATGTATAGACTCTGCACAGTAGCTCTGACTGTACAGACTTGGTCACAAACTGAACAGACGAGTGTGCAGACTTGCTTCCATCGACCAGTGTATAGACTCTACTCATGCAAGCAATGCAGCAGTGTATATACTTAACAGATGTGAGCTGTAGTGTATGAACAACCGATGTATAGACTTGGCTATGCGAACAAGCTACACGATGTGTAGACTTAGAAGTGCCTACAGCTGTGCAATGTGCAACCAGTGTATGGACTTGTCGTGCCTACACAGGGCGTTGTACACACTTGCTGCCTGATGCAAATGTGCAGACTCTATAAATGCATTTGAATGCTTTATGCAGCAGATAAACAGTCTGAACTTCAAATACAATGACTCATAGTGTAAGCAGATAAACTGACTGAACATATGAAAGACTGAATGAACATTTGAATGACAAACTGAATATAAGAATGACTGAGTTATGATCTGATAAAATGACTGAATATAGAATGACTGAATAAAACCATGGTGACTCACAGTGATTAACTCACATTAAAACCAATCATCACAAACCCCTAAAGCCAATCATCAAAACCACAAGCCACAGGGGCTAGGGGCACAACAACTTGTACCCCGGGGAGGTGTAATGACTAGGTGTGGCATTGCACAGAGTACTATCTAGCGTGTGAGTCTACGACATTCCACAATCTCGTAAAACTTACTATACATGCTTGAATGCATGAAGTACTTTCTTGATTGACTTGACTTGACTTGACTTGATAAAATGGCCATTCACTGAAAAGTTCTAGTTATTTGTGCATAATATTTCGGCTTGCAATATCTCCATTTCCTTTTTTTTGTCAATTACCTTCTGATAATGTTGGTTATTTAGTCTGCCTTTTTTGAATTTTTGCATCATTCATACACATTCGTGAAAGTTGTTAATTACTTAAATTTTACTTGATGATAGAGAGTGATTCCTACTGAGCATCTTGTTCACCCCCCTTTTTATTTCCACCTGTTTAGGTACGCGGTAAATGGACGTTTGAAACTGGGATCGGGTCAGCGTGATCGAGTGAACCTGGAGCCTAGTGACCGAAGTCTTTTTATTTCTTGAGTCTAGTTAGTGTAGTGACTCTTGTTCTTTTCTTGTTCTTTAGTTTCCTTTTATTTGAGTCTATTATTGTAATTTGAGTCAAATTATAATTTGAATCCTCAAATATCAATAAAATTATATTTTTGTTAAATTAATGGCCTCCACGTGTCTTTGCTATTAATCTTCATCTGTTGTTTTACTACTCTGATTAACATCACTGTTTCGCTGCCACATTTTGAGCAACGCTTCCCGCTGCTATCGGTTCGGGATATGACAGAAGTGTTATCAGAGCCAGATTGTTTAAGTCCTATGTTCTTGTTCATAAGTATATGTTACCCTAAGTAATAGGTCGTATAATCCATGTCATCCCTTCCTTTCACCTAGTGAGAATGGGTAGAGTCTCGGGTTAAGTAATAAAACATGTGCAAGACTACGATAGTGCGACGTGTAAGAGTAATAAGTTTACTAACTTATAATTATTTTACAGATATCTAAGACTCTTTTGAAATGAAAAAGAGAAGGTTCGCGAGTACGATAACACCCGGTTTTGTTAAAGGTTGGCGAGTTCATCGTAAAGAATTAACAAAAAGAGAAGGAATAACATATCACAACAGAAGTGTTTTCACTGTCATAAATTGGGTCATCAGCCCAAGGAGTGCTGGCGGAAGAGCGGAGCGTGTCTTCGATGCTGAAATAAAGACCATAGAATGGTTAGTTGCCCTAAGCTACCACCACAAGTAAAAATCAAAGGAGAATCGGAACCGATTTTTGTTATCAAAGAAGAAATTATAAAAGGTATTGTATCCCTCATCTTTAACTCTAGTTAGTTCTTTTCATCTCACCAGATTTTGACTAGATTGTTATTTTGAAAAATTAATAGATAGGATCATCTTAGTTTAACTTTTGAATAGTTAATGACGATCGGTGAATTTGGGGACCAAATTCCTTAAAGTGGGGGAGGGTGTAACACCCCAACTAATTAATAAAGGATAAAATTAAAAATATGAAATATGTATTGAAATAAAAATATGGGAAGAAGAAATATACGAAAAACGTGTTGTGAATTAAATTAAAATTTTAACCTTATGAGAAAAATTAAAAATGAACAAAAAGTAAAGGGAATCTAGTTTGTAAAAGTAGAATGAATAATTGAATCTCAACCCGACGTAAGAGTGAGGCTGATATATTGGAAAAGATTAAAATAGTTATTTTTCAAATTAACTTGTCATTTAAAGACTTCAATAATTCTCTTAATTAAAGGACATTAATTACTTTGTAAGTAGCCAAATTATATAAATAAAAATGAATAATTATTTTTATACTATGACCATAAAAGGAATATCATATTCTAAGATGCAATTGAATTTTTTCACGATAATTTGAATTTAATATATATATAATAAAATTAACTGAATTTCGCCCATAGGCTAAAGTTTCGACCAATTTATAAAAAATATAGAAAAACATATATTCTTATAGAGAACGAAATGTTTAACAATATTGTCAACTGGGCTGACCTCTAATAAAAATTTAATTAAGCCGAATAAAAGAGGTTTTAGCAAAATTCATTGTTCTTAATGGTTCAACCTAGATCGATCCAATTCGAGCCCAATTCTCAACCAATCGAGCCCAAACCAAGATCAAATGATAGGCCCATCATAGAAACCTAATTTCCCTTCGAAAACCCTAACCCGAGACGCTCCTTTCGACAGCGACAGCGGCAGATTTGGCCAAATTTTGAGCTCTTGACCGAGTTTTTCCCTTAGGACTCTCTAAGCCAATTCAACCTTTAGAAGCACCTATACACCCTATAAATTGAGAGCTTCGTCGACCTAAGACCTCTATTTGAACTTATAATCGGCGGCGGGGTCGATTGTGGGCGATCGAGGGCGTGGGGCAGTGAGGAACGGCAACGGTTCGTGGTTAAGGGTTCCTTCGCACCGTCCGAGTTTTGATCCAAATTGGTAGGTTTCTCTCAGGCTCAATGCAAATTAAATGATGCTAACATATAGATCTCATCCTTAGCTTTTATTTTGTTCCTTTTTGCCCAATTTTTATGATCTATATCGTGCGATTTTATCATTTTAGTGAAAGCATGTTTAGGGTTTTTATTACCTTGATTCCCGTTCGATTAATGTAGGCTAAATGATGTCAAAAGTTTGAATTGATCATGTCAAAATGTTTGTTTTTAAGTGCCCAATTTTTATGGAGTATATAGATCGTATTTAGTCTTTTATTGGACCTGTATTGGGTCTGCCCGTGTTCTGGGCGCGGCGACCAGGTAGCGGCCCTAACAGGAACCGCAACCTGAGTGGTGGCCTTGTGATAGACCGCCTTTAGGCGGCCGTTTTCAAAACTTGAAATTTCACGTCTTAAGTCCTCTATGCATCCTTCTATACGCGTCTATCTTCCTAGATGCCTTCATTTACCGTAGATCAGATTAATTTCTTGATAATATATGATAAATATTGAACACGTCCGGACACCCGGATGCCTTTATTAAACACGTCCTAGTAACCAGACACCTTCATAAATGATTTCATATATATATATATATATATATATATATATATATATATTGCGATATTCTTTGGACCGTTTATTTCTTCTTAGCGGCCATGAGTAGACCGCCTTATTTCTGTGGTGGCCCTCTGCCTGGCCGCAACCTGTTTGTTTTGTGATTAAGTCCATTCGATTTACGGTGTGTTATGCACTGTTTCCATGGTATGTATATAGCTTGCTCGTAGGACTAATCATGTAATATAACACACCATTAAATTAGGATACATGAAATAAATAATCTAAGTTAATTTTTCCTCCATGATTATCCCACCGTGATCATCACCTTTTTGCTATCTTGTGATTAAAAAATAAGTAGAATAAATAAATGTTACCTTTGCAATTCATTCTTGTTATTCATTATTAATTGATATCTTAGTAGGCTTGTTTGAAGGTCGAGCCACTCTGGTAGTGGCCACTGGACCGACATACTCCCGTTTTCTGAGTTTATACACCTCAATTCTTGTGGTAATCGGGACTCTCTATCGGATATCCCTTCTGTCGGACTAGGACCGATATCACGAGGCCTCCGTAAGTCCACGCGAGCCTGAGATTCCTACTAGGACACCGGGCAGGTTGTACCCTAAGACCCGAACCCCCTGATCCGATCGGATTTGTGACTTTTCTGGCCAACCCCACCTCTGTGAGGGTTGTGGCCATCATTGCACCACTTTATGAGCTTAGCGGCCATTAGAAGACCGCTAGGTTGGGTTAGCGGCCAGGCCTTGACCGTTTTAATTTGGGGCCTAGCCAGCCTACTTTTGACGCGTCATATCTCTCAGATGCGTTCTTGTAAACGCATCATATCACTGTGACAATGAGATTTATTTTCTATTTATTTATTTATTTTATTTTAGTTATTTGTTTTTTTTAGTTTATTTATTTATTAGTTAGTTTATTAGGCATGCCAGTCACCGGAGTGATAATTTATTATGCGTTTGATCTAACTTGGTCAGTCGATTGTGAGACTCGGGTCGGGACCGGAAGTCCGTCATACCATAAAGGCTATGACGTTAATTACGCCCTTCTAAAGAAGGACAACCCTTGATTAATCGCCAAAGTAGAAGGATCTTAGGGGAAAAATAAGATAAGACTGTCGTGCTTATTCTTAGGCAAGATAAAAGAGGTGTACATAAGATTATGGAAAACAAGATATGATATTAATATACAGAATAAATCCGGTAGCATAACCCCCTCATCATAGACCATGCCAAGCAGGAATAGGAGACTATCCACGCAGAGCCGAGACAGAATCCATAAAGAGATTGGAGCATGTCAATGCCCGGATATCACGAGGTGGGACTAAACCGAGCCGGTATTCGCTCACAACGGCATTTTAACATTATTATTCCCCTGGAGGGAATCAATGGAGGACTTGTAGAGGCAGACCTCTTTAGATCCCAATGGTTTGTAAATGAGAGTGGTTTGATATAGTAGAGATCAGAATCTATTTGGACATCATCTCTCGTTATTTCGGATCATGTCCGGAGAAGTATAGGACACCCATCCACGGATTGCCGAGATGGAGGCCAAAAAGATACAGGCATATCTTACCCGAGATCCGAAGGGATCGAGGTACTGTGGTGCATTGTACGCCATTACGGCGCTTTATCGATATCCCCTTTACAGAGCCATCGGAGAACATGCAGTGCCAGAGCTCTGAGGGTCAGTGGCGTTAAAAGAAAGCATTGCAGTCAGACGGTATAATGTGGGGGTAAAACCCTATTAATTTAGCTCCCTTAGATTTGTGGAGAAGATGCAATTCACCCCTTCAAAGCAGTGAGGGCTCAAGAGAAGGGCTAACAGGGTTAAGAGATCAAGCTTTATGGCATGGTTTGGTCACTAAGAAGGCTAGATACTTCACACGGTTCTGAAAGATCAGAGAGCCAAGGAGTTTGGGTTTGATTTAGGGTTGGAGGACCATTGTCTCGACGGCAAGCTACCATAGAAAGGGGCTTCGGCGAGGATAGGAATCGGCGCGGCCTCAGCAGGCAAGGGAGGTCGGCGCCTTGGAGAGTCGACCTGTCGGCACGCCTAGAATCGGCGTGGAGGGGGTTTTGGGCACCGAGGGCTTAAATAGGGCACCGGTGGGAGGCTAATTCGAGGGTTCTTAGGGATTTCATCAGTTGTTTTTTTTTTGGAGGCTTTGAAAGCTTTGGGAGAATTATTAAGTAAGCCATTGGGGGGAGGAAGTTCATCCACAGAAGATCCATGGGGAGACCGTGTGACTATCAACAGGAAATCTCATAATGATTATATTCCCCTTAGTACAGTGGACAAAGGGCCATGAGATAGTCTGTCTCAGGCCTCTGCCACACAGTAGGGGGTTAATTCATTAGTTTAATGAAACATCACACGATATGATAAAACAAGGATAGTGAAT
This sequence comes from Amorphophallus konjac, assembly GCA_022559845.1. Classification (NCBI taxonomy): domain Eukaryota; kingdom Viridiplantae; phylum Streptophyta; class Magnoliopsida; order Alismatales; family Araceae; genus Amorphophallus; species Amorphophallus konjac. The sequence goes on from CM040122.1 coordinate 250,711,242, forward strand.
GAATTTCGGCAGCATCTCCCCTTGTCTCGGGACATGCCAAAGTGCACATAGGACATCCATCCATGGAGTGCTGAGATGGAAGCCAAAAGGTACGGGCATATCTTACCTGAGATCCGAAGGGATCAAGATGTGTCGGGGCAATGTTCACCGTCAAGGCGCCTCATTAATATTCCCTAAAGGGACCAGCATAGAACATACAGTGGTAGAACTCTGTGGCCCGGCGCGGTGAAAGAGAGAAATCGGAAACCCAAATTGAAATAAATGTAGGGGTAAAACCCCATTAGTGTAGCTCCTCCGCTTCCCACAGAATCGGACATGAATGGCCCAACAGAATTGATCCATAAAAATAAGTATGTATTCATTCTTATATTAACATGTACATATATATATATATGGATGTATGCATGACCAAATAGAGAAACCGGTGGTTAATGATGATTAGTGGGCCATTTGGAAATTTATTAGTGCATTCATTCACTGTACATGTTTAGGCATGGGTGGACAAAGGGGCTTTATGTAAGGGATCTTATATATATACATGCATATGGTGATGGAGTTGGTTTACATTACACCATGCATCAACGTGAAATGGGTATGGTTAGTGGGTGAGGGTTTAAAGATTAATGCAACAGACATATGTTAATGGGATTAGAAAGTGGCTAATCACTATTTACGTATAAGCATACCGTGAGTGGGGGCCATGCATTGAATGGGTTTACCTTATTCAAGCGGGTCTCTCGTAAAAGCGACACATCACGTGGGCAATGCCATGTCAAATAACTACCGCGTGCGTGCAAATGAAGCGACGAGAAAGCAAACGGACATGGTGGGGTGCTCACGCGTTCGGTGCGGAAATAAGGGCCTCGGCGCGACGGGGCATCTGCTAGCCGAGAGAGGTGGCCGGCGCAGAAGCAAACCGGCGCGGGGAAGAGGTTCATTGGTTATCGGCGCGCCTGACAATCGGCTCAGGACTAGCGCCGAGAGAGCACCGCGTCGGGAGATTAATTAGGGCACCGATGGGGAAGATTTGAGGATTTGGGGCTTTGAGGCTTTATTCAGGGGTGATTCCTCTCAAGGAGAAAGGGATCTTCTCACAGGGATACCAGGAGCGCATACAATCGTCGAGCTAGACTTAGAGTAACTTGATCAACTATCCCTCGTCAGGTGCATGGATGGCCTGGAGATGGACTGTCTCGGGCGCCTGCCGCACCTGAGAGGTTGATTCAGCGGTCGGATAATCCATATGTCTCACTCCAACTAGAATAAAATTCGGTGGCCAAAAATTCATAAACATACACGTGAGTTCACTATGAATACTATTCTGCACAACAAGCGCCAGCCACTGGAAAGATTAACATAGATAACAGCACGGCGATGTAAGGAGACAGTAAGGGAAGAAACCCACAAATATCATTCAACACTGCATATATGTTTCTTGCATAATGTCACCGCATACCCAAAAGGTGAGAAAATATAGCAGAAGAAGGAATATCTACATTTCGTAGCAAATCGGAGAGATGAAGGGAGAAACCATAAACATGACCAAAATTTAAAGAATCGGGGTGGGGAAACTGTAGCCCCTCCGGGCAATTCACATAAGTTCATCCCACCTTGGACGGGATGGCTGAGATGATCTCTCTCTTCCGTCGTAGCTCTCACAAAAGAAGTCTCGCCCTCATCTCTACACTCACTCCCTCTATATATCAGACTCTATTGTCTCTCTCTCTGTTCTCTTCGCAGTGTATCCCTTCTTTTTTTTTTGGCGCTGATGGGCACATGCTATTATTTATAGGGAGTATCCCCACACTCGCTCGGTGCGTGGAAAGGGCGTGAAGATGCCATCGGCGCAAGGCCTTCTCGGTGTGCCCAGGTTGTGGCGCTATTGGCGCGTGCGGCTTCTATTTGCGCCTTGGTCCTTCTTCGGTCCATGAACCAATCGGCACCACTTATACTTTCAACCTGATCGGCCCATTTGACTCTCGGAGCCTTCCATATGCACATGGGTCTTGGCCCAATTCTATATCATTTTTCTTCACTCCTTCTTTTATTCCTGAAAATAAGATATAGTAGAAATAAGGCATTTTAACATAAACAAAATATTTTTGTATTATTATTATTATTTCATCATTGTTATTATTATTGTTATCATTTTTCATTTGTCCACAAATGTCCCCGACCCGTAGGTGGCGCGAATAAGAGACGAGTGAGCGGGGCCTACGAGTGAAACCCGTTTGAAAGCGTGCCTTTTGTATATGCAAGCATGTAGGCATTCAATAGCAAGCATAAGCTATATATATATAATAGCTTCCCTATTTCGGGGATAGGATAAGGACATCGCCTGTGACTCATGGATAGAGTGCGGCTCACGAGACACAACTAAGGGAGATGTGCATGTGCAAAGGGGACATCGCATAGAATATGTGCATAGCATAAGCCAAGATCTACACCTGAGGCTACTTCTCTATAGTGTGATAGTGCAAGTATGTGAGCAGCAAATCTCTGACGTAGAGATACACAGATGTTCTAGATAACATTAGAGTATTACTCTAGCATCTACACATACAGCTGGGGTTCTCTATTTTCGGTAGCTTCGCACAACCCCCTTAGCTTATTCCCAGCTCCGGACTTCACCGTTTGGCGCGAGTCTCCTCATGTGTCTCAATGTGGATTCCTGACTACTAAGATTCATCCTTTATAGCAAGTTTATTACGAACTTCACCGTTCGACGTGAGTCTCCTCATGTGTCTCAATGGGGATTCCTGGCTACTAAGATTCATCCTTTATAGTAATTTTATTGCGGACTTCACCGTTCGGCTCTAGTCTCTTCATGTGTCTCAATGGAGATTCCCGGCTACTAGGATTCATCCTTTATAGTGATTTTATTATGGACTTCACCGTTCAGCTCGAGTCTCCTCATATGTCTCTATGGGGATTCCCGGCTACTTGGATTCATCCTATCTATCATTCTTCTTCTTCCTTTTTTTTAACTGGGGGGAAGGCATCTTTTTCCTCATGATTATCCCTCATGTGGGTGTAGAAGTTTGAGCACACATATAGTGTTAGGAAGAACCTTCTAGCATCCCTATGATAAGAGACCGCTGAACACATAGTGGTGCAAAGTGTGGGAGTTTTGATTTGGGTGCATCTCACGAGTTGCGTTAGCGACACAACTATGACTTTTCCATTGGACGCATGCACTCAGTCAATATTGGCTTTTCATCCCTTAGTGTATGTCGTGGCGCATACATGCTTAGAATCGGGCAGCTTTATTTAGTAAGGAAATGTGGTCCTAAGAAATTGAAGGAGGTGTATTATCTTATAGTATAAGCAAGCATGCAAGCAGAACCAACAAACACCCAAAATTTGAAAGCATGCAATTTTTTTTCTTCTTCTTTTTATTTATATATATATATTTTCATTTTTTTATTTTAAATGTATGGATATATGTATATGTCACTATATATCCATTTATTTGTTCAAGCGCCTGATGTGAATACCTGCAGGTTAGTTATTCAAAAGCAAGCAGAATTGATAACAAAATAATGGAAAAGGGCTTTATGTAGCAAGTCCCAGCGGGACGAAGTGGGTTGGCACTGGTCGACGAGAGCCGTTTTATTCAGATGATGAACTTGGATTAAAATGGAGTGGTAGGCCTCAACATGGTGTCTTGTCTAGGAATGGACAGCGCATTTTGATAGGGAGTCTAACCTGAATATAGGAAGTGGACTACAGAAGCTGACAATTGGCAAGGGAAGTGGACTATGACAGCCGAATGGTAACATGGAAAGCCGGCTGTAAAAGCCATGAGATAATAGGAGAATAGGATTTGCCGACCTAGCGGTAGCAAGAAAGCAAGCTTCAAGGGGAGCCCAAGTCATTGAGTTGTAGCAATCATCACGGTGGGACATGATGGTCATTGTTGAGGTAGTCTTAAGCCAAAAGGGTAGCGAGATAATGGGATTTTGGCAGTATGTCAAGGCCAAGAGATACACTGATAGTGAAAAATGCCAGGCTAGTAGGTCACATGGACCCAGAGATAGTGAGATAGTAGGCTGTACAAGCCAAGATAGCAGGATAGCAGGCCGTAAAAGCCAGGATAGCAGGCCTCGAGGGCAAGGGACGGCAGGCTATAAGTGCCAGGACAGCAGGTTGTAGAAGCCAGGAATAGCAGGCTACGAGAGCCAGAGACATCAGGCTATAAGAGCCTGGATAGTAGGCTGTAGAAGCCAGGAATAGCAGGCTACGAGAGCCAGAGACAGCAAGCTATAAGAGCCAGGAATAGTAGGCCACGAGAGCTACAGATATCAGGCTATAAGAGCCAGGACAGTAGGCTGTAGAAGCCAGGAATGACGAGATAGCACACTATAAATGTCAGGATAGCAGTGTAATACCCTGGATTCTTACCGGATTCTTATTAGGTCTTTCGGATCTTTTTCAGAGAGTTTCAGATCGCTTTTGTAGGTCCTGAGTTGAGTTTTACGATCCGTGTGGATTTTTCTCTCGTACTAGTTACGGAACCCTGCGGTGAGTTTATTTCTCAGTTCATCGACTCACGGATGCCGCAGTTGCAATGTACTCGTTGAGAGGATCGTTTCGACTATTTTTACATATTTTTCTGAATTAGTCCATTTTCGGGCCAATTATCAAATTTTTAGAAATTAGGAAAATTTCCTAATTTCTTTTCCTTTTTCCCTTTTCTTTCTTCTCCTTTCTCCTCCCGTTCATTCGTGACCGTGACCTTCTCTCTCCCCCATTTTCTCTCTTCTCTCGCCCTTCCTACTCCGACTGCAGACGGAGGAGGCTCGGGCAGGTAGAGGAGATGCCATGGGGATGCTCGGATGCGCGAAGGGGCAAGGATCGGATCAGTTTTGGCGTGATCCCGAATGGTGGATTCAAAGCCGACGGTTGAGCTCGCAACATGGTTTTCAGTGCGGTTTAGTCGCTTCGGCGCATAGTTTCTTCGGTGGAGGTAGGGAGACGGATCACCTACTTCTCCTCTGCGTTTTCCCTGTAATTTCGTGTTGTACGGTGCTAGAACGGGCAAGTTTAGGCTCGTTTAGGTAAAACCGTGATTTTCAGAGTTCGTAGGGTTCGCCGAAAAACGGCGACCATTTATAGTAAAATTAGTATCAAACGAACTGCTGGGATGTCTGGATCCCATTCCCGCAAGTTTTATCGTGATTGGTCGTCATTCGGGGCCGGTAGGAGTCCGGGAACCCCGGTGGCCCGATTAGGGTCGATTCGTCGAAATCGCCCCGATCTCTCGATTCGTCCGTTGCATGTGGTCCTTCCAGCTTGTGGAAGGATTTTCTCGTCGTCCTGTACCGATTCCCCTACGTTTCGGCGTGAATGGGGCGTGGAACGGGCTGATTCGGCCGTTTCCCTTATTTTCCCACCGTGTCGCTTTAGCGGCCATTCCAGAGACCGCCACAGTCTCTGGTGGCCCTACGATAGACCGCCACACCATTGGGCGTGTCGGCGAGTTCTAAGCTAGGTTAGTGTGACAGCCCACTCTTTGACCGTCACGTGCCTCTGGCGCCCCTATGGTGGTGCGTCACAGCCTTGTCATTTCTCGATGTTCGCGTATGTCGGTTCACTCTAGTGGTTCTATCTTTGACCGCTAGAGCACTGTAGCATGGCACTCTTAGGCCGCCACGTATGTGTGACTGGGTCAATGTTTTTAGTCGGTTGGCTCTAGCGGCCCAACCCTCATGCGTCAGAGTCGTGTAGCACGCCTCTATTAGGCCGCTACATGTCCATTTGTCTTAGGTCTATGTCTTAGGGCGGTTAGTGTGGCGGTTCATTCTTTGGCCACCAGGTTCGTGTAGCGTGTCTATATTAGACCGCTACGGTGGTTTGACGGGGTAAGTCGGTTTGGGGTCAACTGTGTCTAGCGGCCTATTCCTTGACCGCCACACTGCCCTGGCGGCCCAACCCTTGATCGCCAGAGTCCTTAGTACCTCCGTGAGTGCGGCGACTTCTTCCTTGACTACTCATGCCGTTAAGCGGTCCCGGGATAGATCGCTCGTCTCCCAAAGGTTGGTTTACCGGTGTTTCAATTTTTGATATGTCTTGGCTTGACCTTGTGGTCTGTCCACTATTCCATGGATGTCTCTTGACATCCTATGAGGGTTAAGACTACATTAGAAGGTAGCAAAGAGTTTTCTTGCTTGAAGTAGGATTCTCTTTCCTACTGTAGAGTAGTCATTATCGGGTTCCGGTCAACCCATGGTCGCCCAGTGGTTGACAGGTAACCTTGTGTGTGTCTCGATGGTTCTGTCTAGTTTGAGATAAGGTTCTGGATGCCTCGAGGTATCTTCTTACCTCAGTTTGCGTGTCCAGGTGTGCTGAGGGTCTTGTTAATGCCTCAGGTCTCTGTGTGTCATTTTCTACGGTTGTTTCTTCTAACTTCGGATTAGACTTATTGGCGGCTTGTACCACTTGGTACGACGATCTTGACCTGAGTCTTCTGACTCAAGGATCATTGTGTCTACAGGTCTAGTTTCCCTATCCTGAGTCTGTTGACAGTCATTGTGCTACCTTGGTGCTTCGTAGTACGTGCGATAGTGCTTCCTTGCCTATCTGTACTTCAGCACTCATGCTTTGGAGTCTGTGTCTAGTGAGCCTCCACTAGTCATAGCCTGTCGACACGTTCCAGTGTTGGCCCACCTGGGAGTGGTGGTACGGCAGTTCCCGAGGTACAGTTTGTAAGCTAGTTTCTGTGGGCTCCCTTGCCTGGTAGTAGCGTCCTGTTAGGGGAGAAAACAAGCTAGAGGCCTGGCTCAAGGCATTGAGCTTGTGTATGCACACGTGGTCAGGGGCTTGGACTGACGCTGACGGGCGTTACCCTGTCTAGTCACTCGTTACTGTAGTTCCTGTTCTGTTCAGATAGTGTCCTCGTCTCTGTCGTCTTGCTAGCAGCGTAGACAGACACTTGTAGGCGCAACATAAGACGTTAGTGGACACAACTGGCTGTTCTTTTAGTGAGGAGGTGCTTCCGTCATATGACACGTGACTCTCATATTTTTAACTTGGTGTGACCTTTCCGGGTTAGCCCTCTCGTGGTCTTGCCCGAGGTCAGTGTTGTGTCGTGTGCACGACATTCTAGTCGTGTGTGTGTGGTTGTGTCTAGAAGAGCTTGCACGGTAATCGAGTCGTGTATGCTTTAGGCCGTCTGTGTCTGTCTAGGTCCTTTCTAGGCTTTTTGCTTGTCTTTGTAGGCCCGGCAGATCGGCAACTTCTGACTTTGTCAGATCAGAGTTCACCTTCCTGTCGCTGTCTGGAGTAGTTTGGGATGCCAAGGTTAGTTCGGCAGCCGCGCTTGTTCGGTACGGCTTTTCCCTTTTCTTGTAGCTATAGCTGCTCCTTCCGTTCTGGTTTTCTTTTACAACTTTGTAATTTAGTTTTCTTGCTTTACTACTCATGTTGTTTACCTCTTGTTTTAGCGTATTACTGTGTTGTTTTTCAGTGGGGATCCGCGTGACCCCTTTTGGGCCAGTGACACGAGACTCACCCATGCTTTTCAGGTGGGTGGCATCTTCTGCCTCTGCGGTTCCCGGTGTGATGCGTTTGTAGTTGCCAGCAGTACCTGCATCGGGCTTCCCCCGACCACAGTGTACATTTTTCTTTCCATTGGATTGTGCTTGTCTTTCCTTTGGACTGGACTCTGGTATAATTGTTAAACTTGAAATTGTTAATTAAAAAGTAATTTTATTTCTGCTACTTTAGCAAACCAATCTAGTGAAATTGAATTACTTACTGTTATATCTCTGTGGCTTCAATGTACTACATGACATTCCTTTTTCCCTTCGGAACTTTACAGCTCTTGGGAGACTTTACGGGTTCCAAGCGGTATCGGGTCTACTCGGTAGTCCTATCGGGTATATCCGGTATCCGGAGTCCGGGTCGTCACAGTTGGTATCAGAGCATTATTGTGTGAAGTACATGGGAATCCGAGATATACAGTGTCCAGAGTCCTAAAAGTCCAGTACAGTCTTCAGCTGGCATTAGGTTTCGTGATTCCTTGTCGTTTTGTTTTCCTGATAGCTGTTGTCGTGGCATGGGTCGTGTCACCTTTCCTGTGAGACGTAAACGACGTTGCCCTGTTTCACAGGTATCAGACTTGTGTTCACTTGTGTCGTGCTCGATCCAGAGCGTGTACTTGTGATTATGGTCTTACTATGTCTCTCTGAATTGTGTTCCTCGAGATTCACGTTGTTTCAAGTTGTGTCTTGGGGTTGTTCTTCCCTGCTTCTCCTTTGCTAGTGTTGACACCCGTTTTATGCCGATGAGCTAACTCGTTTTTCTTACTCCCATTAGTTGATGCCCTAAGTTGTCCATTATCTGTTGGGCCATTTTTTGTGGCACGTCCTGGGCCCATTTCATGGGTAGCCTCCCTCCTTCGTAAAGGTCGTATCAATTTAGGGCTTATTGGACATTGGCTTTGATTAATTGAACTATTTTATAAAAGTCAAGTACCCAAGAGCATGAACGGTCCAACATCAGCCGTTCAGGACTGGGGCGGTTGATACCAGACCGTTCATACATTTTGGCTATTTTCTGGGGATTTTCTAAATATTCACAGACAGGCTTTTGTGCGGCCCTATGCTGCCCGCTCAAACTAATGGACGGGTGAATTCCAACCGCCCATATGTCAGAGTCCTACGCGTGCTAATCTCCTCAGATAATTATCCAAATATTTGAATTATCACCGACAAGGTTAAAACGGCTTAGTTTGGACCGTTCTACGTTGGAGCGGTCGCCAAGGCGCCGTTCATCTCTCAGGGTCCGACGCCTGCCGTTTCGGTCTGTTCGAGCGATAATTGGACTAATTATCTGATTTAATTCCATTTCCACCGATAGGTTGAACGGTCTAAACATAACCGTTCAAGACCTGAGCGGTCTATCGTTAGACCGTTCATCCCTTCGATGGAGGTTTTTTTTTAACAGATTTTCATCCTTTCATGCATGGTTTTATCCCTGATTTGTTTTAACGATCTCTCCGTGGATAATCCGCCATTTTTAATGCCGTTTCGTCTGGATGAAAGATAAGGATATTATCTACGAATTATCTTTTACAAATTCGACCCGAAAATGCCTCTAAACCCCAATTTCGGGGCTGGCTTTCTAGGCTCTATATATAGACCCTAGTGGCCGGACATCGAAAGGGGGGGAATTTTGGTCGACGGCGAAGCCCTGCCGCATTTCCGAACGACCTAGCACCAAGGAGGGAGGCTCTCTACGTCCTTACGAGCCTCCGGTTCAGGGAGTAGTCCGTGTGTCGAGTCATAGCGTCATTTTCCGATTTCTTCATCATCTGTTGCATGCATTGTTCTCTCTCTGCGTTTCCCTCGTTTTCTCCCCATGCATACACCCACCTACGTTTTTATCACCCTAGGGGTTTAAAACCCCCCAGGTATCCCCCTTTCCATTTGATTATGCTTCATTCTTCTCACATGAATGCGTACTACGTCATTTAGTTCTAATCTGGGTGTTCCTTCTGTGTCTTGGTACTGTTTCGCAGGTCAGCACTTCATCAGCACGAGGTCCATCCCCTCTAGTCGGCTGGAGACAGTGGAGGTGAGCCCCTTTTGTAACTCTTGGCGTGGCGGACTAGTGCGGTTCTTGTAGGCCCGTTCAAGGATACGAGAGGCCCTCTCTGCGCCGCTCTTCATCTTTAGGCGGTCCCATTAAAGCCGTTCGTCCTCCAGGAGTTCTTCTCCCGCGTGTTCGGCAGCACCCTCAAATGGTCTATCGTAGGGCCGCGCGTCTGTTAAGGTGGTTCTACGTCGACCGCGCGTCTTCCCGGTGCTGCATCAAGGCGAGTGTCTCCCCTTCCTTTCCAAGGTACGGCGTGACTATCACGTACGGCATCTTGGTGGCGATCACGGTCCTTCTCGTTGCTCTCTGTCATATTTTCTTTCTCTCGCTCTCGTGGTTTGCTTATCGCACGTTGTTCCATACATTTGAGGCGCTTTGACCATCGGTGAGAGAGTGGAAGGAAGGAATATATATCTACACCCCTTTTGTGGCGATCACGGTGGGACGACCAATGCCCATCGGGCCTTTGAGTTGCTGACCCTCCTTATTTGTTGTCCAAGTTTTCTCCTAAGGGAGATTTGCAGGGTGAATGCATTTTCTATCCTTTGGGGGCCTATGCAGTTCTCCCTGGGCCGCCAACCCACGGGAGCGATTGATACTCTACCGTCCATCCCCTACAGTCGGAGCCAGCTTCATCGGTATTTCCTGTTACACACGGTGCTAGATACACCGTTCATACTGTAGAGCGGCGTAGATCTGGCCGTTCAGTTTTCCAGCACAGGTACGTTTGGATCTGTTCTTATTGCAGGTACGCGGCTGATGGAGGGCCGTTCATGAGGTTACACGGTTGTTTAGCGACCGTCCTTCGGTATTCTCCTGTCGTTGCTCTCTCATCTTTTCTTAGGTTCTGTGATTACGTATAGTGTTGTTCTCTCCCAGGACTAGACGGTTCACACAAACGTTCTACTGTAGGAGCGGCCGCAGAGGGGCCGTTCATCTGGTGCCACAGTGTGTTTATGTTATACTTTGATTGTCATATTCTATGTGGTTTGCTATGCTTGGTGCTACTCATTGACTTCCCCCCTGCTCTCTTATCATCATGGTATTACCATGCTTTTCATTGCTCATGTGTATACTTGCTCATTGATTGATAGCTACTAGGCTAGTTTGTGCATGCGCTCCGGCGCGCATAGGTGCATCGACCTCTTCTCATATTAGTTGCATTCCTACCGAGGTAGGGTTTCCTCTCGTCTCCATATTCCTTGGAGCCGACTAGGGACCTTGCTGAGGACCTTCGTAAGCCCCCGTGAGCCGTGGATTCTCACACAGACGCCGGGCAGGTTGTACCGTATCCACCCCGTCTAGAGTTGCATCCGCAGAGCAAGAGATCCTGATAGAGTCACACAGGTCATCATTTCCTATCCCAGTTAGGCGCCTAGTGGTTGAGCGGATTTATATTTTCATTAATCCACTAAAGCTTGAAGAAGAAGATATAAGGAATTGACGAGCATCATTGTAAGAACTTGATTGCATTACCGGGTGATTCTGCTCTCATCTCTCTCCATTGTATGTTTATTAGTTGCTTGGTAGATCTGGTTGATTAGCTTTGCTGGCTGTAGTCCTAGGTGTCTTGGTGTATGTGGGGTTGCCTTCTTCCCCCACGATCACCTCCTAGGGTTGACTCTTATTTTCATTCCTACTCCAACCCTTTGTTCGATTCCTCATCTTCCATGTCATCATACGACTTCTCTCCGGCCCACGAGGACTCCCTTCCTCGTGGTCTCCTTGAGGACCTACCTAGGGTCACCCATTTGCAGGGGGGAGAGGGGACGACCCCTTCACTCCCGACCATTCTTGGTGAGGGTCATCGACCATCTCTTCCAAACCCGCCCAACCAGAGTTCAGCTAGTATGATCCTCGATATGATGGCCCAGTTGGACCCCACCCAGCTCCATCTCATCAGACAAGCTTTGCAAGGGGGCGATGCCCCGGCCTCAATTCCTGCTCACGGCACGACCATTGCTGCCACCACATCCCCCGTGGTCGGGACCACCTCCGTGGCTCCCATTGACCTTACTCCTGTCCGCCCCCCGACCTTTCGCCACCCCAATATAGAAATGGGCCAGGCTTCCACCTCGGTCCATCAACAGCTTGATAAAGGAAAGTCCCCCCTCCCCTCTGTTCCTTACCTTGATCCGTACACCACGATTTCTCCATCACCTCAAGCCCCCATAGTCCCGGCGGACTTCGCTAGGTTACAGTCAGGGGCGGCCCAGTTGGCTCATGCGGATATGGGCCCTTCCTCAGCCCATTATCCTTCTTACGGTTTGCCCCCTTCATCAGCTTATCCTTTGGCCGCCTATCCAGGTATTACTCCTCTTGCTCCTTCCCCTCCTTCCCGGGAACGGGAAATTCTTGACAAATGGGCTGCTATGCAGCAACAAATTGATCTCCTCCACAAGCGGGTCGGCCCGCAATCTCTTGCCGATGTCCCTATCCCTAACTTCAGGGACATTCGTTTTCCTTCTCAGTCTGAACTCCCTGTGTACCGCAAATACGATGGGAATGGCAACCCGTTCATCCACGTCCGGGAGTTCTTGTACGAATCGGCACAGTTCCAGCAGGACGATCGCTTGATGGCCTATTTGTTCCGTCAGTCTCTGGAAGGAGTCGCTCTGGAATGGTTCTACACCTTGCCTATGGAGGAGGCCGAGAATTTCAAGACAGTCAAGGAGAGGTTTATACAGAGATTTCAGGATCGGGTTGGACCCGAATACTCTTTCACTGACCTAGTGGCGGAGAAGATGAAGCCGGAAGAAGACTTCGCAACCTATGCAGACCGCTGGAGGCAGATGGCCTCACGTGTGCCCGGGTAGATCCCGGAAGAGGAAAAAGTTAAGTTGTTAATTTCCAATGCTACGCCAACTTTCAGAAACATTATGGCAATGAATGATATTGCAAACATGCACCAGCTATACAGCAGAGCTAGGTTTATTCAAACCCAATTCAAGGACTCCCCCATCCATTCTTTATTCGAGGCCCAGAAGCCCAAAGCCACCAAGAAAACCCAAGGCCCCGTCACTGAGGGAGTACAAATTAATGAGCAAGTCCAGGCCGTTCAATTCCCCCAACAAGCGCGCCACCCCGCTTCCCACCGCCTCAGCGCAACCCCCAGTTCGCCGCTCCGCAAGTTCCCCAGCCCACCTTCCAAGTCCCGCAATACCCTCAACAGGCACCTCCGCCACCCCAACAGCCTCAGCGGCCCCCGCAGTACAATAATGTTCCTCCACCCACCGCCTATGGCTCTGCTCGACCAGCTCCAAAAAGGGCTCATTACCCTCCTCTTCCAGAGACCTTGCCAGATATTTTCTCTGCTTTAATGTATACTGGTGACCTTCAGTTGCCTCCTGAACGCCCGAACTGGAATCCGGCTGCCGACCAATCCCGATATTGTATATTCCATCGGCAACCCGGGCACACGATAGAGCGATGCTACCAGTTCAGAGACCTGGTGTATGATTTGCATGAGGGCCAGAGGATTGATTGGGCCCAGATGCACCAGTTAATTGAGGATATTAAACAGAGGCAAAGGCAAGCCAGGCAGCAGCAGGCGGCACCTCAGCAACCCCCGCTACAGCAACCCCAGCAGCAACAGCAACCTCAACCGCAGCAGCAAGACCTTGGGATCCATCAAAATCCCATGCCAGTACATCAACCCGCTCCTCCACAACAACAACAGCCGCCGGCCCCAGCACAAGTGAATATGGTCCAGCGCCCAGCCCCCAACGCTGGGTGGACGTTTGATGATGAGACCCCTGCACGTCTCTTGGCCTTCCACCACCACTACTCTCCCACACCCTGCCATCCCCTCCATTCTTAGACCCGCCATTCCGACCACTACACCACTCGTCACTCCTCCGCGTCGCCTCTTAGGCCCACTACATTCCCCTCTGCTCCTTCCGTCCTTTCACCACCACCCGCCATACCTCCCGTCATTTCCCCTAAGCTTAACCCTTTTCCCCCTCCACCAGGGCCTATTAAACCCACTTCAGTCATCCTCACCTCCATCTCCACGCCCTTCACCTACCCCACCAGGCCAAGCGGGGTTCCAGTCCAGGCCGTGCCAGCATCACAATGCGCCCTTCGGAGCGGGCGTCCTTTCCAAAGAATTTTTCCTTCTCCAGGTGCGTCTGCACCAAACCCTACAGTTTCCTCCCCTACAGTTGAGCCAGAAGAGATAGACCCTGTGACGGGTACAAGGTATGACTTATTACAGCACTTAGACCGGCTGCCGGCTAAAATCTCGGTGTTAGAACTAATCAAGAGGTCGCCACTCCACCAAGATGCCCTGAAGACCTTCTTACAGAAAGTTATGGTGAGCAAAGATGTGGCAGTGGATAGCCTGCCCTCGGTCTTGGCCACGATCACGAAGGGGCCCTCTATTGCATTTGCTGAGTCAGAGCTAGCACCTCCTGAGGCACGACAGATGCCGTTATGTATCACCATCTCACTAAACAAAACAGCTGTGGAATCCGCCCTTGTGGACACGGGGGCGTCAATAAATGTCTGCCCATTGAGTACCCTTCGTGCTTGCAATATATCAGAGGACATGCTCAAGCCGACACCGACTACCATAGCAGCCTATGATAACTCCAGACGTGCTTGTCACGGAGTGGTGACTGTGCAGGCCGAGCTAGGGCCCTTAGTTATGGATGTGGAATTCTATGTGCTGGACATAGACCCGATGTTCAAAGCCATTCTGGGCCGTCCATGGTTGAATAGTTTGAATGCCGTCCCCTCGACGGCCCATCAATGTCTAAAGTTCCCATTCCAAGGACGAGTGGTCAAGGTGAAGAGTGTTTCCACGGTTCAAAATGTTGACGCCATAGCCGCCAAGATTCTACCCACACTGTGGCCGAGTAACAGGCCTGTTCTATCTGTCATGGACTTAAACTATTCATGGGCATATGCGTCACGCAAGCCCACCACTGTACCAACCAATGTGAAGGTCAAGCCCAAAATGAGAGACTCCAAAGGGTGGCACCTAATTCTAAAATTGGGCTATCAGCCAGGCCGAGGACTCGGCGCACAATTGCAGGGCCGAACCAACCCCGTTCCCAAAGGAAGGAAGATGGGCCGCCGGGGCCTCGGCTACCATGAATCCTCCATGTCGATGCTTGGGGACTCTGGGCCGTTGACCTGGAATTACCGGCAACATTTTGTGAAGGGTCCGTTGCAGCCCGGCACCTTGAAGACCTCGCCATCCAGCCTTGAAGAAAAGATAGACGAAGCTTGTGCTGTTGCCGATCCGCCACCATCACCGCAAGGGCTAGCCGGTGACTTGGAAGACCTTTCTGATTGCTTTACAAGGATGTTTTATAAAAAAGAGGGTGAACCAAAGAAGAAGGAGACGTAGCTGGTAAAGCGTCCTCCGATGCCATTGGCCCGCCAGGGGCCACGAAAGATGGGAAGCTCCGCCACTACTTATTCTATGTCCCCGTCCCATCTCGCTTCCTGGTTTCAACGGTTGGATTTTGTTCCCCGTTCCCCTCCACTCATGGTCGACCCGTGTTTTGCGGAGAGACCCGAAATTTTATTCGTTCCATGTGCTTGCGGGCGCTGCCCGCCCATTGATCTATCAACCCTATTCACTCCTCCTCCCCCAGGAGCTCAGCTCCATGAAATGTGGTTTTCATCTTCTGATCCTTTCTTTGACTGGATCTTCCCAGAGTTGTTTCCCATGCAGCTTCCTCCTCCTCCGTCTTCTTCCTCCTGCTGCGTGATCACCTCCAGCCTCCAAAAAAAATGCCAATTTCAAAATGGAGGTCTCCATGGAAGATTACGCTATGTTCTACCCAGATTCCCAGGGGCACGAGACCCCTGTTTCTTTTCCGGTAGACTTCTCATCCCCTAGATTAGATGTACAGTGTACAGAGTGTTCTAGGATGGTCGAGTCAGTCAGGGTAGAGTCTAGTTCGAGTTTTGTCAGCCCATCCACGTCTGCGGCACCCGCCGTAACGCGCCCTCCCAAAACCGTCCCCGATAGGTTTCTACAAGATTTGGCTGGAAGATGTCATGCTCTGTTAAAGTGTCCGGAATTTGTAGAGATTGCGATTGTCTTGGAAGATGATGAGGGAATTGATGAGGTATGGAGCAAGGATGGATTAGGAGTATATGAAATTGTGAATGAGAAAGACCCAGCAGATGATGAGGAAGATGAAATGGATGACACTGCCGACCTATATGCCCAAGGCTTGAAGAAGTTCGACGAGCCTTCCGTAGCAGTGGATGAATCCACTAAGGAAATTAACCTCGGAACAGAAGAGGACCCCAGGCTCATACTTATTTCCGCTAATCTCCCTCCTCAAGTCGAAGAGGAGCTTGTCAAAGTCCTGAGGGAGTACAGCGATTCTTTCGCCTGGTCCTACGAAGACATGCCGGGCCTTGACCCCGCCTTGGTCGAACACAGGCTGATTCTCAAACCAGGGGCAACGCCCGTTAAACAGAAAGCAAGGAGATTCCACCCACAGATGGCCTTGAGGATTAAGGAGGAAGTCGATAAATTGCATAAGGCCAGGTTCATTAGAGTTGTGCTGTACCCACAATGGGTGGCGAACATAGTCCCGGTAATGAAGAAGGATGGTAAAATTCGAATATGTATTGACTTCAGGGACTTAAACAAGGCATGTCCGAAAGATGATTTTCCACTTCCTCACATCGATGTCTTGGTCGATAATACAGCTGGGTACGAAGCCCTCTCCTTCATGGATGGTTACTCAGGGTATAACCAAATCCTTCTGGCTCCGGAGGATCAAGAAAAGACCTCGTTCACCACACCTTGGGGCACATACTGCTACGTTGTTATGCCATTTGGGTTGAAAAATGCAGGTGCCACCTACCAAAGAGCGATGATGGCTATCTTCCACGATATGATGCACGTTTATTTAGAAGTTTATGTGGATGATATTTTAGTCAAATCGAGGTCGCAAGAAGAACACCCCGCCATTCTAGCCAAGGTGTTGCAAAGGGCTAGGGAATACAAGTTAAAGATGAATCCAAAGAAATGTGTGTTCGGGGTTGCATCAGGGAAATTGCTCGGGTTTATAGTTAGTAAACGGGGGATTCAGATCGATCCAAACAAGGCAAAGGCCGTCATGGAAATGCCGCCGCCGAAGAACATCACTGAGCTTCGAGGTTTGATCGGGCGTTTGCAATTTATCAGGAGATTCATATCTCAGCATTCGCAAAGATGCCGCCCGTTTTATGAATTACTAAAGGCAGGCGCGAAATTTGAATGGAATGAACAATGTCAGAAGGCCTATGAGGAACTCAAGGTTTACCTCTCTAATCCCCCGGTTCTACAACCACCCGTCCCCAGGAAACCCCTGATCCTGTACATTTCTATAATTGAGGATTCCCTAGGAGCTGTTCTGGCACAGGTGGATGATGAAGGAAAGGAAAGGGCGGCGTACTATCTCTCAAGGTTATTTAATCCCGCTGAATCCAAGTACACTGCTATGAAGAAGACCTGTGCAGCACTAGTGTGGGTAGCACAGAAGCTTAAACACTATTTTCTTGCCCACGAGGTTAGGCTCATCTCCAGAATGGACCCCATTCATTATCTGATGGAAAAGCCAGTCCTTTCTAGTCGGCTAGCTCGCTGGCAAAACTTTCTTTCCCAGTTCGACATCACCTTCATCATGCAGAAAGCAATCAAGGGATATGCTATTACCGAGCATCTGGCTCATTCTCCTATCCCTCGCACGGATTCCATCCAGGACGAATTCCCTGATGAACACCTGGCAGTGATCACTCATCTTCCTTTCTGGTCTCTTCATTTCGATGGTGCTCTTAATTCCCAGGGCAGCAGAATCGGCGCCGTTCTCCTTACTCCAGAAGGGGTAACCATCCCCGTGACATATCAACTCTCATTTCCCACCACCAACAATATAGCCGAGTATGAGGCTCTCCTTGCCGGTCTGAAGCACGCCTACATCTTGGGCGCGCGATACCTTAACATCACAGGAGACTCTCAGCTGGTGCTGCGGCAAGTTTTGTCGACTTACCGCACCCGCGACCCTAAGCTCAAACCCTACCAAGATCTGGTCACACTCTTGGCCAGGCAATTCAGGAAACTCATTTATATTCACACTCCTCGTTCTCAGAATATCTTGGCCGATGCCCTTGCATCGCTCGCCTCTTCCCTATCACTTCCCCTGAGTCGTGCCACTGAGACCATTGTGGTCCAAAGGCTAGATGTTCCTTCTCTTCAGGATCCCTGGTTCAACAATCTTAGAATGTCTGTAGAGAAGAAAATAGAAAGGGAGGAGACAAAAGAAGTTTCATTGACTGAGCTCGAGGAGATCATTGAAGAAGAAGAACTACCGTGGTTTTATGAGATCGAGCAATACTGCAAGGATGGTACATTTCCGGAAACGGCCAATGCTGAGCAGCGAAGAGCCATTAGAAGAGTCGCCGCAAGATACACGATCATCGCAGGTGAATTGTATAGGCGGGCTCTGAATGGAGTTCTAATGAGATGCCTAGATGACGAAGAAGCTTGGAAAGTCGTGGAAGCAGCCCACTCCAACGAGTGTGGAGGGCATGTGAACGGACAAGCGTTGGCAAAGAAGATTCTTAGGCAGGGCTATTACTGGCCAACTCTAGAAGAAGATTGCTCCACCTATGTCCGTAGGTGTCTTCAATGCCAAATCCATGCCGACAAAATCCACGCTCCGGCCTCTTCTCTTCATCCTATTACGGCCCCCTGGCCATTTTCTATGTGGGCATTTGATATCATCGGACCCCTCGGTGATCCGAATTCTGCTGTTAAACAGAAATCCTTCATTCTGACGGCTACGGAGTACTTTACCAAGTGGGCTGAATTTGAAGCTTATGCAGAAATCAAAGCCACCACAGTATGCCGCTTCATCATGAAGAACATTATCTCGCGGTTCGGGGTGCCAAGCGACATCGTCACAGACAACGGGCCTCAATTCGTCTCACAAGAACTCCAGGACCTCTGTAAGAAATTCAATATAGTTTTGCATCATTCATCACCATACTACCCCCAAGGTAATGGCCAGGCTGAGGCCATGAATAAAACCCTTCTTAAAATTATCAAGAAAACATGTGAGTCACATAAATTTGCTGATTGGGCCGACAAATTGATAGAAGCTCTATGGGCCTACCGCACCTCCGTCCGCACTCCCACCGGGCAGACTCCCTTTGCCCTCACTTATGGAATGGAAGCGATGCTCCCGTATGAAATTCTGATCCCTTCCCTAAGGGTGCAGCTGGATAAGGAACTTAATCTTGACAAACGTCGAGAGGCGTTGCTAGTCCAACTGGAACTCTTAGACGAGAAGAGATTGAATGCGGCCAATCATGTTTCAGTATATCAAAAGCGTGTCTCGCGATATTTTCAAAAGAAGGTCATTGAAAGGAAATTTCAAGTGGGTAATATGGTTCTGAAATGCAAATTCATCAGGTCAGCAGGCCCCAGGTCTAAGCTGCAACCCAACTGGGAAGGGCCCTTCGTAATCAAAGAAGCTTATCCGGGCAATGTGTATCATCTAATTAACGCGGAGGGGGAGGAATTGCCAAACCCATGGAATGGGCTGTATTTAAAGCATTTTTATCCATAAAAATAAAACCAGTGAATGGCTCGATGGCAGGGCATACCCCCACCAAATTGCGAAAGGAGGACCTAGGTCCAGCATCCTGTTGACACCCGTTTTAGCTCACAAATTGTGTCATTTCTCTTATTCATCATTTTTGATGTCCCGAATTAGCCATTATTTTGGAGCTTTCTTGGATGGATTTCAAGCCCATTTTTACCATTTCATATCCTTTGAGTCTTGAAGATCATAATTTCCTAGAGCCCTAGAGCTTATTTTATCAAATTCTGACTTCCAAGTCAACTTTCGGCCCATTTAGGCCGGCTTCCCTCAAGTAATCGGCTCTCTCCCGCTGCGCAGTCCTAAAAGTGGTTCTTTTTCACCCTCTTCCAGTGCTATATTCAAAAACTTATCTTCACCAAAGTTGTTCCTCTTTCAAAGATCTACAATTTCTTCTTGTACACCGTTGGCCAGTTCTGCCCCGTTTGTGAGCTATTCGCATATTTCCAGCAGGCTGTGCTGTTTACCTATTTTCCAGAATTTTCCTCTCTCTTCCAGCCCCATTTTCTCCCTTTTCCAATCATTTTCTCAAAATTCTTTCTTCATACAAGTTGTTTCTCTCTCAGTTATCTACAATTTCTTCTTCTACCACTTTCGCTCGTTCTGCACCGTTTGAGAGCTACGCTTCAATTTCTGAAGTCGCGCGCAGTCTACCCAGAATTTTCCTTCATCGATGTGAAGGTCTAGTGTAGGTGCGTTACATCAGTGTAACGGTCTATTGTAAGACCGTCAGAGTCCATGTGACGGTCCTACAGTAGATCGTTACATCCAAACTTGCCCGAAATCATCCTGTTCGACCTCCAGAGTGTGATGGACCCACCCTAGTCCGTTACATAACTTTGACGGTCCTAAGATAGACCGTTACATGCACCTGAGAGTCCAATTCGTGTTGGACTCTGCTCCGTTTCTATGCGCCGTGGCCCCCTTGCAGAGTCCATAACTTCTTGAATTCTACTCCGAATTGAGCGCGGTTTGTTCCTATGATTTCTCCTTGGCATTATCTTGAATTCAGTCTAAAGAACTCTGAATTTCATTGGCTATATCTGTCGGGAGCTGGGTCGCAAGATCAGTATTTAAGTATCCTAGTTCAACTAAAACTCTGCAGATAGGGCTCCGTGGCTACCTTCCAAGAGCCATATCATCTAGAATCCTCCTCCGAATTGATCCCCGTTTGTTCCTATCTCTTGTCCTTAGTATTATCTCGAGTTTGATCTAAAGAACTTGATTTATCTTGGACTCTATCTCCAGGAATCGTGATAAGAAGATGAGGCTTTCTTACAAAACTCTATAAAAACTGCCCAGTTCGAAGTCGTGACGGGGGGCTCTTTCCGGATGTGGGGCGAAGCCATGCTGCACTGCCAACTCACAACTTTGACCCTATCTTGGAGAGGGAAGTATTAGCTTTCTATTCCATCTTTCTGGGCTTGATTTCATGGTCTACACTCTTAGTTCTAGTCTCCTCAAAATCACAAATCATCACAGTTTTCTGCACTTTCTGCTACACATGCATTTTTCTCCGTTTTGTATCATCGTTTTCTCTCTATTCTCTTAATCAAATCTCGTGATTTCAAATCTCATGCATGCACAACATACCCACCTATCTTTTCCACCCTTCCACAGGGGTTAAAAATCTCCCCCCGGTGCGTTCTCCCCCTTTTATTCATGCTATTTTATCACTTTGGGCAGATTTCTACACTTCATGTTCTAATGGGTTTTTGCCTTTGTGTTTCATCTTTGTTTTACAGAAGAGCATGAATACAACGTGAGGCCCTCTTCCTCTAGCCGGCTGGAAGGAGAGGAGGTTTGAATCCACAAGTTCCCCGCACCTCGTTTCAAGCGCGATCAAGTCTTTAAGTTCCAAGGTACACGGCGTCGTTCCGCTCATTTCTTCATCCTTTGGCGTTGTTAATCCTTGGTGGCGATCACGGTTAGTATTTCTATCCTTTCATCCCCCTTGTCTTTGATTCACATGCTTATGCATGTATGTATTTAAAGGGACGGGATAGGAATCTAATTAATAAAAGAAATCAACAGTTTTTTGGCGATCACGGTGGGACACCAATGCCCATCACGCTTGTTTTCATGCTCTTTTGTAGGTTGGGTGGGTGCATGTTCATGTTTAGGTAGTATTTCCTCCATTCTCCCACTATTTTTGGTGTTTTACGGGCTCTGGTTATGTGACGGTCTTATGGTAGACCGTCACGCTCATATAACGGTCATTTGGTAGACCGTTACAGCTTCTGGCAGTCTTGCGCGCATGCTCACAGGGCCATATTCATTAGGGCATAACTTTTGATCCCGGAGTCCGATTGAGCTGATTCCTATTGCGTTGGATAGCCCTTTGTATTGTCTTTCCATCCATATATCATTTGCATCATTTGGTTAACATTTGCATATTCTAATATTGTCCAACTTTTTAAGTTTTGTGCATAAGTTCTGCAGGCAGGCTTAGGGACAGGTTCAAAGGTACATCTTTACTCAAGGATTTGACTGCCTTCCCAATGTCTGATTGCACTAATTTTTGTTCCATTGGATAGTCCTTTGTATTGTCTTTCCATCCATATACTACTTGCATCATTTGGGTCACGTTTGCTTAGTTAAAAATTGTCATCATTTTAGCATTTTGTCCATAAAATCTGCATGTGGTCTGCGCATAGGTTCACGGCGGCATCTTTGCTCAGTGATTTGATTGACCTCCCGGGGTCAGATTGATCTATTCTTGGGCCCGTTGTGCAGACCTTTGTATTGTCTTTCCATCCATATACTATTTCGCTTAGTTGGACCATGTTTGCATAGTTTAATTATGTCTTGATTTTCTAGTTTTAAGCTAGAATTTGCATGCACCCGGTGCACATAGGGCCATACATTGCATATCATAGTTGCATTCTCCTACCTTGGTGCGTGGACCTCTCGTCTCCATATTCCTTGGAGCCGACCAAGAAAGCACATCAGGGACCTCCATAAGTCCCCGTGAGCCGTGGATTCCCACACGGACGCCGGGCCGGTTGTACCTTCCCACCCCTTACGCTTGCATTTGCATACGTGTGAGGGAGTTAGCCTTAGTCAACCCAAAGTTTGGACCTTATTCCCATAGGATTCCTATCTTGAGGGAATTATTATTAATTCAAATCATTAAAAGGTCAATTAAAATCTCTAAAATATTTCACATCATATCAACTTGTTTGACTTGGGTGAAAACTCTCACATTGCATTGTTCGTGTTGATTGGGCTTGTCCAAGCCCATTAGTGGTTTTTGTGTTGCATTCTTTCATCATCCATATGTTTTGTTGCTATTAGGCCCATTTAGCTTAGCCCATTTTGTGTGTCCATTATCTAGTCCATTGTCCCCTGATCCGTTGTCCATTAGTGGGTCAGTCCCCTCTTGTCCTCGAGCCCATTAAGCCATTGCTTCCCCACTTGTATTCTCCTTGATATCCTTGTATTAAGTCTCCATTTGCCCTCATGGAGCAGTATTCTAACCGCTTGTATCATTCTTCTTCTCAATCTTCTTCTTATTCCCGCGTGGAATCCTCTTCTCACGTGGGCCCATCTTCCCGTGGTCCTTCTGATCCATCCGAGGAACAGGCTAATCTCATGGCCCATCTTTCAAGCCTTGTTCGTCAAATGGACCCGGCCCAGGCCCAACGCATAATTACGTCTCATCTTAATGGGCCTTCCTCTCATAATGGGCCATCTTCTGTTCATGGGCCTCTTTCTTCTCCTTCATATGCTACTGGCCCGATTTCTAATGGGACTTATTCTCTTAATGGGCATCATCCTTCTGCCCATGTTGCTGCCAGCCCAATAGGTCCTTATGCTCATGCTTCTTCCAGGCCCACATATCCTTCCATTCTTGGAATGTGCCCTTCTTTTTCTCAGCCCGGATCCTCTTATCTGGCCCATTACCATCATACTGGTCCTAATTCACAACCTCTTGCTCAAGTTGGCCCATATTCTTCTCGATGTCTCCCTACCTAGGAGATGATTGCTCAAACCCAACGTCAGCTTGATGAGCTTCAACATCGGATCGATCCCAAATCCTCTTTAAGTGTTCTGTTCGCTTTCCAAGGTCTTCGGCTCCCACCTCCATCACAAATTCCCACATATCGCCGTTATAGTGGAGTCGGTGACCCGTATGTGCATTGAAGGAGTTTGTTTATGAGTCGGCCCAATTTCGGCATGACCAACACTTGATGGCTTATCTGTTTGGTCTGTCATTGGAAGGCCCGGCTCGGGATTGGTTCTTCTCTCTTCCGCAGGAGCAAGTCATGAATTTTCAAGCCGTTCAAGAAAAATTTATTCAGCAGTATCAAGACCAGGTTGGGCCCAAGTACTCTATTGTGGATCTGGCCCATGAGATGATGAAGCCCGAAGAGGAGTTTTCTACCTTTGCCGATCGTTGGCGTCGCTTGGCCGCGCAGGTCCCGGGGCACATACCGGAGGGAGAGCAAATCAAGATGCTGATATCCAATGCCGTGCCCGAGTATCGGTTCATCTTAGCCCTTAACAACATCACCTCCTGGCAGCAATTTTACAGCCGATTCCGCTTCATTCGCCAACAAATCCAAGATTCCCTTGACCCCAAGTCTCCACCATCCACCTCCACATATCAACCTTCACCCTCCACGTGCCAACCCTACGGTCCCACGAGTCGGCCCGCCATGAGTCAACCTTCCGCCACATATCCCTCCACGAGCCAACCTCCCGCCTCTATGTACCTATACGCCTCCGCATATCAACCTTCCATGAGTCAGACTCCCACATCCACATACCCGTCTCCATCTCCACTTCCGGTCAAGGGAACACCACATCCTGAGCAAGTAGATGTCGTCTACATACCCCCTCATCCTGTTCCACACATGCCTTCACCAAAGCCCTCCACCACTAGCCACGCACTCCTGCCTACGCAACATCCACTTCCGTCTCCACAACCTTCTCCACTATTACATATCCTTCGGCATCCACCTTGCCCGAAGCGGGCTCCTCGTCTTCCATTGTCGGAGTGCTTCACGGATATATTTCAGGGCTTTGATGGCCACCCATACGTTGTCACTCCCTTCGGTTGTGCCTTACCGACCCGCGGTCGGGGATATGCTTCAGTTCTGTGATTTTCACCGCCAGCAGGGGCATTTGGTTGAGGATTGCCCCGAGTTCCAGGATTATGTTTATGATCTGGAAGCTAAGAAAAGGATTGATTGGGCCGCTATTCACAAAGTCATTTTACATCTTCGCAACCAACAGCAGTAGCAAGAAGTGCCGTCGGGGCAGCCGCCTCCATTACTTCAAGGCCAGGGGCACCCCTGTGGTTCTTTATCTAGCAATGCACCCGCTCCGTCACCAACTCCATTACCTTCGCCATCTCCTACCCCGGCTCCATCGTCGCCACAAACCCAACCCTCTGCTCATGCTAGTGCCTCCCCTTCTTCTCCCACCGCCACTACCACTACTTCCATTCCCAACACCGCTCGACGCGTTGTGTCGACACGTCGACGGTGGACACCACAACCTCCCTCTTCACCCTCTCCACCTCCATGTCCACTACCCCCATCGCCTTCATCACTATCCTCACCATCTCTATTGCCATCACCATCATCTCCGTCTCCACCACCAGTGCTTCCATCACCACCTCCATCTCCACCCTTGCCTCCATCTCCGCCATCACCTTTGCCCGAGCCTGAGCAAGCCACACATTTGCCTATACCTTTACCCTTAGCCACGCCTTCACCTTCTCCTTTGTCGCCACCCAAGCCTATCATCGCCACATCGCCTGCGCCTTCACTTTCCATCACCACTCCCGTTGGAGCCTCCATGCCTTCCAAACCTTCACACGTACCACCCAAACATATTCCCTTTACTTCTCCAACCACTTCCACCCCACGGAGCGGGTGTGCGCTTCCTTTGGTGCCCCTTGGGTCTAATCCCCAGGGAGACAATAAGCCAAGTCGAGATGATTCAGTGCCGGCCGTGCATTTCAAGATTCAAGATTTTATCTGTCGGATGCCGATTCGTGTCCTGGTCCCTGGTTATTTTGGGGATGATGCGCCTCTACTTTCAAAGATGACAGTTGCTAAGAAGAGTTCCCTTGAGTTGATGGCTGTTTCTTCCCGAGCGAGGCCGGTGGCAACCTCCTTGCTCGCCGGAGAGTTCATCGTTGATGCTATTATTTCTCCTTGCTCTATTGTTGTTCAGATGACAGGCCAAGAAGGGTTCTCTACCCGTGTTGTGCTAACGCATACGGCCTCCAAGCAGATTATGGATTCTATGTTCAAGGGACAATTGGCTGTATCTTCTACACTTTCCAAGGATATTCTGCACTTGTTATGCAATCTTCCTCAGTTTATTAGCAAACCGGCCATGTCAATGCCGTGTATTACTCTCCCTCAGCTTCACTCGTCACTTTTATCAAGGGAGTTGTGCTTCAAGACTGAGTTCCTAGTGGAGTTGCTGAATCTCATGCTTCTAGTGCCGAGAGACAAAACCCTGTGGGTTTGTGATATTCATCACTCTGAAGGGTTACTTGTCCAAGAATGCCCACTTACTGTTGTTAGCACGGGGTGTCTAGGGGTAATTGCCCCAGCAAAGCTGTATGTTCATAGCCGGGCCAGGCCATCTACAAGATGGGCTCGCTATTTGAGAAGATATTGCAAGGCAAGGTGCCCAAGGATTCGAGCCCGCGCCAGGCGAGCCCATGTTCAAGAAGTATCAGCTAAGAAGAGGCGACGGCGTAAGTTTAAGGGCTGTCAGTTGTGCACTCAGGGGTCCACTTCTCTTCCTTCTTCTTCCTTTCACTCGTCATTTCTTCTGCTCGATTCCCACCCCTGGGTGGTGTATCTGCCCTCTCCTAATTCTCCCTCCACGATTCTCTCCTCCCATCTCGGGTTCACGAATCCCCGTTCTTTCTTTTCCCATCCGGAACCTCTGAACTTTCCATCTCCTCACCATGCTCGGCCTCAGCCTATGTCCTCCTCTGATTCTTCTCCTCCGGTATCTCCGGGTTCTTCTTATTCCCCAACCTTGTCGGGTGTCTCCCATTCTCCTTCTCCGACACTGTCGGATGATTCTCGTCCCTCTTCTCCGACCACGTCAGATGATTCTTCTTATCATCTTTCTACTCTCTCATCTTCACCCTTTCGGGGTCTTCGCCCTTTCTCTTGCTATTTTCGAGGCTTTAGTCCACCTTGATCTGAGCTAATCTGATTTCTTATGTATCTGGTTCCTTGTTATCAGGGTCTCTGTGCCTTGAAGAGGGAGTTCTAGCCCTCGTCTCTCTCCCTTTTTATCCTCCTTCGTCTAGTTTGGTGTCTATCGCTCCTCCATGTCAAGGAATCTTTCAATCCCTTTGCTATCCTCTCCCTCTTGTCCTGTCAAGTAAGGAAAATAAAGCTCACAGTCCTCAAAGCTCGATGGTCAAGATCACTCCACATATTTGCAAAGGTATTTTGTGCAAGAATATGTTATCATTGCTATTACTCTTATTACTCCTGCACATACTAATAATGCTATTCCTTAACATGGTTAAGTGGCTTTTAGAGATTTTCTTAGTTAAGCCTAGTCAAATGAGTTCGCTTCTGCAGCATCCGTAGGCTGGTGATAGCTCCGCGCTGGGAGTCTAGTTCTTTCCCCGATCGTTGAGGGTGACCTTTGAGCATGGGTTTATCACACACTTCACGGCAAGCCATAGCCTATCTCTCTAGTGCAACATCGTTGCTGCTTTGGCCATACCATGGGTATGCACAAAGGTCTTTTCTTTTCTCTACTCGGTCAAGTGCAGGGGCAAGAGGTTGATAGATAAGATGACCAACCTAGGCGCTCCCTAATACGAGAGAGGTCTCAAATAGGGGCAGTCTTGACCATCGAAAGTGAGTTTTCATGCAATATCTGGCCAATAAGGGCTACCAAAATGAGAAAATGAATCGATGCAAAATTATGAATCAAAGGCATGGCAAGAGTGGCAGTACAGTTCCCCGCGGGACGTCATGAGCCCGGTTGCATGCATGCCTGATAAATATGGGTCTCAAAATCAAAGACACAAAGCCCCGGCGCAACAGACCTACTCTTTGAGGGGTGGTGCCCTAGAAGGAATTCAAGTCTTGATGTCTCCCATCCTGCATAAAGCTTGTCTCTAATTTTTCTTCTATTTCTCCCTCTTAGGTTGGGTTGTATCCCGGGTATGGCCTTAGTAGGGACACCGTTCTTTAGAGGCGGTTAGTTATGGTAAGTCACCCTAACATGCACAACCTACTTAAGGGAAGTCTTTAATGAAAGGGGCAGGAACGACGATCCTTGGCCAGTAATTCGAGCTTGTCTTTGGGTGCTGCAGATTGATATTTCAAATTTTCAAAAAAATGAAATATTATCAAAATTCCAAAAAACAAATATGTCAAAATTCCAAAAAAAATCAAATATTTCAAAATTCTGAAAAAAAACAAATATGTCAAAAAATCCCAAAAATTTGAATATGGCAAAAAAAATCAGAAATACAACAATCCAAAAATACTTCTTTTTGTTCCTTTTATTTTATCTTGAGGACAGATACGTAATCTGTTTGCTAAGTGTGCAGGCTGCAGGTTCAAGCTTTCTTTGCTCTATCTTTCGCTCTGCCTCCTGCTCATATTCTTCGATCTATTCTCATCTCTTCAATATCTGTTCTGAAGCTCATGGCCTTCTCAGCTTTCGCTTATCTGCTTAATCATGTCTCCATGAGAGGCATTGTCCCACGATTTTGAACCTGGCGGTTCCGCTTCATCTGATCTTGGGCTTTGATTGAAGAATATGTTTGTTGTCTTTATCGTGTCTTTGTCCTCCGTGGTATTGTCATCCCACGTGTCTTTGCCCCACCATGTCCTTATATCACTACGTGTGCTGTCCCGCCGTGTGCGTATTTTCCTATCCCACCGTGCCTTTAGTCGCATGTATGCTTGCCATTTGTTTGTTTGTTATATTTCATCCATCTTCATTATGTTATGTTGTGCCATGTTTTGTTCATATTTCACTTATTATGTTGTGTTCATGTCATGCTCATTCATATTCGTTCATGTTCACATCATGTCATGTCGTGTGGTTGTTGTCTTATGATGAAAATCCATAAAAAGCAGAAATCAAAAATTCAAAAAAAATGACGTTTCGCTTGACAGGTAAGTCAGGTATGGCTCTCTATCCCTTCTCATTGTTGCATTACTATATGGTATTTACGTTATTATAGCCTCTCAAGGACCGGTTGGTTGGCTGTGTGTTCTAGGATCCGATGTTCCCCTTTAACAAAAACGATGATGATCTAGGAACATATGGTTAATTGTTGGATAGGCCGCTTGGTTGAGTCGAGTGGGGGACGATGGACTCTGTCTCGCACGCCGTGGTTGCAAGAAGACTCTTGACCCCATTTTGCTCAGTCTAGCAATATTATCCTTGAGTACTTTCTATTTTATCTTTCTTTGCATTCGTTTTGATGATTTCTTTATTTTAGCCGAGCATGCATCATGTCATTTTGAGCATTCATGCCTCGTAATCCATTCAACGATTTCTCCTCAGCAATGGTTAATTGCACTTAAGCTCTCTTGGGTAAGAGATTCCTCATTCCACTCTGAATTTGAACGATTTCTCTGATCTTGCCGCTTGGTCTGTTTGGCCAGTGTGATTCCTGCCTGGATTTTATCTCAGTCTTATTCTCCTTTCTAGCTCTTACGCTGTGTTCTTTCCGACCCACTCATTGTCCGTGGATTGTGTCCCCAATGAGGCTGGTCGTGTTTCCTTTCCCTTAGTTAGTTTTCCAGACATGTCTCATCCTTGTCAATCATTCCTTGTGGTTAGTTCGACGTTTTCGGGAGAATTCCTACCGCTTGTTGGTTGTGACGGGTGTCTTTTTACCTTGATGCCCGCTTATCAGTTCTCTCCGCTTCATCTCTGCTTAATCTCCATTTCACGTCGCTGTCGCTTTCGCTCCATCTCCTTTCCATTTCGCCTTCGCGTCGCTTTCGCCCCTTCCTTTGCAAAGCGGACGTCAAGGAGGGGCATCTGTTGACACCCATTTTAGCCCACAAGTTGTGTCATTTCTCTTATTCATCATTTTTGATGTCCCGAATTAGCCATTATTTTGGAGCTTTCTTGGATGGATTTCAAGCCCATTTTTACCATTTCATATCCTTTGAGTCTTGAAGATCATAATTTCCTAGAGCCCTGGAGCTTATTTTATCAAATTCTGACTTCCAAGTCAACTTTCGGCCCATTTAGGCGGACTTCCCTCAAGTAATCGGCTCTCTCCCGCTGCGCAGTGCTGAAAGTGGTTCTTTTTCACCCTCTTCCAGTCCTATATTCAAAAGGTTGTCTTCACCAAAGTTGTTCCTCTTTCAAATATCTACAATTTCTTCTTCTACACCGTTGGCCAGTTCGGCCCCGTTTGTGAGCTATGCGCATATTTCCAGCAGGCTGTGCTGTTCACCTATTTTCCAGAATTTTCCTCTCTCTTCCAGCCCCATTTTCTCCCTCTTCCAGTCATTTTTTCAAACTTCTTTCTTCATGAAAGTTGTTCCTCTCTCCGTTATCTACAATTTCTTCTTCTACCACTTTCGCTAGTTCTGTCGCGTTTGAGAGCTACGCTTCAATTTCTGAAGTCGCGCGTAGTCTACCTAGAATTTTCCTTCATCGATGTGAAGGTCTAGTGTAGGTGCGTTACATCAGTGTAACGGTCTATCGTAAGACCGTCAGAGTCCATGTGACGGTCCTACAGTAGACCGTTACATCCAAACTTGCCCGAAATCATCCCGTTAGACCTCCAGAGTGTGACGGACCCACCCTAGACCGTTACATAACTCTGACGGTCCTAAGATAGACTGTTACACGCACTTGAGAGTCCAATTCGTGCTGGACTCTGCTCCGTTTCTATGCGTCGTGGCCCCCTTGCAGAGTCCATAACTTCTTGAATTCTACTCCGAATTGAGCGTCGTTTGTTCCTATGGTTTCTCCTTGGTATTATCTTGAATTCAGTCTAAAGAACTCCGAATTTCATTGGCTATATCTCTCGGGAGCGGGGTCGCAAGATCAGGATTTAAGTATCCTAGTTCAACTAAAACTCTGCAGATAAGGCTCCGTGGCTACCTTCCAAGAGCCATATCTTCTAGAATCCTCCTCCGAATTGATCCACGTTTGTTCCTATCTCTTATCCTTAGTATTATCTCGAGTTTGATCTAGAGAACTCGATTTATCTTGGACTCTATCTCCAGGAATTGTGATAAGAAGATGAGGCTTTCTTACAAAACTCTATAAAAACTGCCCAGTTCGCAGTCGTGACGGGGGGCTCTTTCTGGACGTGGGGCGAAGCCATGCTGCACTGCCAACTCACAACTTCGACCCTATCTTGGATAGGGAAGTATTAGCTTTCTATTCCATCTTTCTGGGCTTGATTTCATGGTCTACACTCTTAGTTCTAGTCTCCTCAAAATCACAAATCATCACAGTTTTCTGCACTTTCTGCTACACATGCATTTTTCTCCGTTTTGTATCATCGTTTTCTCTCTATTCTCTTAATCAAATCTCGTGATTTCAAATCTCATGCATGCACAACATACCCACCTATCTTTTCCACCCTTCCACAGGGGTTAAAAATCTCCCCCCGGTGCATTCTCCCCCTTTTATTCATGCTATTTTATCACTTTGGACAGATTTCTACACTTCATGTTCTAATGGATTTTTGCCTTTGTGTTTCATCTTTGTTTTGCAGAAGAGTATGAATACAACGTGAGGCCCTCTTCCTCTAGCCGGCTAGAAGGAGAGGAGGTTTGAATCCACAAGTTCCCTGCACCTCGTTTCAAGCGCGATCAAGTCTTTAAGTTCCAAGGTACACGGCGTCGTTCCTCTCATTTCTTCATCCTTTGACGTTGTTAATCCTTGGTGGCTATCACGGTTAGTATTTCTATCCATTCATCCCCCTTGTCTTTGATTCACATGCTTATGCATGTATATATTTAAAGGGGCGGGATAGGAATCTAATTAATAAAACAAATCAACACATCTCAGACACTACACGACCCCGTGCTGCGGTATTCTCTCATGCTACCCGACACCGTTTCTCCTTTGGCCATGCTCGGGGAAGGTGGAGATCCTTGTATTTCCTCTCTCTCGGTTGAAGATAGGGGCAAGTGGTGAATAAGGGGGCGAGAACTGACCCAGATCCCCCCATTAAAAAGAGGTCTCAAATAGGGGCAATCCGTTAAGACCTCACTCCGCAAAAAGAAAGAAAAGGAAAGCAAGAAGAAAAAAGAAAGAAAAGGGGCGAAATCAAAAGCTAAGGCCGAAAGCACATAAGGCTCGAAGCTCTCAAAGCCCCCGAAAGAATACAACTAGGCATGGCAAGAGTGGCAGTATAGTTTCCCCGCGGGACGTTATGTGCCCGGTCGCATGCGTGCCTAGAGCGGATGAAGGTTCGATAACGGATACAAAGCCCCGGCGCAACAGACCGGATTCTTTGAAAAGGGGGGGTCCTGGGAAAGAACTCAAGCCCTAAAAACCTCTACACCTATCATCAGCTTTCCTACTCGATCTTTTTTTTTTTTACTTTCCCGAGGAATGAATCCCACCCCGGGTATGCCCTCAGCAGAAGCACCGTCGAGCAAAGTTGACTCCGATCACGGGCGGTCCCCCTTCCTGCACGCGCTGAGCCTTGGAAGTCCATAGCATGACGAGAAGGTCCCTGCTATTGAAACCCGAGCTGGTTTCAAAACCCAAAAAAAAATTCAAATATTTCAAAACCCAAAAAATCAAATATTTCAAAACCCAAAAAATCAAATACTTCAAAACCCAAAAAAATCAAGTATTTCAAAACCCAAAAAATTCGAATATTTCAAAACCCAAAAAATCAAATGTTTCAAAAAACCCAAAAAAATCGAATATTTCAAAACCCAAAAAGATCGAATATTTTCAAAATCCAACAAAAAATCAAATATTCCAAAAAGAAAAAATGCACATTCATCTGCATTTCTCGCATTTTGGTATTCGCCTATTTAATAAGGCTCAACCCCTTGACCAAAAATCAAGAAAGGGTCATCCCCTAACTTGCTATAGGCAAGGGGCTAAGCCTAAAATAGATTTAATCTGTTTCATGTTTGCATGTGTACAGGGGCAGGTTGGAAGGGCAGTTGGCTCGAGACCACATGAATATTCAATCCTCATGTTGGCCTATGCAATCACATTACATCATAATCGAATCACAAAGCTCAAACTCAATCTCATCAAATCTTATTCATTTCATATGTCAAGCTGTCCGGATATAAAATCCCATCCCATGTCATCATAAAAACAAAAGAAAATCACACAGTCCGCCATTGGGCATCCCCGCGAGGACGTATCTCTCTCAACTCCCTAAGGTAAGCCTGTCGAGTCTCTGGAGCCTCCTCAACCTCTGCTGGTAGGGTACGCACCCTACTCACCTCCCACATAATCAGCGCACTCCTGACCGCCTGCTCGTCCTCCTCTGTCTCGATCCTCCGTGCCTGTAACACGGGAAGGTGGGGTAGCGTAGGTAGCACCGTCTGGGGAAGTCCGATCTACAAGTAACATCTGTGTGGGCTGTACATCGCTAAGGCAGTGTCGCTCACGAGCCTCAAGTCCAAGCCGGCCCTCCTCGGTAGCATGATGGTGGTGTCGTGGAGGAAGTCCGGGCGCATCACAAACCTGTCCAGGGGCAGCCTGTTGATGTACGAGCGCCACTCGTCCCTGGTCTTCAGCTCAGCCGTCCTGCACTCAACCTGTGGAGAAAACCTGAAGGCGCCTTCTATAAAGTAGAGGGGATGGCTCCCAAAGATCCTGCTAACTGAAGTGATGTCCTCCCTCAGGGTAAACTTCATCCTAACTCCCATCCATCACTCCAATAGGATCATCGAACCAAAGAGAGGACCTCCTAAGGCTGCTGAAGTAAGACCCTCATACAAATAAGCTAAGATAGCCTGAGAGATGGAAAGTCCCCGCCAAAGGCTGCTAATGGCGCTGAGCAAGGGGATCTCTAGGACGTGGTCGGCTGAAGGGAAAAGGATGGCCCCGCATAGGCAGATGGACGCAGCTTTGGCTATGGCTTCAACCCACCTGCACTTATTCCGGCAATGCTCCACTACCCACTGGCTCAGAGGAAGGAGGTGAATTTGACGAGGACCTACACAGGCGCGAACATCTCCGCTATCAGGCATAAATCCCCCTAGGATGAGTTTTGGATCTATAGGGGCAACGGTATGGCATATCAAGTCTTCCTCCCCCACCTTGGACCTAGGGAGCCCAAAGTATGTCTCTACCTCCTCTAACAGGATAGTGGCCTCAAAAGATGGGAAGAGGAAAGTGTGGGTCTGGGGGTGCCAAATCGCCATCAGAGCGGAGATACTATGCCAGTCTAAAGAAAGTCTAGGGTAATTCTGACCTAAAACTAAGAGGGAGTGTAGGTGCCAGGATTTGAGAAGGTAAGTCACCCCGAGGGGCAACGCACGGACCATGGGAGCCACCCACTTTAAACTAGAAAAGCGTCTCGGGCCGGGGAGGAGCTGAGAAGAAGGAAAAGGCTAAGAATGTAAGGAAATATAAGGGAAATTGAGAGAAATCAAATATATTCTGATTTAACTTACCTCTCTCATAGGGGAGGCGCTGAGATGGCGAGGAATCAAGCTTAGCCGTTGGATCACCTCCCGCTCCTTTCTAGCAGGTCTCGGCCCTTCAAAGGGCGCTCCCTCCGCAGAACTTCCATCAAAGGCCCTCTTCATGATGATCGGGTGATAGGAATCAAAGGTTTTAAGCCTTGGGAGATGGAGGACGCATGAGTTGCAGGTCCAGGCCCCCCTACTACTTATAGGGCTCATGGGGA
The DNA here is from genome assembly GCA_022559845.1 of Amorphophallus konjac. Taxonomy (NCBI): domain Eukaryota; kingdom Viridiplantae; phylum Streptophyta; class Magnoliopsida; order Alismatales; family Araceae; genus Amorphophallus; species Amorphophallus konjac. Next base: position 250,745,295 of record CM040122.1, read on the forward strand.
AGCCTAAACCTCTTGGGATTAGGCTCGGATAAGTCTAGGACGGGTTAAGATAGGGTTATGATAAGTGCAAATCGTCCTAACCGCGGGCTGGGGACTCTCCCGGGAGTCCCCATTCGGGCAAATAGGAGGTCCACTTGGGCGGTCTTACGATAGACCGTCCATATGCATGTACGGCCCATCATCAACCGTTCATCTCTCTAAGAAAGCCCGAGTCCAGCCTCTTGTGCGGCCTACAATATGCCGCTCAAATGTTATTACGGTTTATGTTGAACCGTTCCAACTCAATTGAAGTGGTCTTTGGAGAACCGCTCTTCTCCACGAACGGCTTGGGGAGAACCGCCCATGTGCTCTGCCCCCAATCAACCTACTGCACTCATGTCTCAGTCATTTGGCGCACTCATCTCACTCAAGTCGGCGTGTGCGTCACTCATCTCACTCAAGTCGGCGTGTGCGTCACTCATCTCTCTCGGGCTAAGCACACTCCTCAAACTCGCCCATCTATCTCACGCATACATGCATTCATCCACAAAGCAAGTGAAAAAGAAGAAAAATGTATATATATATATCCACATCACTATCATCATGTACAAAAGGATGGGCCCCGCACGACAAGTCAAGCGGCTCTCTCTCCCTGGCCTCCGTCACTGTCCCCCTCACCCTCGTGCCTCTTTGGAGGAGGCATCGCTGAGGTCACCTCGTCACGCTGACGTCACCGGCGCCGCTCGTCCTCCTCATTCCTCCGCTGCCCAGAGGAACCCGTGAAAAAGCTCCTCACGGAACCGTGCGTACCATGGCTGACGCTCGGGGTCCCGCTGCGTGAGCGCCGACTGATGTCCTTATACGCTCGCAGCTCCCCGCGTAACTCGGCCGCCTCAGTCCGGCACCGCTCCGCCTCGGCCGCGCCAGCCCGTAGTCGCTCTAGCTCGGCCTGGAGGAGCGCAGTCTCCACTGTGTCCACCGGTTGGCTCCGCGCAGCCTCCTCTCGCACCCGGGCTACCTCCTCCCGAGCCGCCACCCGGCTCCGCTCCAGCTCCGCCTGGAGGCGAGTCAGCTCGGACGTCTGCATCCGCATGGCATTGTTAGTCAAGAGTTCATTCATAAGCATAGTAAGTAAAAGAGGAAGTTTAGAGTTGCGTACCCTCTCCACGAGTGCCACCTCGGCCGCCTTGGCCCGCTCTATCATCCGAGTGAAGTCCGCATCCCGCTCGGCTCGGTCTGCTGGGGTCTGAACGGAGGAGGAAGAAGGAGCGCCTGGTCCCGCCCTCTGAGCACCCTCGGCACGCTGCATCCAAATACTCCAGGTCAGTCATAGGCATAATCATAATCATATAGAACTGCATAATTTAAAGAGTCTAAGGTTTAGAAAACTCACCAGTAGGGCCAGGGCCTGCCGGGCCTCGTCTCTCTCTCGGATGGTGGAGTGTAGGAGTCCCTGCAACTCTGCCACTCGTCCTGCAGGGTCGACCTACATTTAAAAATCCTTGTGTTAGTGCATCATTCATAAGCATAATAGACAATGTTTAAGTTTAGAAGTCGTACCGGTCGGTGGGCGCCTCAGAACACCTGGTCCCGGTAGTGCCGTGCGTACGCAGTGTAGTACGCGCTGTCGCTCTCTGCCCGGGCGGTCACCACTCGCCCTCACGCAGCCCAGTCGGCGACCTGCCCGACGTTCCTTGCGGTCCAGTCGAACGCCTCGCGAAGTCCCCGAGTCATCCTCGTCACCCGTTCCCCCGCCTTCTCAGGCGCAGGGAACTCTACGGCCGGCTGATGGACCCCGATGGTCCTCATCACCAACCTGAAGTCCAGTGGCTCCACCACATTCATGCAGTGAAGCCACACGTCCCGGCCAGAGAAGGCCAAGGCCTCGGTCACCCACGGCTGGCCCTCCGGGCTCTCCTCCGTGTAAGGAGTCCACTGTACCTGCAAGGAATAGAAAACTGCATCAGCATCATAATCATGAAAGAATAGCATGTAATTAAAGAGTCTGAGTCTAGAAGCATACCGAGGTGTACGGTAGAGTGTCCAGGTCATCCTGCAGCTCCCGGACCTGCCTCCTCAAGGCCATCACCTCCCAGGGTGCTATCCACCTCCGTGCGATAGGCAGGAGCCCAGGGCAGGTCTCCTCGCCCCTGCCCAACCCACGTAGGCGCACGTAGGCCCACACCTGTACCACAAGGTCATGTCAGCATTTAGCAAGCATATAAGGTTGCATAATTAAGTCTAAAGAAGAGAGTCGCACCTGGAGTAAGGGGGAGAAGCCCCCAAGCATCGTCCGACGCGCCGTCGAACTGAGAGTGTCAAAGAGTAAGGCGAGGACCGCCGCTCCCCAAGCATAGTCACCTACGTACTCGAGCTCCTGGAGGAAAGGGAGGAAGTGACAGCTCATCACGTCCGCCCGAGTGGAGAAGAGAAGCCGCCCGAACATCAGCATCAGGAACCGTCTCAGCACTCTGTCTGCCTCAAGTCCCGGTCCCTCAGCAACCCTCAGTCTCGCCAGCCCCACGAGCCGCTCCAAGTGCTCCTCCGGTCGCTCGCCCACTGCAACGCCGGCTCGTCGTAGACCCAGGCTGTCCTGGAGAGCAGCCCGGGGAAGGAGGGTCGACTGCCTCTCGGGGCGCCGCAGCTGTAGGCCGAACAACTCCCGAGCCATCCCCCGGTAGTCAGGAAAAGTAGTCCCGCTGACCGGTGACCCGTGCACACGTAGGCCAGTGAGCCTGGCCACGTCCTCCAATGTAGGGACCATGTGCCCCCACGGGAAAAGGAACGTCCGACTCACTGGATCCCAGCGGTCGTGCAGGGCGTAGAGCAGAGCTGCGTCGAAGCGACACACCTCAATACTCAGGAAGGGGGCGAACCCCATGGCAGTCAACCGCTCCCTCTGGAAGTCCGGCAGTGCCAGGTACACTGCACGGACCTGCAGCCAGGAGGTACGGGTCCCACGCTTCCCCTGCATTCATCCATCTCATTTATGTTAGTCATTTAGTTTCATATTTTGTTTCATTTAAATAAAATTCTCAAAGTCCAATTCTTGATTTGAAGAACGGTTACTCACGAATCGCTAGACAGCTGAGCGGCCTCTCTCAAACCGTTCTGTTTCTCAGGTTCCCCGTTTTGAACGGGCTATCCCTAACCGTTCCCATCTTGGACGGATTACCCTGCACCGTCTGTTTGCCCGTCTTCCTAAGGAGTAACGGCCCACCTTTGGCCGTATGGATTGACGACGGTCCTGTGAGGACCGTATTGTTTTGCCTTGGTTGCATGTTTGAACGGACCTATATGGTCCGTCTACCTTTTGAACGGTGATAACCTCACCGTATTGGGGTTTTGGTGGCTCGTTGGCTGTGTGAGTTTGAACGGCGCTCCCTACGCCGTGTTTATTTGGGGCGGTCCTATGTGGACCGCATTGTTTTGCCGTGCGGTTTCTGTTGAACCGTTTCACCGTCGCCGCCCCCGACGACGGTGAACGCCCCCCCAGCCGGCTGGGAGACCTCCATGGCCCCCCTAAACCGGCCTCTAAGCATCTCCCCCCCCCCTAAAAGGGCCCCTAAACTAACATGCATTAAATGAAATTAAAGAAATGAGGGGCGGGGAGGCCTACCTCGGCATCACGACGTTTCTTCTCCCTCCTCACCGGCGTGCCTCCTTCCTCAGCTCCGGCGACGTCGTCGTCTCCGGCCGCAGCGTCCTCTTCGGCGATGACAATGGCTAAGTCCTCCATCGTCACCCCGGGTGTGCCCTCCTCCTCAGACGGTCGCGGTGGTGGCGGTGGCGACGACGAAGGTGAACCCTCGCCGCTGATGGGTGGCCGGGCGGTGTGAGGCTGGCTCCTCGTCATGGGGGGTGCAGTGAGATCAAGAGAGGGAGGGAGGTTGAGAAGAGAGGAGGAGAGGATGGGCGTTTGAGGCTTTGTGCCCCTTCGTCCCTTCCACCGTTGGTTACGGTGGAGGGAAACGAGGGGGTTTCTTTTTTTTCGAGGTTGCAGAGAAGAACGATCTATCGTTAGACCGTTCATAGTGTGAACGGTCCATCTATAACCGTATGTCGCTCTTGACCGTTAATTTTAAGTCGGTTGGAATTCTAGGCCCGAGCGGTTCCCATAGAGTCGTTCCTATTAACAAACGGTGCGATCCCGACCGTTCATCACTGGCAACCGGCCCTGTAAGATTTGTTCGAAGGTCAGGTAAGAACGGTTAACATAGAGCCGTTTGGAATATTGCACGGTTGAGATACGGCCGTTTATCTGGATGGTGTATTTAGATCATGAATATTGATATTTTCTTTGGAAATGCATCTCTTAACCATCTTATGCAGCATCATTTCAGCCTGTCTCGCCGTTTTCGCCTGCACAGGTAAGTCAGTTATGGCCTTCTATCCCTAATCCCTTATTGCATTAATTATATGGTATTATATTATACTATTTCGAGAGCCAACAGGTTACCTACGTGTCCCAGGATCTGATGTTCCCCTTCAACAAAAATGATGATGATCCAGGCTCATGTACCTAACCTTCGGATAGGCCGTTAAGTTGGGATGTCACGAGGAGGATGGTTCCATCCGCACGCTGTGGTTGCGGACGGTATCTTGACTCTGATATTCCCAGCTTAGCAATACTACTCTCGAATATTCTATATTTTAATCTTTCTTGGCATTTGTTTTAACAGTTTCCTTTATTTTTAGCCCAGCATGCATCATATGCATCCTTTTGAGCTTTCATGCCCCATGGTTGCTTAAGAAATGTCCCGTCAAGTGATGGTTAGCTGTGTGTTCAGATGCTCGAGTAAGATGAACTAATTCCACTCTGAATTCGAAGGTTTTCTTTGGTCGATTCGTTTGGTCCGGTTGATTAAAAGGTCCCTATCTGGAGCTTTAGCATTTTTCTTTTGTGGCCCCCTCATTGGACCGCGGGATTGTGTCCCCCATGAGGTTGGTCTTGTTGGTTGGTTTCGTTTAGTTTAGTCCCTCCAGATTGGCGTCGCCTTTTGGTCAATTACACTTGACGCTCGGTCAAGGTTTTTCGAAAGATTCTCATCGCTTGTTGGTAGAAACGGGTGTCGTTTCACCTTAACGCCCGCTTTTCCGGTCCACCCCGCTACATTTTCGCTTCGTCTCCATGTTCCGTGTCACCTCCGCTTCACCTCTGCTCGTTCCCCTGCAAAGAGGGTGTTAAGGAGGGGCATCTGTTGACACCCGTTTTATGCCGATGAGCTGAGTCATTTTTCTTACTCCCATTAGTTGATGCCCTAAGTTGTCCATTATCTGTTGGGCCATTTTTTGTGGCACGTCCTGGGCCCATTTCATGGGTAGCCTCCCTCCTTGGTAAAGGTCGTATCAATTTAGGGCTTATTGGACCTTGGCTTTGATTAATTGAACTATTTTATAAAAGTCAAGTACCCAAGAGCATGAACGGTCCAACATCAGCCGTTCAGGACTGGGGCGGTTGATACCAGACCGTTCATACATTTTGGCTATTTTCTGGGGATTTGCTAAATATTCACCGACAGGCTTTTGTGCGGCCCTATGCTGCCCGCTCAAACTAATGGACGGGCGAATTCCAACCGCCCATATGTCAGAGTCCTACGCGTGCTAATCTCCTCAGACAATTATCCAAATGTTTGAATTATCACCGACAAGGTTAAAACGGCTTAATTTGGACCGTTCTACGTTGGAGCGGTCGCCAAGGCGCCGTTCAGCTCTCAGGGTCCAACGCCGGCCGTTTCGGTCTGTTCGAGCGATAATTGGGCTAATTATCTGATTTAATTCAATTTCCACCGACAGGTTGAACGGTCTAAACATAACCGTTCAAGACCTGAGCGGTCTATCGTTAGACCATTCATCCCTTCGATGGAGGTTTTTTTTAACAGATTTTCATCCTTTCATGCATGGTTTTATCCCTGATTTGTTTTAACGATCTCTCTGTGGATAATCCGCCATTTTTGATGCCGTTTCATCTGGATGAAAGATAAGGATATTATCTACGAATTATCTTTTGCAAATTCGACCCGAAAATTCCTCTAAACCCCAATTTCGGGGCTGGCTTTCTAGGCTCTATATATAGACCCTAGTGGCCGGACGTCGAAAGGGGGGGAATTTTGGTCAACGGCGAAGCCCTGCCGCATTTCCGAACGACCTAGCACCAAGGAGGGAGGCTCTCTACGTCCTTACGAGCCTCCGGTTCAGGGAGTAGTCCGTGTGTCGAGTCATAGCGTCATTTTCTGATTTCTTCATCGTCTGTTGCATGCATTGTTCTCTCTCTGTGTTTCCCTCGTTTTCTCCCCATGCATACACCCACCTACGTTTTTGTCACCCTAGGGGTTTAAAACCCCCCAGGTATCCCCCTTTCCATTTGATTATGCTTCATTCTTCTCACATGAACGCGTACTACGTCATTTAGTTCTAATCTGGGTGTTCCTTCTGTGTCTTGGTACTGTTTCGCAGGTCAGCACTTCATCAGCACGAGGCCCATCCCCTCTAGCCGGCTGAAGAGGGTGGAGGTGAGCCCCTTTTGTAACTCTTGGCGTGGCGGACTAGTGCGGTTCTTGTAGGCCCATTCAAGGATACGAGTGGCCCTCTCTGCGCCGCTCTTCATCTTTAGGCGGTCCCATTAAAGTCGTTCGTCCTCCAGGAGTTCTTCTCCCGCGTGTTCGGCAGCACCCTCAAACGGTCTATCGTAGGGCCGCGCGTCTGTTAAGGCGGTTCTACGTCGACCGCGCGTCTTCCCGGTGCTGCATCAAGGCGAGTGTCTCCCCTTCCTTTCCAAGGTACGGCGTGACTATCACGTACGGCATCTTGGTGGCGATCACGGTCCTTCTCGTTGCTCTCTGTCATATTTTCTTTCTCTCGCTCTCGTGGTTTGCTTATCGCACGTTGTTCCATACATTTGAGGCACTTTGACCATCGGTGAGAGAGCGGAAGGAAGGAATATATATCTACAGCTAGTCCTTAAATTTTAAGGATGAAATTTCTTAAAGGAGGGGAGGATGTAATGCCCTGGATTCTTACCGGATTCTTATTAGGTCTTTCGGATCCTTTTCGGAGTGTTTCGGATCGCTTTTGCGTGTCCTGAGTTGAGTTTTACGATCCGTGTGGATTTTTCTGTTGTACTAGTTACGGAACCCTGCGCTGAGTTTCTTCCTCAGTTCATCGACTAGCGGATGCCGCAGTTACGATGTACTCCTCGAGAGGATCGTTTCGAGTATTTTTACGTATTTTTCTTAATTAGTCCATTTTCGGCCCAATTATAAAATTTTTGGAAATTAAGAAAATTTCCTAATTTCTTTTCCTTTTTCCCTTTTCTTTCTTCTCCTCTCTCCTCCCGTTCATTCGCGACCGTGACCTTCTCTCTCCCCCGTTTTCTCTCTTCTCTCGCCCTTCCGGCTCCGGCTGCAGACGGAGGAGGCTCGGGCAGGTAGAGGAGATGCCGTGGGGATGGTTGGATGCACGAAGGGGCGAGGATCGGATCGATTTTGGTGCGATCCCGAAAGGTGGATTCAAAGCCGACGGTCGAGCTCGTGACGTGATTTTTAGCGCGGTTTAGTCACTTCGGCGCATGATTTCTTCGGTGGAGGTAGGGAGACGGATCACCTACTTCTCCTCTGTGTTTTCCCTACAATTTTGTGTTGTACGGTGCTAGAACGGGCGAGTTTAGGCTCGTTTATGTAAAATCGTGATTTCAGGAGTTCGTAGTGTTCACCGAAAATGGCGACCATTCTTAGTAAAATTAGTATCAAACAAACCGCTAGGATGTCTGGATCCCATTCCCGCAAGTTTTGTCGGGATTGGTCATCATTCGGGGCCGGTAGGAGTCCGGGAACCCCGGTGACCCGATTAGGGTCGATTCGTCGAAATCGCTCCGATCTCTCGATCCGTCTGTTGCATGTGGTCCTTTCGGCTTGTGGAAGGCGTTTCTCATCTTCCTGTACCGATTCCCCTACGTTTCGGCGTGAATGGGGCATAGAACGGGCCGATTCGGCCTTTTCCCTTGTTTTCCCGCCGTGTCGCTTTAGCGGCCATTCCAGAGACCGCCACAGTCTCTGGCAGCCCTACGATAGACCGCCACACCATTGGGCGTGTCAGTGAGTTCTAGGCTGGGTTAGCGTGATGGCCCACTCATTGACCGTCACGTGCCTCTGGCGCCCCTATGCTGATGAGTCACAGCCTTGTCATTTCTCGATGTTCGTGTATGTCGATTCGCTCTAGCAGTTCTATCTTTAACCGCCAGGGCACTGTAGGGCGCCACTCTTAGGCCGCCACAGTATTTGTGACCGAGTCAATGATTTTAGTCGGTTGGCTCTAGCGGCCCAACCCTCATGCGTCAGAGTCGTGTAGCGTACCTCTATTAGGCCGCTACATGTCCGTTTATCTTAGGTCTATGTCTTAGGGCGGTTAGTGTGGCGGTTCATTCTTTGACCGCCAGGTTCGTGTAGCGCGTCTATATTAGACCGCTATAGTGGTTTGACAGGGTAAGTCGGTTTGGGGTCAACTTTGTCTTGCGGCCTATTCCTTGACCGCCACAGTGTCCTGGCGGCCCAACCCTTGACTACCAGAGTCCTTAGTACCTCCGTGAGTGTGGCCACTTTCTCCATGACTACTTATGCTGTTAAGCGGTCGAGGGATAGATCGCTCGTCTCCCAGAGGTTGGTTTACCGGTGTTTCAGTTTCTGATATTTCTTGGCTTGACCTTGTGGTCTGCCCACTGTCCCGTGGATGTCTCTTGACATCCTATGAGGGATAAGACTACATTAGAAGGTAGCCAATAGTTTTCTTGCTTGAAGTAGGATTCTCTTTCCTACTGTAGAGTTGTCATTGTCGGGTTCTGTTCAACCCAGGGTGGCCCAGTGATTGACATGTAACCTTGTGTGTGTCTCGGTGGTTTTGTCCAGTTCGAGACATGGTTTTGGATGTCTCGAGGTATCGTCTTACCTCGATTTATGTGTCAAGGTGTGCTGAGGGTCTTGTTAATCCCTCAGGCCTCCGTATGTCATTCTTTACGGTTGTTTCTTCTGACTTATGATTAGACCGATTGGCGGCTTGTACCGCCTGGTACGACGATCTTGACCAGAGTCTTCTGACTCAAGGATCACTGTGTGTACAGGTGTAGTTGCCCTATCCTGAGTCTGTTGACAGTCGTTGTGCTGCCTTGGTGCTTCTGATGTGACACAACCTCGGACGTAAGCAAGCAATCACAAATAGCATTCAAATGGGCCTTAATGGGCCACCGCTCTCCCGTCGCACTCTATACCCGGAGTGACTTGGCGATGCCAAGTGTGAAGTATGGGAATGGGCCCTTGCTGGTAGAGGGCCAGCAAGGCCAAGGTTTGACTCCCCAAGGGTTGGATGCCCAATTCAATTTGGGCCGACAAAGTGCGCAAAGGCACGGTTTCACACTACCCCACGGCGATCACTCTAAGTCATGGACTTGAGGATCGGGCGCTCCCTCACAAATTCAGCGGCGCATGAAGCAAATATTGAAAGAGCAACACTATTGAGCAAGGATGAGACACTTACTCGACCGTTTTGAAGAAATCGGTCCCGGTCGGAGACGAGGGCGAGCGGGGAGGCCGTGGTTCCCCACACGCCACGGCGGTGTCGCTTGACCTGCCCAAAGAAGTACAAAACTACACCTCACGCAGGAGGGGGATCTTGGGGTGGGGGTTAAAGTGTTAAAACAAAAACTACCACCACGCAGGGTGGGGCCTTCAGCCGGCCAAGCGGGGAAGGGAGAAAAGCTCTCGATTACTAAGAGGCGCCCGGTGCGATATCAGCCTTGTTCTGGCCTGCAGGACAGGGTGATGAGGTTGAGGTTGCCACGGACTCGTCCGGACTCCGAATTGAGTGAAACCACCTCCTACAGCTTCCTAACTTGAAGGGGATGACTGCAGAATTTTTGGGGACGCTCTGTTGGTCGGTGGTGACAGCTCCAGCAGCAGGAAGGAGATTGCTCAGTCTGGCCGCAGACTGATTTGGACTGGAACAGCAACTTGCAGAGG